>OY757010.1:204159415-204185628 GCA_963580285.1 Lucinisca nassula | reverse complement strand
CTGTCAACAGTCACAGGGACACGGTTCATATTGATTTTGCTCTTCTAGAATGAAATATAAGCATACTATTGTTGTTGTTTTCCAGTTTCCCCGTGTCGCGGGTCGTCAGCTGGTGGGGTCCCAGGGAACGAATCCATGCTGGCACTACACCGTAGCCGTTCGGTGGTACCCCTATTCCCCGTTGCCGGTGAACAGGGAGACCATCGCTCGGCTCCAGCCCCGTCTGTCCATGTTTGTCGTCTCACGTCTCAGGTGTCTCTGAGCCCACGGGCATCCCCTTGCCCTGTAGCCAATCGCCGAGCTCCGTCCTGAGAGGTTTGTGAAACGGTGCCGTGACCTTTCCAGGTCTCGGTGGGGCTTATATTTTGTCTTCCCGTTTGCTTCAGGAGTGCATGTGTCCTGTCGCTAAAGGGCATCTTTAAATGTAGGAGTTTCTGGGCTAGGCATGCTTCATATTTCAAGGGCTGTGGATATGTTGCACAGTTCCAATGTGAGCCTTTGTTTTTGTGCAACATAGTTTAGTTGTAGTAATTTGGAACTCCATTCTAAAGGTTTGGCTACGTGATTGCACTGCGTTTAAGTTATAGCAGTGCTGTGCCTTGGGTTTTTGCGGTTTGCCGCAAAGGGGTGTGGGTTGTTTTGCGTAACAGGGTAGGCTCCGAGTTTGACCTTATCATAAAGGGGATCGTTTAGCAGTTAATTATGTTTGAAAGTTTCATTGCAATTTGGAAGACGTTTCTAAAGATTGCTATACACGTTTCCATGCTACGTGTTATGCACCTTATATCCAATCAGGGGATTCGAGACAAAGTTTTTAGCCATTTTGTGGTGCTTATTTGCACAACAAAATTGTAGAGTCCATCCATTTCTTTCTTCTAGCTTGTAGCTTCAGCCGCATCTACACCCTCACGCCAGCACCATGTCTATGGATGTCGTCTACGCTTTTTGTATCAATTTTGATATTGGTATTTTGTTTTTTTTATTTTTTTGTTTGATTTTTGCATATTTTTGTAACGTATGTACATTTTTACATTATTTGGTCTGTGCCCCCAGCTTATTGAGTATATATGTGGGCGGATGTGCTCGCCCCGCCACGGACCTGTCATGTTTGTTTTTCTTGTGCTTTAAAGATGGTGTTGTCCGTTTTGGGGCAAGCCCACCCGTTCTCTATTGCTGGGTAGGACAGTTTTTGTACCTGCAAGGTTGTGCTTGTAGATTATATTTTGTGATTTTTGTTTATTCTGTACATACAACATATAGTATAGTATGATGGCCTCCGCTGTCTCGGGCCCAAGTTTGTGTTTATTTTAGTTAGTGGGTGACCTCTATCACGGAGGATGTGGAAGTAGGTCAATCCCCTTTCTGCATTTTTTTGTTAAAGTTAGGAAAATGTGGTGCCCCTAGCTAGGCCTCCTCCACGTAGGATGTCATATTCTGTGGGGCCGTAAGTGGGTCATTCTGAGTCGCCATGTTTACATGTCATTATCGCAACCTACGTGAAGGAAGGCACCATAGGAGGAATTGTATTCCTACCTAGTCGTTTGAGGGCCCGAGATATCGTGTGCCGATCTCGTTAGCAATGTAGTTAGTACAAATTCATATAATCATGTAGGTCGCATACAAGCGTCCGCCAGCGCATGTGCGCAGTCGAGCACTCCTATGCGATCTTGTTCTTATGTGTCATATTTACAGTTAACAATGTTTGAAATCGCTTTTTGGGAAAAAACTCTTCTTCTTCTTCTTCTATCTCCAGGTTTTTGATCTCTCTTTTCCTATACTATCCTCTCTACGGGATTCCTACTCTACAAATATTCTACAACTATCGCTATATCTACCTAATTGAGCATTGCGTGGGTGGATGTGTGTTGTTTTAGTTTTGCGTGGGTGGTTGTGTGTTGATGCCCTCCTTCAGGGTCGCGCTTAGTCATGCCCTAGTTAGTTAGTTAATTTCCCTTATCTGTATAAATATTTGGCCGTCTTGACCGTCCGTTTTAATTACGGTCATGGCGCGATTTGCTGTCTTTGATGATACTTATGTTAAACGACAAGGGCAGTACCGAGGGCTGTTTGATGTACCAGGCGAGGTTCGGTTTTTCGGCCGTGGTGGTATGCGCGTGGCGAGCTATGATGTTGACTTGTGGGACAGCGGTTCATAATTTCCGGGGGCAAAATTGGGACAGCGATGGTCGTCTCCACAGGCACTATTATAGGGACCGTATTCATTTGTCAAGGGAGGGACAGAAGCAATACCATGTGTGCTTAGAAAGGGCCTTCCTGCGATTTTTCTGCTGGTCGGGTGTTTATAAAATGTCCTTTTGTGGGCCCCCAGATCATTCCGTTTGGGTAACCTTATAATGTACATCCTTTATTCGAAAGCGAAATTTGCGGAAAAAAAAAAAAGAAGAGAAAAACAAAGAGATGTGATAAGGCCTATTGTTTCTTATTTCTGTCCCACTCATCTATGTGCATTCCTGAAGGAGAGCCTTTTTGTTTGCTAGTGTGTTTGTGTGCCGTTCTCCTTTGGGTTGTGTGGTTCTCGATCAGCCAGGATTTTGACGCAACGCTGCTCAGTGCCAAAGTCCTAAGACCGCAAACCCCAGCGTTACACCTCGTCCTGATTTCCCGTTTGCCTCACCCCCTCCGGAGAGGCCGGGCGATGGATTTTCCTTGTGGTGGATCCATGCCCAGTCCCGGCGTGTTCTCGTGTGATCCTCTTTTGGGCAGTGTGGCTCCCGATCAGCTAGGATTTTGGTGCAGCGCTCATAAGTGCAAAGCCAGTAGGCCGCAACCACAACGCTACATCTCGTCTTAGCCTCTCGCTTGCCATACCCCTTTGGAGGGTGGGTCGGGGCCATGGATTTTCCTTGTGGTAGGTCCATGCCCCGTTCTGTTATGGTCTTCTCACAGTGATCCAGGGATCGCTGTCACCGTTAGGCACTCCTTAGTGCAAAGCCGAGGCCGCAAACCACAGTGCCCACCGTTGACTTTGTTCCCCTTTTCGCCGTGAGACGGCCGCCCTTTGATCACTACGCTCCTTTTTGGTTGGTTGCGTCTTAGGTGCGGTTAAATCATTTATTGTTTCTGAAATCGGGTCTCTAACGGTTTGGGTTTCAGGCATGTTTGTGTGTAACCTCGTACGGGGTGTGTCTCTCGTAACAGTGCAATAAATTTAGTCTGCGCCCTTAGCTTTCCCCTATATTTTGTCCAGGTAGTTTGTTTTCTCAAAGAATTTGAAAACCGAGTCCCTCATTTCCTGTGACATTAGATTGAGCAAAGAAATCGCGTTTATCTCCCCTTGGTATCCTAGTGCTGTCAGTTCTCCCTTTAGTTCCCTTCTAGCGGGGCCGTGTGCGGGGCACTCTGCGAGGTAGTGTTGAACACTCTCAACCCCGCCACAGTGCCCGCATAATGGATCGGCCGCGTTATAGAAGATGTTGTGTGCATTTAGTCCGTTGACCCCAAGTCTTAGTCGTGTATATATGCGATCGAGCTTTCGGCTGTCGCTGTATTGAACTATTTTCGGGGTCAAGGACTGGCAGATCGAGTGTCTGAAGCCGTGTTGTCCCTGCCATATGCGCGCCCATTCCTTTTTGATGCTGGCCTTAATGATTGTGTAGACTTCTTGTGGGGTGGGGAGGTAGTCAAGTTCCTTCCCCCGGGTCAGAGCTTCTTTGGCCAGCGTGTCTGCGCGCTCATTCCCCTGCACGTTGCAGTGGGAGGGGATCCAATCTATGTTCAGGGTGATGCCTTGTTTCAGTATTTTGTGTATTAGGATATGAATGTCCTGCAGTATATCCGGTCTTGTAGTGCTGTTTCCAGAGTTTATGCTTTGTACTGAGCTTAATGAGTCCGTTAGTATAACAACACTATCGGGTTTTTCTTCCTGTATCCATTCCAAGGCTTTCTGTATGGCTATAAGTTCTGCAGAGTAGACTGTGAGGTGCTGGTTAAGTTTGAATTTTTGGTCGAAATTTAATTCTGGTATTGTGAAAGCGCACCCTGTTTCTTTTTTGTCAGCATCTTTGCTTCCATCAGTGAAAATTTTAAGCGCTTGCTTATAGTTTTCACTGATGTGTGATTCTGCGATCTCATTGCATTTTTTCTGTGTTGTTTCAGTTTTCTTTATGACACCCGTTAGTGTTGTTTTTGCGCGTAGGCTTCTTAAATTAAAAACTTCCGGATATGTTTTTTCCGCTGTTTTGACCTGTTCGAGGTCATGGTTTTTAATTAGGTCCTGGACTTTGATAATATAGGGGATCTTTCCTCTTAACCTATCTCTGTTAACATGATTGGGCGTGTCGGCGATCATTTCGTTTATGGGGAGACTTTCCCTAAGACTGCTTGAGCGGGCCCAGTATTTGAGCTGCAGTTCATCCCTCCGCAGGTGCATGGGCATGACGCTGCATTCAATCTCCAGGTCCAGGTTCCGCGTTCCCCTGTATGCCCCAGTAGCGATTCTGAGGGCTGCGGCCTGTATGCTATCTAGTTTTTTCAGGTGTGATGGCGCAGCAGACGCGTATGCTTGGCAGCCATAATCAATTTTGCTTCTTATGAGTGCTGTGTACATTTTGATCAGGGTTTTCTTGTCTGCTCCAAAGTTTGCCCCCGAGACCGCCCTGAGCACATTTAGGTCCCGCTGGGACCTGGACACCAGATTTTCAATGTGCAGTCTCCATGTTAGATTGCTATCAAAGTACATGCCCAGGAATCTGGCATGACTGGCGTACTTTATTTCCTGCCCGTCATACGCAAGCCTGGGCATGCCCTTTGTGTCTGCGAAATTTCTATTGAAAACCACCACTGTTGTTTTTTCAGTTGATAATTTGAAACCCCAGTTTGTAGCCCAATCACGTATGGCATGTAGCGCTTTTTGTAGTGCAGGAATGGCACTTCTTGGTTTTTTCGCGGTTTTCCATACTAAGCCGTCATCTGCGAACATGGATATTTCCAGCGGTAATGAGTGAAGTGTTTCCTGCAGTGTGTTCATTAGTAGGTTGAAGAGGATAGGAGATAGCACCGACCCCTGGGGGGAACCATTCTCGCATTCATAAAAACCGGACACATCGTTACCTATTTTTACGTTCATTTTTCTATCAGTCAAAAAGTCTCTGATCCAGGTTAACATTTTTCCATGAATTCCAAATTTGTTCAGTTTTAGAAGGACCCCCCTAGTCCACAGTAGGTCGAAAGCTTTTTCTAAATCCAAGAAAACCGCTACCAGTGAGTGTTTGATTAATTTTGCCTTTTGGATGGCGGATTCTAGTCTGGTGATTTGGTCAATGGTAGATCTATGTTTCCTAAAACCTGATTGTTCGTCTGCTAAGAGTTTATTTTTCTCAATGTGTGCTGTTAGTCTAGATGCTACCATGGTTTCCATGATTTTACATATGGTTGATGTGAGTGAAATCGGCCTATACGATTTCGGCTCATGGGGGTCCTTGTCCGGTTTTAATATTGGAACGATGGTGCTCTCCTTCCATTGTGTAGGGAGGGTCCCCTCGTTCCAAGATTTGTTTATTAATGCGAGCAGCTGATTTTTTCCCTTTTCTGGTAGATTTTTTAACATGTCGTAGTGAACGGTGTCGGCCCCGGGGGCGGTGCTCTTTTTCTTATTTAGCGCGCTTTGCAGCTCCCTGTGGGAGAAGTTCGCATTGTATGCACGGCACTGGCCAGCGCGATCGGCGTCCTGAACGGCCTGCTCAATCATTGGGTCCTGCGTTTCCCTAATGCGCCTAAAGTTTGGGTCTAAATTTTCATTACTGCAGACTTTCCGGTAGTGTTGTGCTAAGATTTCTACTTTTTCTTCGTTTTCATGAAATCTGTTGTTTCCTTGTTTTAGAACCTCTACCGGCTTTAGGGGTTTTCCATTAAACCTTTTTATTGTGTCCCAAATTTTCTTAGCATTTGTTTTGTATGTGAGTGTGGATACAAAATCCCTCCAGGCTTGTTGTTTCGTTTGTGTTAAAATATATTTTGTTTCCTCTCTTACACGTCTATATTCCTCCAAAAGGGCGGCTGTTTTGTTTTTCCTATATTTATAATATATTTTGTTTTTCTTTTTGACTGCCTTGCTACAATTCTCATCCCACCATGGTAAGGTGTTTTTTTGCCTATTTTTTGGTTGTGTTTTTGGTATTGATTTTTCACATGCCGCCATTATTTCCGAAACAAAATCCTCATTGTTTTTATTGATATTCGTGCCTTCGAGGGATATGTTGATGTGTTTAAGTTTCTGCCTAAAGAGGTCCCAGTCTGCTTTGTCTAAATTCCAACGTCGGGCAGGCCGTTGCGTTACGCATTTGTGAGTGAAGTTGAGCGACGTCAGGATGGGGAAGTGGTCGCTTCCCATCGTGTCGTCTCCCACTTGCCACTCACTAGATTGGCATAGTGATGCGCTAACCAGTGTTAAGTCTATGGCGCTCGTGCTACCGCGCTCGACGTTGAGTCGTGTGCCACACCCCGTGTTAAGGATTACGTAATCGGTGCTGTTTATGAAATCTACCAGTTCTAGACCTCGTCGTTTTTCGTATGTGGGGTTGTGGTTTGTTTCCCATAGTTCGTGTCTGGCATTGAAATCCCCTAGAAAAATTGATTTTTCCCCTAATTTTTTGTAAATTTCATCATAATCGTCAGACGTTACTACTGCTTTAGGTGGTGCATAGAAGTTTACTATGTCTATGTTTTCTTTTTGTCCAAAAATTCTGACGATCACCACCTCTATATCTTTTTTTGTGTGTCTAAATTTGATTTCTTCCGAATCTAATCCTGTTTTGATAAAGGTGGCTAGCCCTCCCCCGCGCTCCCCCTTTTCCCTACTGAAACTGACCGGAGTTTTGTATCCTGGAATTTTTGTTGGTTTACTATCTTTTTTTGAGAAAGTTTCTTGGATAGCTATTACCTCCGGTGTGTAGCCTAAAGTTTCTAGATAATTCCCTAAAGCCCCGAGTTTTGTTCCATTTTCCCTGCCAGACAGACTACGGGCGTTCCACTGCAACACACGGATTTTCGCAATGGTGCTGGGGTCCATAATTAGGCAGTTAGAGTTTTTTTATGTTTTAGTATCGTGTGTTTTTACGTCCACCCTTGATCCTTCGTCCAGGATCAGTGGAGCTGTAATCCGCGTTTTTCCTTAAGGGTTCTTGTGTGTCGCGCTTGATGTGTTTTCTCCTTGTGATTTTCGCTTTCCGCCTGTTTTGTGCGGGTGTGGGTGCGGGTGCGGCGCTGGTTTGTTTATTTTCCGTTGATTCTGATGGTGATGGGGGGTTCTCATTGTTTGCAGCGGTTTCCCCTGTGGTGCCCGACGTGTTCATGTTGTCGGTCTCCACTCTGTGTGTGGTGGCGTTTTCGATGATGAGGTCAATGACCGCATCTGACGCCTTGATGCTTAGCAGTTTTTGTTTGTTGAGCTCATGCAGGATTGAGCTCGTGGCCTTTTTTATTGCTGCGGCGATGAGAGTTTCGACCTCCATTTTTGTGTAGGTCTCTTTATTGTTGTCTTTTTGGTTTTCAGGGGCTTGTGCAGGGGGTGCGGTATAAGCCGCACTGGGTGGTGCGGTGTGAGCCGCACCCGAGCTCCTGATTTCTTGCGCGGTGTTAAATGATTGAGATTGGGATTTTGCTTGTTCCCAATCTCTGGCTATTTGACCGTTTATTTGATCGATTTGCGCCTTGTAGTTAAGAAAGAATGTGCACCCGCGCCATGCTGCTCCATGGCCGGCTAATCCGCAATTTGCGCACTTTTTATTATGCTTTGTTTTGCACTCATTATGTTTATGGACCCCAGCACAGTGCGGGCATATGGTTTTTTTGTTTCGGCAATTTTTGTCTGAGTGGCCATATTTCTGACACTTTTGGCAGCGCAGGTATTGCAAATAGCATGGTAGCAGTGGATAAGTGATATCTGCTGTACTGGTAATCTCAAAGGTTGGCGTTTCCTTATTAAAAGTTAGTTTAACTAGATCGAGATCTTTGCCGCTGGACGCTATCCTATGTGCATCGCAGATTTGATAGCGCCCAAAGTCAAACATCTCCCTGAGTTTTTCCTGCCTTATGTTTGCCCCGATTTTCAGTGTCGCGTATGTCTTTTTTTGATGTGGTTTATTGCGTGTGTTGCTTGAATTTGGTTTTCCCTGTAATTCTGATAAGCTTTTACCTATAGTTATTTTAAGATCAAGGCCCTGGTAGTTGAAACCCTTTGCTTTTGATTCCTTGGCGGCCGATATTTTGAAAATCGGACCCTTTCCTTTCCCCGGGGCATGGGCTTCAATGACCTCCCCTATGTAGGTCCTGAAGCCCGATGCGAATTGCTCCAATTTCTGAATGGGGAAAGCGCCCCCCACCAGCGCGAACATGACGTATACATACGTCATGCCCGTTGCCGCTGTTTGGCGTGCCTCCGGTCTTTCCTTGCAAGAGGCGGGAGTGGGAACGGGGTTTGGTGCCCTATCTGAGTGTCCCTCTTTGTGCGTCCTCCCATTTTTTTTGCCCACTTCTGTGAAAGTCCCCTCCTCCATGGCCTCCTCCCCAGCTCCGGAGTTGATGACCAAGACTGGGTCCAGGTCCTCCATCCCCTCCCCTAGTCCAAGGTTCATGGCCTTAGGAAGCGGCCGCCCCTCAAATGTATCCCCTTCCGAGTCGCTGGACAGGTATGTCCTGTCCCGCTTTTGGCCCGTGGCCTGGCTCTGATCAGTCTGATCAGGGACCACCTTCCCCTTGAAAGCCCCGGGCTTAGGGGTAGAGGTCATTTTTGACCCCATGGATCCCAGCAGGGTGAGAGTTGGGTATCTTATCCCATCGCGCCACTCCCCTTCCTGCGTGGTGTCACCCTTTCCCTGGGTGACAAGCCCCTCAGGGAGGGGCTCAGAGACCTCGGTCTCTGAGCTCCTCCCTGCTGGGCTCGCCACCAGGTCCGCAACCATGTCACAGACATCCCTTGTCCTATCCAGGCCCTCCCCCTCCCCAGCCTGCGCAACAGGTGCTGCGGCGGGTGCCCCATCCCCTACTAAAGGGTCAGTGGAACCGATGGGGGCAGAGTCCGACCCCGGGCCCATATCATTGGCCCCTGAGCCTATCACGACCTTGTCTTGTGTTTTGTTCTTCATTTTTGCTGCTAATCAACAATATACTAACACAACAACAATACACTAACACAATATACTAACACAATACTGACAATATACTAACTAATCAACTTAATCAAAATGTCACTTTTTAACACGTCGAGAAGCCAGTTTTCACAGCTTGGAAAGGTGTGAAAATAGGTGCGACACCGTGTATTGTGTCAAACAAGATTGCAGACTATTGTCTGCAGAACAAGATTAATACAAAAAATAACAACTAGAGCAAGAGATCAATACGTCCTACCTGTCCGAAGACTTTACCTGGAGTGTTTGTAAGCATACTAGTATATACAGTGTGTATATATAGTGACCATGATAGCTTTCCTCCCTGGTCACTATATATACTGGTGTTACTAATTACCGGTGTATTAATTGTTCAACTCAATATATAAAACAAACTGTTCTACCGATTCTGATAAATTGTGTCTAGTCAAACTATTGTTTCATTCCTTCAACAGAAATAAACAATATATTTTTTCAAAATAAACTCCAACCGGCTAAATTGTTTATTTATATTGGACTACCCCTGCCACCATCTGGCATGTCCGGTGTTACTAATTACCGGTGTATATGTAAACAAATCCTGTAGAAAGTTATTTGGGTATAAGAGCCTACATGGGACGAGGTTCTGTAATGAAAAAGTTATTAGCCTTCAAAATGAAAGCAAAAAGGGCCTGTTTGAAAGCTTTATTTTTGTTTCTACAGCATGTTTTATGAAGTATACTATTTTATTAACTACACAAAACAGAACATCATTATTTATGATTACAGATAAAAGATGTCACTTACCCTGAGAAACGGACAGGTCTGACATATGTTTTTCTTAATACAGACAGAGGGAAAAACGTCTTGTAAACAATGATGTGAAAAATTCCGAATGATGTTAATGCACGCGATAGTAATTCGGGTAAAACAGAATACACCGGTAATTAGTATACACCGGTAATAAGTACATAGGGGATATACACACTGTATATACTAATACGCTTATATTTCATTCTAGAAGAGCAAAATCAATATGAACCGTGTCCCTGTGCTTTTACCCGACATTGAGATGAAATTACATCTCAAGTCCTGTCACCTAAAGAAACCAATTGGGTTTATAAGCATGGATGGACCGACTCGCATGGATGGACCGACTTGCACCGCTTTGCCTGGGCAGACTTAGATCCTTCAAGCGGTTTACCAGTACTCTTGTGCAGTTGGTTTGCGTGGAAGCATCATGCAGCTCATCTATTTCGGCCTCTATTTCTTCAAGCCCTGAAGGGCGGGGGCCGTTTGACTATGAAACAGTGAACAGAATCATTCTTCTGTGTGAATCACGATTTTACAAACCCTACGAATTATTGTAAATAAACTACGAAATGCATAAAAACGTTCAGAAACCTTGTACAAATCAAATACTCCATGTTGTTCTGCGTAAGTCGCGAATTCTGGAGGGATCAACAATGGGCGTTTTGTTTGATCCATGTTCCTGCTTGGCTTTTTAGAGGGTTTCCGTTAAAAAGTTCGATTTTCCCAAAAATTGTTTACGCAGGTTGCTAAGTTCAAGTCTTTGTTGCAACGTGTATTTTCATTGGTTAATAATAACACTTAGACCTTAGACTGGTGAACGAATGGTAACAGGTGCGAGAAACGGCGAACACTAATGTCGGGGACTTGTCCGGAAAATGTCCGGGAACTGTCCGGGAGGGGGTAGTAGTGCGTTATCCCTAATATCTCCACTTCGGGTGGGACATAGTCAAACAATGTAGACTCAAATGATCAGACGCTGCAAAACATGGCGTTTGATCTGAGCCGCCAAATGCGGCATCCGATCTTGGTCTACACTATTTGCTTAAACAACGACGAAATTTAACCGCATCAATTCCTTGCTGGCAATGAATTAGGTGTACGGACTTTGACTGATCTGATGGACCATTATGATCAGACGCTGCAAAACTTGGCGTCTGATCTGGGCCGCAAAATGCGACATCTGATCTGGTTTACACTGTTTGCTAAAACAACGACGACATTTAAGCGCATCCATTTCTTGCTGGCGATGAATGAGGTGTACGGACTTTGAGCGATTTTACGGGCCATTAATTTTCTAACGAGATTAAGCATGTGTTAAGTTAATTGCTTTAACTCATAATAAGTTGACGTGTGCCGCATGCCTGGATTGAAATAGTAGAAAGTTACTTCCACAAAAGTTGTGTCCAATTGATATTTTGAATGAATGCTGTTATTTTGTTTGTTTGATTTGAGATTAAACATTTCCGTCAGCACTATTTTGGTCATTGTGAAGACTTTGCATTCCAATTTTCTAGGACTTAACTTTACGAGACAGTGCATTTTTCACATTTCCAAAATGTTTACTTTTCTGATAAAAATTCGTCATAATTTTCCTTTTTATACGGCAAACATACTAGGTTGTGGTTGCTCGCTAGAACATTCTCGTTGAAGCGGTTCTAACGAGTAACAACAACCTATGTCTTGGATGAGAAGTAGGAAAACAATGTACACCCCCATGAATCCCAGTTTTCTTTATATAAAATGTCCTTATAAAAAACGCTTCTTTCTTCGGCAATGAAAAGCAGTTTTGGAATACAAAACATCATTTTGAACAACAACTTTCACCAAGCGTACAACTACATTTTGACGGATATAATCACTGGACTATGAGTTTTTCTACAACTAAAGAGGCAGATATTTATTATATAGACAGCTTAGGAGCAAATTTGCAGGATTTGAAAAACAACGTTAAGATTCAAATTTCTCAAGTTTACAAAAATGCAGCCCCTAATAAAGTTTTGCTTGTCAAAATTCCGCGCGTTCAACAACAACCGAATTCTAATGATTGTGGGCTTTTTGCAATAGCGAACGTGGTAGAGTTTTGTTTTGATCCGGATTCATTTAACATAAAAATAGTATACGACGTGTCAAAAATGAGACAGCATTTAGTTGAATGTTCGGAAAATGGAAAAATGACAGCGTTTCCGAAAGAAAGAAATACAGGCAGGCGTAAACTTCATTCATTCACTTGTAAAATTGTAGAAATTCCAGTCGGGTGCTTCTGCAAAATGCCTGAGTGTATTGATAACATGATTTGCTGTGATAATCGTAAGTGCAAAATTTGGTTTCATAGAATATGTTTAGGTCTGAATTCATCATCAAACCAATGACAGTGTCCGTCTTGTGAGCAGTAACATGTGTGACATCATAGAAAGCTGTGTAATGAAAACCCATGTGAACCCAACTTTATACAGATTAAAGTAGGGTTTACACGGAGTGTCTAGTCTTTATTCCGTTTTCACAAGTCGATATATAAGAAAACGAACCAATACCCCCACCATCCTGGACACAATCCGGGTTGTGAGTACTCATTAGAACTGCCTCAATGAGGTGTATAAAAAGTTATTTTTATATTCTTTTATAATTGAACTTAAAATTTTAACATGTATCAATTGTTATCAACTAGTGATCACCACAAACCGAGATATTGTTAAAATGCACAACTACCGCAAGATCCAGGACACAATCGGGAATTTCCCGGACAAATTAACTTCAGAAATGGACCCCTAAAATATTCAAAATGAAAAATATGTTTTATTTATCTTTTAGAATGGAGCTCACATGTTTATTTGATACTAATTTTATTAACTTCTGACCACCCAAAATCGAGATATTAGGGTTAACGCACCACTACCCCAAAATCCGGACAAAATCCGAGAATTTCCCGGACAAATTAACTTAAAAAATGGACCCCAAAAACGTTAAAAAGTAAATTATTTTTTTTTATCTTTTAGAATGGAGCAAAAAAAAAAAAAAAAAAAATATTTGATACTAATTTTATTAATTTTTGACGACCCGAAGTGGAGATATTAGGGATAACGCACCACTACACCCAATTTTCCGGACATTTCCCGGACAATTTCCGAACACTTTCCGGACAATTTTCCGGGCATTAGTGTGCACCGCGAGAAACGCCAATCGTTGATAACCGACAGTACTACCGGTAGGACAGAATAGAATAAACTTTATTTCCATTTATGGACACTTTATTTCCATTCATGGACCACCAAGTGGCAGCAAATTAATCACAATATAAAAATAATATGAACTTAGGCACAGCCTACATTGTTATCGAAATAAAGGACTGCCTCTCTTGAGCAAACACACTCATTTACCCCTCTTATGTAGTAAATAGTGGTGTAGAACGTAAAACAAGAGGGCCCGATGGCCCTATATTGCTCACCTGGGTACCAGAAAATCATTAGTGTAGGAGACCACTTGACATTGCTATATACTAAATATCTAAGCTCTGGGCCTTACGGCTTCGGAGAAAAAGATTTCTGAAGTTTTTTCCAGTATAAGTCTATAGGAGCTAACGAGCCCTGGGGTGTGGCCAATTTTGACCCAAAAGGGCATGGTTGACAGGATTTATGTAGGCGATCATTCACTGTTGCTTTATACTAAATATCTAAGGTCTGAACTTCATGGTTTTAGAGAAGAAGATTTTTGAAGCTTAATTTTCTCCATTATAAGTTTATTGGAGTTAAGGAGCCACAGGATTTGGCCAATTTGGACCCCAGAGTTATGATTGAAAGAATTCATGTAGGCGACCACTCGACATTGCTACATGCTAATTACCTAAGCTCTGGGCCTTATGGTTTCAGAGAAGAAGATTTTTTATTTTATTTTATTTTTTTCATTTTAAGTCTATGGTAGCATATGGACCCCATGGGCGTGGCCAATTTTGGTCAAAGGGTCATGGTTGGTAGGATTTCTTAAGATGACCATTTCATGTTGCTATATACTAAATATCTAAGCTCTGGGACTTATAGTTTCAGAGGAGAAGATTTTTTTCCCATTATAAATCTATGGGAGCTAAAGTGCCCATGGGCGTGGCCAATTTTGACCCCAGGGGCATGGTTGGCAGGATTTATGGAGGTGACCACTTGACGTTGCTACCTGCTATATATTTAAGCTCCGCAGGCCTCGGTAGCTCAGTCGGATGCGTGTCTGACTGGTGATCAGAAGGACGCTGGTTCGATACCTGCCGGGGTTGGCAACATTCTTTTGTGGAGCTTGATCATTAAATCTGTTCTACGGTCATTCTCTCCCTTCCGCTGACTCAAGAAGGGCCGTTGTCAGTTTCTGGCGAGAGAATGTGCACTGTACTTGTTAATCGCTTACGTACAAGCCTGCTCAGGAAAAGTGTGGATATGTAAACTGACGGGATCAAATATTACCTAAAATAGTGTTGATTGGGTCGTTAAAACTCCAATACAAACGTATGTTTAAGCTCTGGGCCCTGTGTTTTCAGAGAAGATTTTTTTATTTGTCTAAATCGCGATGGAAGTAAGGGCGAGGATTATGGCCACGTAAAATCGATTTAAGCACCCCAGTGGAATTCGTTTCCGCTGACCGTTCCAAGGCTGTTCTTCTGTCGTGGTTTATTTTTGTTATGGTTTGTCTTTGGGTGTTTGTGTCGCTTATATTTTTTTTATTTTGGATAGCCTATTGGCCATTTTGTGGGAAAGTAACTGTCCTTTTGGCTTTCCGCTAAATTGGTGTTTCCATTAGAGTCTGTTGTTTCATGTTTCTTTCCCTTTGGTGGCTCTGATGGGAGCTGTGGGTTAATTGTATCGATTCCTGATCATTGCCCCCACTTCTGTTTTACATGTTCAAGATATATGGCCATGAACTGTTAACCATAGAGACTTGAAAGTACATGGGCATCCTTTATTTCAGAAACATGTCATGGGAACCGCATTTTGATGCGTCTGAAAAAAGGCAAACAACAGCCTGGCGTTTCTTTGCATGCCAAGAAGCATAACCAGCTGGACTGAAGATGTTAAAACATAATGGTAGAGAACAAGATTAGACTTATCCTGGTTTATGCCACGTCAGCCTGGGACGCACATATGGCATCCAGCAGCTGGAGACGATGCAACGGTGAGCAGCTCGGTTTGTCAGAGGTGGCTAACATACAGCCAGCATTACCTCCCGAGTGATACAATACCTTGGCCGGCAAACTCACAAGCATTGACGGGCATGATCTATCTCTGGGCTAAGTGGATATCCATGCTTGCAGGTTCTCCTACCCGAAAGCAGCGAACAGCAGAGAATACTTCCCAGGGTATATGGACCGACATCTGTCAACTCTCCTTCATTACCACGGGCATCAGACTTAAGGACGGAGTGTTTGAGTTTTACGTCTCACCAACAGCTAAGGTCATACGGAGACGGGACCTCGGTTTAAAGACTCACCCGAAAGTCTGGAGAAACCCGTGATCAATCCTGCGATCCCTGGTTAACAAGGCGAGTAGCATAACCATTACACCACGAAGGCTTCTATCAGACTTAAGGACCAACTTCCACAGAATATTGTCACATCAGGGATCCTTAAGGGCTTCAAGAGGGATCATGCAAGTCTTCTCTAAACAATACAAAAACTGTTTTTCAAAGGTTTAAATTTATTCTCTTGTGAGCCAAAGGTGAAGTGTATCTTGCATCACTGGGGAGTCCGACTGATATTAACTTACATCTGGGCAAGGCCTGCTATCCTTGCAGCAGGCAGGGGTAGAGGGGGGGGGGTGAGGGGCGTTGTTAAACATTTTTATTTATTTTCCCCTTTCTCCCTATACCCTCCCCTCCCTTTCTTGTCATCTACTAACTTTTCTATCCCTTTTGTCCCTTTCTCTGGGAGACGACACAAAATGACCGACCAGGGTTGATGTGTCGCTAATCCTGAAACAATTGTTTTAGCTTCACCGCCGTTTTGCACATAGCCTTAGTATGACGATGCTCCAGTGTTGGTCATGTGTGAAAATTAGATAGGGTGCCTCAAAGTTAGTATGCAGTATGAACACTTTAAAGTAACGTGAAGCGGTCACGGGTCGTTACGCCCGTGGGTCGTTTCGCCCAAATCTGGTGGGTCGTTTCGCCCATATTTTTATTTAGGCCTGCCCTATGGACAGTCGTAAGGTATGTTTTGGTTTATAAAGGGCTCGAGGGGGTGTGGGTAGTCCGTGTGCTCTGGCCTGTTTATTCAATATCTGCTTTTATGAGTTTCATATGGTAATGTCCTCGTTTAGTGGACTTCTACGATAGGTTCGGACAAATGAGCTGCCAAAGTTTTGAGAAAGAGATGCGAGGTCACATTACGTTTACATGCCAATACAATATAATGTGATTTTATGGAAAAATGCGATATTTTTCTCATTTCTGCTCAAGACAGATTATGGGTGAGAAACGTCTCATTGTCTATATTTAAGAACAGCAATAAGAAAAATAATGTAAACATGAAAAACCGCTTTCCGCTGTAAAAATGGGGTTTAGGGGGTCAACATTGCATAGACTTGTCAACATGCTGATTTATTTATTTCCATCCAATCCGTTCCAGAACAGAGCTGCTAGATTTGTAACAGGTAATTTCTGCTTTGAAACTGGGAGCATGACTGGAATACTTGGAAAATTAAAATGTGAGTCTCTCAAGAAAAGGAGAAAAGACAGTAGGCTCATCCTTTTATACAAAGGTCTAAAGGATGCTGCCAGCATTCCAACAGATGACCTTGTTCCCCCAGCTAGACACTGTAGAAATTACCATTCGTTGGCGTTTTAGACCCTTACTGCAAGAACTGACATTTATGAAGAGTCGTTCTTCGCCAGAACCATTTGAGATTGGAATGCCCTTCCCGATTCGATTATTTCGACAGCTGAAGGTGCTGATGATCTTGTAGTTAAATTTATCTCTTTGGTTAGAGCGAGGGACTAACTTCCCGCATCACAGGTCCTGGTGTATGAATGTCGTTTCACGTATCACCAGTAACAATTCCAATTCTGATTCGTTAGTCAACCCAAGCACCATTCCATTCCATCCATCTATCTATCTATCTATCTATCTATCTATCTATCTATCTATCTATCTATCTATCTATCTATCTTATCTATCTATCTATCTATCTATCTATCTATCTATCTATCTATCTATCTATCTATCTATCATGTCTGTCTCTCGGTCGCCGATCTATCTATCTCATCCGACCGTTTATTAATCCATCCCGTTTGTCCATCTCTAAGAAAAATACAATTGGGGCATAACGAACCACCTCATAAGGGCGAATCGACCGACACCTAAATTAGCGCGAAGCAACTCGAGGCAAAACTACCCATGGGCGAAACGATCCGGATTCCGTGAAGCACTAGCGTTATGCTTGGAGATTTGGGGCTCATCATCACTTTGTACATCTTGGGCAGGTAGAAATCCGTAGGTATCCAGATAGCTAATTGTGTTTCTTACTATTCCCAGGGCTTTTTTTGAATACCCCTGAGTAGATTTAACAGTTTGTGAAAAGTTGAAATTGCTTGGCCAGACGAGAAGCCCCGGTAAATGCTTCGGTAACTGCTCCGGTAACTCGTTGGTCCAAGTGCGGTGCTGGATTTTACCGGCTTACCATTCCGGCTCAGTGTGGTACGTTTCAGTTCATTTATACGCGTGACGTAGTTTCGAAACTTTCCCCGCGGTCAAACTTCAGTTAATGTGTTAACAAAAAGGAATTGTGCAAGTCAGGACAACGAATAAAAATATGAGCATCCAAAAAAAAGTCAAATATCAATATGGTAATTGGCTGATGGTCGACCCGCCAAAAGGCAGCTGTTTTATGTGGAGTAAAAAAAGTTAACCAGTCCGAGACGGATGTCTCGCATTGTCTCGCCGAGATTTCACGTGATTTGACCATGAACATTTTTTTCTTAGGGTAGGCAAACGTTGTTATGACTACGCGTGTACGTCTTAGTCTTAGTCTCTAGGCGGACATCTGCTCATGCCCGTAATAACTTCAGAATAAACCATGAAAATGGTGTAACATAAATAAAGCTTGATTTTGATTTGTGTTGACACCCCGAAACAAATTGAAGGGAGCGTGGCATGGTATTTTGTGATGTTTCCAAAGCATTTGACAGGGTTTGGCACAAGGGACTTCAACTTCAAGAACGAATGATATTTTGTGATGTGTCAAAAGCTTTCGATAGAGTATGGCATAAAGGGCTCCTTTTCAAATTAAAACAGCATGGTATAACTGGTTCTCTTCTTAATTGGATAAACGATTATTTAAGCAATAGAAGACAAAAAGTTGTTATAAGGTCCTGCACTTCAAGTTCTAGAGATATACATGCTGGAGTCTCTCAAGGTTCTGTGCTAGGACCACTGTTATTTCTCATATATGTAAACGACATTTCTGACTCACTGCTAAGCTTGACTCGACTTTTTGCCGATGACGGCTCTTTGTATTATGCAGCATCCTAAATTGCTGATATAGAAGGAATCATAACTCATGACTTACATATTCTCTCTGGGTGGGCTAAGCAATGGTTAATTACCTTTAATCCTTTAAAAACCGAGGCAGTGTTTTTCACCCTTAAACATTTTGAAAATTATCCTCAAATTATTTTCGATAATACCCCGATACAATTTGTAGAGGCTCACAAGCATCTAGGTTTAACTTTTAGTAATAATGGCCAATGGCATAGACATATAGAAAATATAATAACCAGCGCATCCAAGGTCATAGGGATAATGCGAAAACTGAAGTTTACATTCCATAGAACTGCTTTAAACCAGATATATATTTCATACGTATTACCTATCCTTGAGTATTCTTCAATAGTATGGGACGGCTGTTCTGCTTATGTTAAGCAAGCCCTTGAAAAGCTTCAAAACGAGGCGGCTAGATTAGTCACGGGTCTTACAAGGTCCGTGTCACTTGAAAATCTTTATAGAGAATGTGGTTTGGAACTCTTATCTGACAGACGAACTTATCAGAAATTGGCTTTTATGTACAAGGTAAATAACAACTTAGTTCCCTCATATATAACCGATCTTATTCCTCCGCTAGTTAGAGAAGTCACAAACTATCCTCTGAGAAGTAGCAGCAACATCACAGTTCCATATACTCGCACAGAAATTTCTAAACGGTCTTGTATACCCTCTTCTATCTCCTTATGGAACTCTCTTGATAACGATGTTCATGCAGCAGGAAGTATATCAGCCTTTAAACAACATTTAAAAAATAGTTCCCCTCGAATTCCTAAAATTCCTGTTTATTATACCAGTGGAGAAAGGTTCTTCTCTGTTATACATGCAAGGATTAGGAACAAATGTAGCAATCTCAAAGGAGACTTATATTCTAATCATATTTGTCTTTCGCCATACTGCAGTTGTTCAGAAGTTATTGAAGACGCTGAACACTTCTTTTTTAGATGTCCTAATTTCCTCACAGAACGTGTTACTTTGTTCCAGACTACCAGACCTTTTCACCCTCTGTCCTTGAACAAGATTTTATTTGGGGATCCCTTCTTGACTGATCAGGATAATCTACTTCTTTTCGGTGCTGTCCAAAAATTTATCAAATGATACTAAACGTTTCAATAATTCTTAAAAAATACATGTATGAACATGCATCTCTTTTGACAGATCATGAACCTGTCTATTATTTACTTGTTAAAAATGGCTGCCTTGACTTACAGAATTTCCCGACATGGTTATTTACTTATTTATTTATTTGTTTATTTATTTATTTATTTATTTATTTATGTACTTATTTATTTATTTATTTATTTATTTATATTTATTTATTTATTTATTTATTTATTTATTTATTTATTTTTATTCATTTATTTATTTCACATATGCTGTATTATATTTAGCCATTACCATGTGCATAAATAATTTGTGTGTATAATTGTAGGGGAAGGGCCGTAACTAATGTTGTGAGAACTTGTGGCCCAACCCCATTGCTTGCTATTATATGCAATAAAATATGATTAAACTAAACTTCAAGAACGTATTGTATTCAAAAATATGCATAACTTTCTAATTGAAAATAACTTAATATATAAATACCAATCAGGTTTCTTACGTAGTCATTCAACAACATTTCAGTTGATTGACAGCTTTCATCATATATGTCAGGCCATAGGCAATAAGCAATATTCTTGCATGGTATTTTGTGATGTTTCCAAAGCATTTGACATGATTTGGCACAAGGGACTTATTCTTAATTTACGCCAGTATGGCTTCGATGGCGATTTAGTTAATAGGTTTTCAGATTATCTATCTGATAGGAAAAAAGAGTAGTTATCAAATCGTGTATGTCTGAGTTTAAAAATATCAATGCTGGAGTTCCTCAAGGGTCAGTGTTGGGCCCACTATTATTTTTAATATACGTGAATGAAATATCTGAGTCGCTGCTAAGTTTGACAAGGTTATTTACAGATGATAGTTCTTTGTTTTATTCAGCATCTAGTATTGCTGATATTGTAGGTATTATTAACCATGACCTTCACATTTTAGTTGCATGGGCAAAACAGTGGCTTGTAAAGTTCAATCCGCTGAAAACAGAATCAATGCTTTTTACTTCCAAAGGGTTTGAAAATTTTCCAATGTTAATATCAACGACACTGGAATTAAATTTGTAGATAATCACTAACATCTAGGTTTGACGCTTAGCAGCAACTGTAAGTGGCAAACACATATTGATAATATTTTAAATAGTGCAGCAAAAGTTGTTGGTATCATGAGATTTTAAAATTCACGCTAAATAGAATAGCCTTAAATCAAATTTATAACTCATATGTACTACCGATAATTGAATACTCCTCTTTAGTATGGGATGGTTGCACAGAGCAAGATTCTAATGCTTTTGAAAAATTACAAAATGAAGCGGACAGAATTGTAACTGGACTGACACGGTCCGGTTCACTCGAATTGTTATACAAAGAATGTGGGTGGACTCCTTTATCGGAGAGACGTAAAAACAGAAACTATATTTCGTGTAAGGATCAATTAATGGGCAAGTCCCCTCGTATATTGTTGATCTCATTCCTCCTGCCAAAAGAGAAACCACTAACTATCACTCAGAAAACGTAATAACATCTCTGTTCCTTTCTGCAGAACAGAGCTATTTCGAAATTCTTGTATACCATCTTCTCTGTTATTATGGAACGACTTGGATCAGAATTTACGCAATAGCTCTACTCTTAATTCTTTTAAATATGCAATAAAAAGTCATTATTCAATTACAGAGGGAGTACCAAAATATTATATTCAAGGTGATAGATTTCTATCTGTAATGCATGCTAGAATACGTAACAAATGTTATAACTTGTTCAGTGACTGATACATTAACCATTTATTAATCAATCTTGTTTGTCACTGTAACTTAAAAAATAAGGATGCTGAGCACTACTTTTTTCGTTGTTCGAAATATGTAAATCAGCGAGTAAATTTGTTTACCGAAACTCGAAACTTTCACTCTCTTAATTTAAATATTTTACTTTATGGTATTGCACAGCTACCATTCGAGGAGAACATGGTTATTTTCAATGCTGTACATACATACATCAAGAATACTGGTAGATTTTCCAATAATCTTTAGATTATGCATCGAATCATGTATGCGTGATGATCTTTTTTTAATACCGCCGAATCACCAACCCCAAACATTCTGTATAGACACATACTTTAATTTTTTATTTATTTATTTTATTTATTTATTTATTTATTTATTTATTTGTTTATTTATTTTACCAAATACTGCTTAAGTATAACTGTTAATAATTTATGTATTTGTCATTATCGCGTGAGTGTAATTTTGATGATGTTACAATGTAGGGGATTTTGTTTGATTTGAGGTTTAACGTCCCCGTCAACACTGTAAAGGTCATTTTGGAGATGTTGCTTCCAATTTTGTGGGACTTTTACCCGACGTTGAGATGAAATGACTTCTCAAGCCCTGTCGCCCAATGAAACCAATAGGGTTTATTAGCATGGACGGTCCGCCTCGCACCGCGGTTCCTGGACAGGCTAAGATCCTCTAAGCGGTTTACCAGTACTAGTGTGCGGGCCGGATTCAGCTCTGCGTGGAAGCATCATGCAGCCCATATATTTCTTCAAGCCCCTATGGGCGGGGGCTTTACTATGTAGGGGAACGGTCGTAACTAATGTTGTGAGAACTTGTGACCCAACCCCATTGCATGCATGTTTTGTCATACTCTGATACAATAAAATACGTTTAAACTAAACGTGATAGCTCAGAAATCCGGGTCGTTTCGCCCGTGGGTCGTTTCGCCGGGTCGTTTCGCCCTTATATTGGGGTGGGTTGTTTCGCACTTATGAGGTGAGTCGTTCCGCCCGTGAGTCGTTTCGCCCGTTGGTCGTTTCGTCGCAATCATATTTTAAGGGAGTGCCAAACGGAAAAGATGGGTAAACGAAGAGACGGTCAAATGAACTAATGAATGAATGAGTGGTGCTTGTTGCCTGGGTGGATGGATGGGGCGGACGAACGAATGGATGGATGATCGGTCGATCGATAGATAGATCCGTGACATGAAAGCCCCTTTAAACCCCAATCTGTATAGAGAAAACTTGATTTACGGGGGTACACATTATTTTCTTTATTTCTGCTCCAAACATAGGTTGTGGGTACTCGTTAGAACCACCTCAACGAGCACCTACAAACTAAATTTGCAGTATTAAAAAGAAAACTATCTCGGAATTTCTTGAGATAGATAGATAGATAGATAGATAGATAGATAGATAGGTAGATAGGTAGATAGATAGATAGATAGATAGATAGATAGATAGATAGATAGATAGATAGATAGATAGATAGATAGATAGATATGGTTTGTTTAGAAATGAGTGGGTTTTTCACATATACATTATTTTATCATCAGACGGTTCTAACCCATAATCTATGTTTTGAGCAGAAAAGATGCCACATTTGTACATCTACGCAGCCATAAAATCACATTATATTACATAGACCTGTTAACGTAATGTGGGCTCCAATATCTTTCTGACAAAAGATGGTATCTCAGTTGCCCAAACCTAACGTACAAGTCGTCAGTATGTCGTCCAGCTTCCCCAAACGAGGAGTTTACAATATCTTTCGGGACTTTCCCTCGATCTCTTTCTATACCAAAAACAAACCTTACTTCTCTCCATAGGGCTTGAAAAAATATGGGCGAAACGACCCACCAAATCAGGGCGAAACGACCCAGGGCGAAACGACTCAGGGTGAAACGACCCACGGGTGAAACGACCCACAGGCGAAACGACTCACGGGCGAAACGACCCGTGTTCTAGCTCAGTGCCTCTGATGCTAGAGGCCCCCGGTTCGATCCCGGAGGCGGTGATTATTTCGGTGTCCGAACACGCTCCATTGGCATCATTTGCAGGGACGAATGCCAAAAAGTGCACCATCCTTCGGATCATGACGTTGCTTTAAACTTTATTTTAATTGCTTCAATGGCATGTATATGTAACAGACAAATATAGATTATCTAGGATTTGACATTAAGCCAAAGGCTTGTGCAGTGGATCGGGACGTTAACTAGAGGTCCCCTGTGCAGAAAGAGTCATCTCCTGTGCAGGTCAAAGACCCCTACCGTGATTACATGATTACTGTGTAGGCTTTCAACTCTGCAAACCTGGAGTGTATGTAATGTACACCTGCGAGTAATGGTCAAATATGACCGATCGCAGGATAAGTAGAAAGAAAGAAGTTATAAGAAGCTGGGTTGTACGTTATTATTGCCCTTTAGAAGTCTTTTTCCAAAAAAAGTAAATGCTTTCGATGATGGTTTTATGACCCTTTCATGAATGCTTCACTTATTTCAAGGTCTTTTTTCAAACAGAAGTGGGTGACAAACGTGGTTAGAAGAGAGAACCTGCCTCTGGCTCCTCTCTTGACCTGAACTGGCCTCGAAACCATAAATGTCAAAGACCTAATGATCAAGGGACAGGGTCAGTGCTATTACCTAGTTTGTTTGTTTGTTTGAGTTGAGGTTTAACGTCCCCGTCAACACCGTATAGGTTATTTTGGAGACGTTGCTTCCAGTTTTGTGGGACTTTATCTTCTATCTATCTTCCATGACATATTAACCTCCGCAGAGGAATTCAGATGGTGTTCCGGTAAAACCAACTGCCAAAGGGGGTAGTTGAAGAAAAGGGGTTTGGGGGGGGATGAGTTTGTACAGTGCGATCGAGAGTTTTAGTATAGGTAAAAGATAAAAATAGATACTGGCATTTAAGGTGTTGCAGACAGCTGTGCTAAACTGTGCCACGGTAGGAAGATTATGGGCTGGCAAGGCATTCCAGTTGGTGATAGTGCGAGGAAAGAGTGTGTACTTGTAGTAGTCTCTTAGAGCCATGATCTGCCTGTATGCAAGGGGACGATTTTTAGTAGAAGGACGGGTGTTCCGGATCAGGTAGTCAGCAGCAAGTATTGCAACAATGTCATAGGTGACCTTATATAATGGAGCGTGATAGCTCAGTGGTTAGTGCACTTGCCACTGATGCTAGAGGTCCCGGGTTCGATCCCCAGCAGCGGCGATAAAATTTCGATGTCAGAAAACGCTCCGTTGGCATCATTTGCAGGGATGAATGTCATAAAATGCACCGTCCTTCGGATCGGGACGTTAACTGGTGGCCCCCTTTGCAGGGAGAACTATCCCATATGCAGGTTAAAGAACTCTACCATAATTACGTGATTACTGTGTAGGCTTTCATCCTGCAAAACTGGAGTGTATGTAATATACACCTGCGAGTAATGGTCAAATGTGACCGATCGCAGTATTACGAGGACTGTTCAAATATGAATGCAACTAAGCACATAAAAATGACTCCGTGATAGATATCGATGAAAAATTTATTGTGTCCCCTCAAAGTATTCCCCTTTAACAGATATACAAACTTTCAGTCTACTGATCCAATCATTGAATGCATTTTGGTAGTCTTTTCGAGGTATACTATGAAGGCACTGGAATATTGCAGAACCAAGGTGTTTGCGCTGTACAAATTTTCGACCAGAAATGTAATTTTTCAGCCGCGGGAATAAAAAAAAAAGTCACACGGGGAAAGGTCAGGGGAATACGGGAGATAAGGAAGTTCAACAACCTTTTCCTGCTTCAGATAGTCTTGCACAATGAACGCCTTGTGCGATGACGCATTCTCATGTAGCAATCTGACATTGGCCAAACCAGTTGCGTGTCTTCGTTCTTTGAAATATTTCTTCAATTTTCGAAGACATTTATTCTTGTAAAACTTCGCATTTACAGATTTGCCCTTAGGCACAGCAACCTGAATAGCAGGGCCCTGATTTGAAAAGAATATGGCATACATTACCTTCTTGACGCTCATGGTCCGCTTTGCAATGCGTGGTCTTTTGCAATACTTTGTTGCCCATATTTTGTTCTGAATCTTTCGTTTTGGCTCAAAAAAGTGAACCCATGTCTCGTCACCTGTGACGACATTAGCGAAAGACCGTGCATTGTAATTTGGAAACTTTTTAAGCAACTTCTTGGCGCACTGAACGCGTGTCTTCTTCTGCTCATCTGTCAACAGATGGGGAATCCATCTAGCACAGATCTTTCTCATTTTCAAATCCCGTTTCAGAATTGTATGAGCTGCTCCTAATGAGATGCCAACCACACTAGTTATTTGCCTAGTGGTGTATCGTGCATCGATAGCAACTATTTCTTTCACTCTAGCAACCATCTTGGCAGATGTTGCTCTTTTCGACCGACGATCATGTGGTGCATCTTCTGTTGAGCCAAGCCCACAGCTGAATTTCTTACACCAACGAAAAACTGTCGGAAAAGACATTTCATTATTTCCATAAACCGAACATATTTCATCAAAAATGTTTTTGCACCGTATACCAAGAATACAACGATTCTTAATATAGGACCGTATTTCAACGGCGTACTCTGACCTTCTTCGAACCATGTTTTGTATTAGTATACAAGAGTAGACAGTGCTTATCGAACGATATACATGGCTAAAGTGCTAGGATTTGAACAGGTTTGGTATCAATGTATAGGTAAAATGTTTTTCTACGCTGTGGTATTTATTTCCAGGTGATTTTCGCATTAGTGCATGAGAAAACGTTCTGCTTGCACTTCTAAAATTGACATACTCGTCGAAAACGTATCTATCTATCTATCTATCTATCTATCTATCTATCTATCTATCTATCTATCTATCTATCTATCTATCTATCTATCTATCTATCTATCTATCTATCTATCTATCTATCTATCTAT
>OY757010.1:203807215-204159215 GCA_963580285.1 Lucinisca nassula | reverse complement strand
TGGGTCTCCTTGTACGAGTGTTGGTTTTGTCGTCCACTGACTCATAGCTTGTCACGTTACTTTACTCTTTATGTCAACTGCTCAAGCGCTAAGCACGTTAACTAGAAGGTACTTTCAAAGTATTTTTCACATTTTTCAGCAAAAAGTAAGGCTTGACATTACATGCGAATCGTCTGCTAGACAGACGATTCACATGAAATGACCAGTCTTATTTTCCCTGAAATTAATGAAAACTAGATAAATAAATGACCGTCTGCTCTCGATTTTTTTGCAGCGCTTAAGGGTTAAACCGGTGTAGCGTGAGATCTTTAAACCCATGAGAAAGTTAATACCAAGGTATATCTGCGCATGCGCAAGAAGGCCGTGAGAAATGTCATCCATTTCCTGTTAGCCCGTGCCCCTTTCATCTTGAGCCTATGTTTAAAATGCTAACATTACGAACTTTAAATAGAACACTATTCATAACAAGCTTTATTTATTTATTTATTTATTTATTTACTTTCGAAAGATACCCGTATTAAATATGCCATAAATAGGTATCATGTAATCAACAAGAACAAAATATATGCGGTTACATGTATTTTCTTGAAATTATTACGAAAAAACGCCTATGATTTAAACCCCATTTTTTATACAGTAAAACTGGAGTTTACAGAGATGTACATGTATATTATTTTCATATTTCCGCTGGAGAACATAGATTGTAGGTACTCGTTAGAACCGTCTCGGCGAGGCGATTCTAACGAGTACCTTCAATCTATGTTTTCCAGCGGAAATATGAAAACTATCAGAATATTGTATCTAAAAAATTGATGGTAATGTTTCAATATATTTTTAATAGGCGTGTTTATGCAATTAATACTTTTAAAAGCGAGTTCTTTGGAAATTTAAAAATTATTAATCTGCCTAAATAAGCCTGATCTAAATATAAGTGCCCTGCTACAAAATAATAATAATAACAATAATATTAATGAAAATAAAATAACAATAATAATAACAATTATAGTTATAATGATAATATTAATCATAATCCGAGGTTTAGAGTAAACATGTACACTCTTACCTTTTCAGTTCTACGGTGTATTCCTAGCTTCAAAAGGATATTGAATGGAATTTAAATTTTAGCCATATACCAAGGTGATTAACATGTGTGATTTATGGTTTCACATTTCCTGTTGTCCCTATGCTTATCAAAACACAGTGACTAATTTTCACACCTTTCTGCTTATGTGGAGTAATAATGCCTAATGTCAGCCAAACAGGTTTTCTCTTAACCGTTTCAATAAAAGAAACGATTCCAGGGCAAAATCCCCCCGGACTTAATCCCCCCCGGACAAAATCCCCCCTTTTTGTAAAGGCGGACAAAATCCCCCCCCCCCCAACATTTGTTCAAGTGGACAAAATCCCCCTGGACAAAATCCCCCTGTTGTTTATAAAGCTTGACAGTATCCCGCACACCTCCACATACACAATTACTGGTTTTTGAAAGTCAGCCTGTCGTTTTGAAAACTGCAGATTCCATATCAGATTTGATACAGTACCATCAGAGCTATATTGGTGCTCATGGAGAAATTATTGCCCGTCAACACTGTATAGGTCAGTTTGGAGACGTGGCTTGTAAGATCAAAGTAAAAAGGGCAAACTTGTATTAACTTTTAATTGTACATGTGTGCTTTGGGGTTTTATGGACCTCTCAACCCATTAGGATTATGTCTGGCATGATCAATTAACCTAACCCAGTTCCAGGCACACTTAGATTCCAGATCTTAGATTCCTGATCTGATTCCAGGACATTTGCTCCCCCCCAGGACATTTGCCCCCCCCCCATGACTTAATCTAAAAATGGACATTTGCCCCCCAGTTGAAAAAGCGACCTGGACATTTGCTCCCCCCCCCCCCCGAGCTTATTTTTGGTATGGACATCTGCCCCCCAGTGCTTATTTTGCAGGTGGACATTTGCCCCCCACTGCTTATTTCAGAAAGGGACATTTGCCCCCCCCCCCCCCCAAGATAAACCAGAGCTAACACAAAGGAGGACAAATGTATTTATTGGTTTATATCATCATAAATACAAAACTATTACTCCATCTATATAAATATCAATCCCATAATAACCTGCTGTTATGGACAACCTCTACCTCAGAAAGCAGTATACATCCAGATCAGACCATTGTCAGATGCCTATACTCAAGTGGTTTTTACAATAGATACACTGATGGTTAATTCTTGAAGTAATTGAAATGATATTGAAGGGGCTGTAAAACCATAACCATAATATTTTGTGATTTTCTATGAATAAATTAGATAAATAAAAATAACGCATATCCTTTTAGACCCCACTTTGCAAAAACACTTGAGTATAGGCGTCTGACATTGGACCCTCAGTGGGCACAAACTCAATATATGGTTCTGTAGCTGACTTGATTAACCCTTATCCTGTTGAATAAATTAAGCATCTCCAATTGTTGACTATTAACCATCACATTCTTGGTATATTTTTGTTAACTTAACAAATTGCATGACAAACTGTATAGATCCCCATCAGTTATGGCATCTGATCTGGATGTAGCAGGTTATTATGGGATTAATATTTATATAGATGGAGTAATTTATTGCTTGACATTTTGTATTTCTGATGATAATAAACGGTTTATAAGCATGGACGTTCTACCTGGGCAGGCTAAGATCCACTAAGCGGTTTACCAGTACTCGTGTGGGGTCGGATTCACCTCTGCGTGGAAGCATTATGCAGCCCATCTATTTCTGCAAGCCCCGATAGGCGGGGGCTAACGACGCTGTAGGTAGGTAGGAAGTTAGATAGACAGATCGGTTTTGTTTGTTTGTTTGATTTGAGGTTTAACGTCCCCGTCATCACGGTACAGGTCATTTTGGAGACGTTGCTTTCATTTTTGTGTGACTTTGGCCCGACATTGAGGTGAAATGACATCTCAAGCCCTGTCGCCCAATGAAACCAATAGGGTTTATAAGCATGAACGGTCCGACTCCGACCGCTTTCCCTGGGTAGGCTTAGAGCCTCTACGCGCTTTACCAGTACTAGTGTGCGGTCGGTTTCAGCTCTGCGCGGAAGCATCATGCAGCCCATATATTTCTTCAAGCCCCGATGGGCGGGGGCGACAGGTAGGTAAAGTGGAGATATGCATGTAGGTAGGTATATTACGAAAACTGGCAAATTCAAATATATTGACAAATTACCACCACCAAAAACGGAATTGTTCAGATAAAAATCCTGATATTTTTCATATTTCTGCACAAAACATACATTGTGGGTACTCTTTAGAACCGCCTCGGCGAGTCGGTTCTAACGAGTACCCATAATCTATGTTTTTGAGCAGAAATAAGACAAATAATAAATATCCATGTAAACCCCAGTTATAATATCTAAACCCCAGTTTTAATATCTAAAAGTGGGGTTTAAGGGGATCAAAATTATATAGGCGTGTATGCGTGATGAGGTAGGAATGGTAGGTTTGGGCTGGTAGCGATGGGTATGTAGGTAGATCTATAGGAAGGTCGTAGGTAGGATCTTATATTGTTTGTTTTGATTGGTAGGTAGGTAGGTAGGTAGGCAGGCAGCATGTAGGTAAGTAAGTATTACGTACGTATATCGATAGTATAGGTAGGTAGGAATGTTACTAAGTAGGTATGTTTTTGTTTGAATTGGGATTTATGACCCCGTCAACACTATTTAGGTCATTTTGGAGACATTGCTTACAATTTTGGTGGACTTTTACCCGTCATTGAGATGAAATGACAGCTTCAGCCCTCCCGCCCAATGAAACCAAAAGGCTTTGGACGGATTGACTCATACCACTTTGCCTGGACAGGCTTAGTCCTTCTAAGCGGTTTACCAGTACTCATGTGTGGTCAGTTTCAGCCCTGCGTGGAAGCACCATGCAGCCCATCTATTTATCAAAACCCCGATGGGCGGGGGCGACTAAGTCGGTATGTACGTAGGTAGGTAGATATGCAGTCCGGCCCCGGCCATCGGGGCTTGAAGAAATAGATGGATTGCGTGGTAGTTAGGCAGGCATGTAGCTATGTAGGTAGGGTAAATGCAGGTAGTTAGGAAGGTGTAGATAGGAATGTGACAGAAGAACCGCCTTGGAACGGTAAGTGAAACGAATTCAAATGGGGGGGGGGGGGGTGCGTGAATCGAATTTACGTGGTCACAATCCTCGCCCTTCCGTCGCGATTCAGACAAATAATTTGTTCAGTCTGCACGAAGGCCTCCTAACTCATCAGTGCAACATCTCCGTGAACACAAAACTCAAACAACCACAGCGATGAAACAACGGTGAGACCTCGACAGCAAGAGTTTGTCATTCAGTTTTACGACCCACCTACGGAGACGGGACCTCGGTTAAAAGACTCATCCGAAACCCGGGATCGAATATGTGACCCAAGGTCTATGAGGCCAGTAACATAAAAACTACACCAAGGAGACTTCCTTCGTATGGGAACGGGCGGTCAGACGTACATTTACTTATTTCTACCTACGTACGTACGTACCTACGTACCTACCTGCCTAAGTACCCTATTGGTTTCATAAGGCGGTATAACTTTAGAAGTCATTACATCTCAATGTCGGGTAAAAATCCAACTAATTGGTCGCAGTTGGTTGCAATGTCTCCAAACTAACTTTCACAGTGTTGAGGGGAACTTTAAACCTCAAGTCAAACAAACAAGCAAACAAACATCTGCCTACCTTCCCTTAGGCCCCCGCCCATCGGGGCTTGAAGAAATATATGGGCTGCACGATGCTTCCACGCAGAGCTGAAACCGACCCGTGCATGAGTACTGGTAAACCGCTTAGAGGATCTAAGCCTGACCAAGCAAAGCGGTGCGAGTCGGCTCGTCCATGCTTATCAGCTCTATCGGTCTCATTGGGCTGCAGGGCTTGAGATGTCATTTCATCCTAATGTCGGGTAAAAGTCACACAAAATTGGAAGCAACGTCTCCAAAATGACCTTTACAGTGTTGACGGGGGCGTTTAACCTCAAATCAAACAAAACCTACCTTCCCACCAACCCTTCCCCCACCTTACCTGTCTGCCTAAATCTACCCCGCCCATCTGGACTTGAAGAACTAGATGGGCTGCAAGATTCCTTACCACCTGAGTACTGGTAAACCGCATAAGCCTGCCCTTAGCCCCCGCCCATAGGGGCTTGAAGAAATATATAGGCTGCATGATACTGATACGCAGAACTGAATCCGGCCCGCACACTAGTACTGGAAAACCGCTTAGAGGATCTAAGCCTGTCCAGGAACCGCGGTGCAAGGCGGACCGTCCATGCTAATAAACCCTATTGGTTTCATTGGGCGTCAGGGCTTGAGATGTCATTTCATCTCAATGTCGGGTAAAAATCCAACAAATTGGTCGCAATTGGTCGCAATGTCTCCAAACTAACTTTCACAGTGTTGACGGGAACTTTAAACCTCAAGTCAAACAAACAAGCAAACAAACATTTAACTACCTTACCTTAGCCCCCCGCCCATTGGGGCTTGAAGAAATATATGGGCTGCATGATGCTTCCACGCAGAGCTGAAACCGACCCGCGCATGAGTACTGGTAAACAACTTAGAGCATCTAAGCCTGACCAAGCAAAGCGGTGCGAGTCGGCTCGTCCATGCTTATAAACTCTATCGGTCTCATTGGGCGGCTGGGCTTGAGATGTCATTTCATCCTAATGTCGGGTAAAAGTCACACAAAATTGGAAGCAACGTCACAAAAATGACCTTTACAGTGTTGACGGGGACGTTAAACCTCAAATCAAGCAAAACCTACCTTCCTACCAACACCCCCCCCCCTTAACCTGCCTACCTAAATCTACCCCGGCCATCTGGACTTGACGAACTGATGGGCTGCATGATTCCTTACCGCCTAAGTACCGGTAAACAGCATAGGCCTGCCCTTAGCCCCCGACCATAGGGGCTTGAAGAAATATATAGGCTGCATGATACTTTCACGCAGAGCTGAATCCGGCCGCACACTAGTACTGGTAAACTGCTTAGAGGATCTAAGCCTGCCCAGGAACCGCGGTGCGAGGCGGACCGTCCATGCTATATAAACCAATAAACCCTATTGGTTTCATTGGGCGACAGGGCTTGAGATGCCATTTCATCTAAATGTCGGGTAAAAGTCCCACAAAATTGGACGCAACGTCTCCAAAATGAGTGAGTGAGTGAGTTTTAGTTTTACGTCCCACCAACAGCTAAGGTCATACGGAGACGGGACCTCGGTTTAAAGACTCATCCGAAAGTCTGGAGAAGCCCGGGATCGATCCTGCGATCCCTGGTTTACAAGGCGAGTAGCGTAACCACTGCGCCACGGAGGCTTCTAACTCCAAAATGACCTTTACAGTGTTGACAGGGACGTTTAACCTCAAATCAAACAAACAAACAAAGCATAAGCCTGCCCAGGCAAAGTGATGTGAGTAGGACCGTCCATGCATAAAAACCCTATCTGTTTCATTGGGCGGCAGGTCTTGAGATGTCTTTACATCTCAAAGTCGGGTCCCACGAAATTGGAAGTATCGTCTCCAAATGACCTATATAGTATTGACGGGGACGTTAAACCTCAAATCAAACCTACCTACCTACCCACCCACCAAGACACATCTCCTTACCTACCTACTTAAATCTACCCCGCCCATCGGGACGTGACGAAATGATGGGCTGCATGATGCCCGACCGCACATGAGTACTGGCAAACCGCTTAAGCCCTCGCCCAAAGTTATGCGAGTCGGACCGTCAATGCATATAAACCCTATTAGTTTCTTTCTTTCCTTCTTTCTTTCTACTGATACTGCGTCGGTCATATATGGGCATTACCGCAGGTGTACATTACATACACTCCAGGTTTGCAGGATGAAAGCCTACACAGTAATCATGTAATTACGGTAGGGATCTTTAACCCACACAGGGGATGGTTCTCCCTGCACGGGGGGGGGGGGGGGGGAGCTCCAGTTAACGTCCCGATACGAAGGACGGTGCACTTTATGACATTCAACCCTGCAAATGATACCAATGGAGCGTGTTCGGACACCGAAATTTTATCGCCGCTGCCGGGGATCGAACCCGGGACCTCTAGCATCAGAGGCAAGTGCAGTAACCACTGGGCTATCACACGCCATATCGTTTCACTGGGTAGCAGGTCTTGAGATGTCTTTTTATCTTAAAGTCGGGTCCCACGAAATTGGAACATCGTCTCCAAATGACCTATATAGTATTGACGGGGACGTTAAACCTCAACTCAAACTTACCTACCTACCCAGCCACCCATCTATCTACCTATCTAGCCACAAACCACCTACCTACTTACTCACCTACCTAAACAACGTCGAAGCAGAAGTTAGCAGTAAGAAGTCAGCTTGCCCCCGTCCATCGGGGCTTAAAGAAATAGCTGGGCTGCACGGTGCTTCAACGCAGAGCTGAAACCGACCGCACACGAGTACTGGTAAACGGCTAACAGGATCTAAGCCTGACCAGGAAAAAGCGGTGCGAGTCGTCTATAAATAAATAAATAAACAAATAAATATTATAATATTATAAAATCACTAGTAACACAGCTTCTACTTTCCTTAGATAGGCTTCTGCAGCATAAAATTAAAGTTTAATTAATGTAGCAGCATAATTTATCATTTAATATACTAAGTGAGTTTCGATACCCCAGTCTTTTATAGAGTTATCGTATTACACTTCTCACGGCTGAATTATCTCACACCCCTCCGTGAGGGATTTCAGCCACTTCCGGTGCGACTGAAGAATCTCACGGGATCAATAATCTCACGCTACAGCGGCTTTAAAGTTATTTTATGTAATCAGTTTTTGAAAAATTACCTTGGGGAGGTTATTTATCTTGCATTAGACATTCTCCTTGGTTACGTCTTGATGATGTTTATCTTCATGTGAAAGATAATCATAATTTTCCAGCAGTTTATAAGTTATACATCCGTAATCAGTCTTTAAAAAGTGCCTCGGTGAGGCTGTTTATAAATCTATCTGGCATTAGACAATATCATTAGCTTGATCTTGTCAATTTACATCTGCATGCAAAACATTATAAAAATATACCCGTCGGTTTGAAAGTTATACGACCGTGTCAGTGGGTGAAATTTTTACCTTGCCGAGGCTAAAATAAAGAAATTGGGCATTCAGGAATCGCGTTGGTTAGATATGTACATTATCTATCTGTATGCTAACAGTTGTCAAAAATATTCCAAGTAGATTAGAAGTTACACTTCGAAATAATTATTCAAGTTGCCTAGGCGAGGGCGTTTCTAAAGTAATTTTGCATAAGGCAATTTTGCGGGTTATGTATTGTCAATATCAACCTGTAGGCCGAAACTGATCAAAGCCGGGTTTAGATGTTATACTCCGTATTCATTTTTATATTATATCGCCTCGGCGAAGCCATTCATAAAGTAATCTTGTATAAAACAGCCTCATGGGTTAGGTATTGTCAATATCAATCCGAATGCCAAAAATGATCGGAATATTCAGAGAGGTTTGAACATTATACTCTGTTAACATTTTTCTAAATATATATTGCATCGGTGAGGCCATTTATGTGATCTTGCATACGACAGTTTCTTGGGTTAGTTATTGTCACTTTCAGTCCATAGGAATATTTGAAGAGGTTTAGACATTATACTCCGTTATTATTATATAGAAATAAATTGCCTCGACGAGGTCATTTATGAAATGATCTGGCATTAAGGCAATTTCTTTGGTTAGATATTGTCAATACAGCACAGTGCACAGTCTTTTACCGGAAACCAACAATTACCCTTCTTGAATCAGCGAAAGGGATAGAATCACCGTGGAACAGATTTCACGATCAATCTCCTGGAGAGAATGTTGCCTAAGCCGGCAGGTATCTTGCCGAACCCGGCAGGTATCGAATTTGCGTCTGAGCTGATAATTTGCTTTATTTATGGTCACATGCCTAGGACGCAGACCGGTCGCTTTAAAAAATAACATTGCCCCCCCCCCCACACACACACACATTAACCCATACTCTGAGTATATGTCTAGCAGCCTTTTAAGGGACAAACATAGCAGACCCAGATCAGACGCTACAACAAGTGCCGTCTCATCTGTGTCTAAACTGCAAAATTTACTGCTTACAATATAAGCCTTGACGTGCACCTGCCCAAACTCATTCCAACTGTCTATTTTTGGTAATACACACACACTGCGTACTTTTAACCCATTTTAAACGAATGGAATCCTCAACACCTTATATCAGTATGGAATGAGTTCATTGTAAAATCGAGTATGTCAGGTTGTGGCTTCCACGAAATATTTGGCAAAAATGGCTGAACCTTTTTGTAAGTATGTAGTGAAGGTCATAATGAGACTCCGCGTTCTGTGGTATCTGATCTGGGTTTGTCCTGTTTGCAAGTTGCCAGGTTTGGGATTTTATGGTACAAATGGACTGTAAACTGGGTTATATGAACTGAACTATAAAAAAGATTAGACTGCTACACAGTTCATCTATTAAAAATATTCATCTATTCCGTTTGAAATAGGTGGTCTGTGAAGCAGTCTATAAGAAGATACCGCATGGCGTAATAATCTACTATGTTAACATGGGGTACTATGTTCTCGCTGGTGTTTGGGTCATATGCAGTAACACCGAAAGTAGTGCCGTAATCACTCCTCATCTCACTGGAGCTACGCTGCAACAGCTACGCTCCAAAAAGTATGTTCAGTTCTAATGGAAATTTCCCTACCAGGAAACAAAAAATTTGGCCAATTTATTTTTTCCTAGTGGTTTTATCTATTCCTATTCAATCAGTCATTTTATTACTTACTAGTAATGGCATTATTGTTTTTTTGTTTTTTTTTAACAAGTACTACATTCAGAGCTATATTACCTCATAGCAGATGGCATTCAAAAATTTTTCTTTTGTTTGTTTTCAGAGAACAACATTTCCATAGGACTCATATATGAAAAATGCTAAACAAGATTTTCTTTGAGAAGTAAAGAAAAAGGCTTGATATTATAATTGTTGTGATTGGCAGTTTAATGGTTATTTGTAGGTGGGGCTTATCCTATTGTAGGTGGGGCAAAGTTACATATTACAACCAATGGCTGTAAGCCTATGATTAGGTTGAAATTTTGCAAATACTTGAAAGTCTTCATTTTTGAAATGTGTTGTTAGATCTTTCAGAAGCATTTTTTTTTTCATATTAGTTTGATTGTTAATTAGGGCCTAATTTATTATAAATTTTCTTAAGGTGATATGAAAATTGAAAAAGAAAACGTGACCTTTCATTGCAGTACTTACACTGGACCCATAAATAAGCATTTATTTAATTATTTAATAATGTTTTTTTTTATTATTTATGCATTTATTTTATTGTTTATTTATATATACATCACGTGATCAAGTCCGTGAAATGAACACCCACCTAAACCCAAGTTTATATAGAGAAAAATCTGGGGTTTACGTGGGAAGACATTATTTTTCTTATTTCTGCTCCAAGACATACGTTGTGGGTACTCGTGTGAACTGCCTCAATGAGACGGTTCTAACGAGCACCCACAATCTATATTTGCAGTATAAATAAGAAAATTATCACGGAATTTTCCTCAGAAAAGTAGCCATTTTTGGAGATGCGAAACATGCACTATGTTGCATGGGAGTGTTATCGTAATATTTATTTATTTATTTATTTATCAAGGAAAAATGAAACTGGGTGAAAAAGATCTGAGTCACCCAAGTGACTAGGTGTCATCAGGTGAACATGTTCATAAAATGAACACCCCCCCCCCACACACACACACCCCTAAAAACACCTTATAGAGAAAACTAGGATTCACAGGGGAATACATTATCTTTCTTATTACTGCTCCAAGAGGTAGGTCATGGGTACTAGTTAGAACCACCTCAATGAGGCAGCAACCTATGTTTGCAGTAATAATAATAAAAATATCAAAGATTTTCATCAAAAAGTAGTCATTTTGGAGATGTAAAAAATACACTATGTCTCATGTGTGTGTTATTGTAATGTTTCTTCCACAAACTTAAAACTGACATTTTCCGTTTTATTGGTGAAATTCTTATTTCGTCTGCAAGCATAGAATGTGTGTGCTCATTAGACCAAAGTGGTTCGAACAAGTGTATCTCAGGAGTACCCAAATCACGGAATAGGTGGGGTTTATTGGGGTGTTCATTACATCCTAGTAGGTAAAAGGGTAACAAACCGGACAGCTATTGTCTTCAATATATTCATGTTTTAACCAATTTTGTACTGAATGAATTCTTCCCCTTTATATATAGCACGAGTCCGTTTCAAAATTAAGGGGTTCTTAAAAAATTTATTTGGAAAATGGCTGAACTTTTTGCAAACAGTGTAGGCTCTGATCAGATGCTGCAGAACGTGGCATCTGATCTGGGCCTACTCTGTTTGCTAATAACCTGTTTGGGGATCTTTGATATATTCCTCAACAGTGTGTGGCAAGCCATTATAGTATGATAACTATAAAACTTAGCATTTGATAAAACATCAGACTATAGAACTTCAAAGTCAGTGTAACTGAACATTATAATTAACAACAATCATGGTAATTAAATTAATTGATACAAACATATTTTTGCAACAAAACTTCTCTAAAGACTTTAGTACACCTCTGATTAACGATCAGCTCGATAAATGAGTGAAATAATATTGGAAAGCCATACCCCCCACACACCCCACGCCACGAACCTTTTAGTATAGCAGGAGCTGCTTTTGTTGAAATCAGCATCAATGTGGTACCATGTCCATGCAATGGAAAGTTTTATTATTTAAACTCATTTCAGTGAAGTATCAGTGGGTTTATCAAAAATAAGCCAATTATTATGACAGTTTGTAAGTTTAAGGAAATATGTTGAGTCCCTCAGTGAAGTGGTCCTAACAATAATGCACAATTTATGTAGCAGAAAAGTCATCTTGCAGTTTGTTAATTTAACAGATAGATATATCATTAAGTCGGCCCCCTGCCCATAGGGGCTTGAAGAAATATATGGGCTGCATGATGCTTCCATGCAGAGCTGAAACCGCCCTGCCCACGAGTGAAGCGTGATAGCTCAGTGGTTAGTGCACTTACCTCTGATGCTAGAGGTCCCGGGTTCGATCCCTGGCAGCCGCGATAAAATTTCGGTGTCCGAACACGCTCCATTGGCATCATTTGCAGGGATGAATGTCATAAAGTGCACCGTCCTTCGGATCGGGACTTTAACTGGAGACCCCCTGTGCAGGGAGAACCATCCCCTGTGCAAGTTAAAGATCCCTACTGTATTTACATGATTACTGTGTAGGCTTTCATCCTGCAAACCTGGAGTGTATGTAATGTACACCTGCGGTAATGGTCAAATGTGACCGGCGCAGTATCAGTAGACAGACAGACAGACAGACAGACAGACGAGTACTGGTAAACTGCTTAGAGGATCTAAGCCAGCCCAGACAAAGCGGTGCGAGTCGGTCCGTTTCATTGGGCTACAGGGCTTGAGAAGTCAATTCATCTCAATGTTGGGTAGAAGTCCCACAGAATTGGAAGAAACATCTCCAAAATGACCTTGACAGTGTTGACGGGGACGTTAAACCTCAAATCAAACAAACTAATAGTATATCATTAAGTACGTAGAAAATAGAGACATTCTAATTTCAACTAAACAATTTTAATAAGAGTCACAAGATGCCAAAAATTAATTTCCTATTTATTTCTATGGTGAAAAGTTTCTGAGCATAAAACAGTGTAGCTCGAGATAAGCCATCTGATCAGGATCTTCACTGTTCATCTTGCAGTTTGTGAATTTTACAGGTAGATTATTATGGTAACATGTCGTCCCCTGAGCGCAATACTATGGTAACTTCATAATGACAAACTTTACAGGAGAAGAAAAAAACTGTATCAATTTATTTTGACAAGGAAAACAATAAGACCAGTCATGTGGCTGGTAGCATTTGGGTATATAAAGATCATCAATGAAGTATTTGAAAACAGTTTATACTGAAAGAAGAAATATTTGGGAACATGTGTACTTACAACAATATTGCGCTGAAACTACTGAGTGCAAAACTATGGTAACTTCACTTACCATAGTATTGCACTCACACATGTGACAGATAATATAAGAGCAACATTAGTGCAATACTATGGTAGGTGCAGTTACCATAGTATTGCACTACAGAAACAGTGCTTTTATGGCTTTTTACTGAGTGCAATACTATGGTAACTTAATTAATTATACATATTTTACCATTATCATTTCATGTGGAATAATATATTTAGACAGTGGCTTTCCTTTATATGTTATTTTAATAATTTAGGCAAAATATACAGATGCTTTACATCTTAAACCAGGTTAATCAGATCCCAAAACTCATATGGCACATACATGGCAGCTCCTTTATATTCCATGATGTGAAGGTCAAATTATTGATTCCACTAAATTCTGTGATTTTACCTTACTTGTAGGAAAGTACCGGAAGATTTATTGTCCTTACCCCAGACATAGCAGATTAGAAAATGTACTTGACTGGTCCCAAGTTTTGGAACTTCATGTACTTTCAACTCTGCTCATAACTTTCGGGTCAGCACATTGTTTTAATGTCAACCATCTCATTATAGAGCTCATTCATGGAACAGTTTTGTTTTACCCACATGATCTACCCAAAGGTTTAAACTATCTATCATCAAATTCAAACAAAAAACATACATATTACAAGACAACCTAGCTCTTCTGCTTTGCCTATAACAGGGATACAACTAGAGAGGGAAGTGAGAGATTCTCAGCAATAAGAAGTCTCCTTTAATGATATGCTCAAACTTCTTCCAATTTTCAACTGAGGTAGACATCAAAACACAATGTCATAGAACATTATAGGAAAACAAAGTCCAACCCATAACTATTCTTTAATAAATTTGAAATCATTTTCTCCTGAAATTACTGGGCTAATTTTATCCCTGCTATAATAAGTTTAAAGTCAGAGATCTCACTCCTTTTCATGCAACAGAAGGTCAGGTATGTTATCTACTGTTTTTGTTTCCCTCTGATTAAGACATGTAAGTCTACTCAAATAATCATGAAAGGGTCATAAATAAAAAAAAATTCTTGAGCTCACCAATAAATTCTCCAGATATGAGTTTTAAACATAATTCAGATTCAATGCATTGCTGTGACAGTTCTATGGCTTTGACCTTTAGCCATGAGCCTGATACATGAATTAAAGAGCAAAATATTCACACTTTTGATTTTAAGCTATCACAAGAAGGTCAGATGGGGGTTTCTGTGGACAAATAGCCTGTGGTGTTTCTTGAAGTAGAGTCGATTGACTGGTATTCACTGAAGACAGCTAGTATGAAGACCAGTATTTAATAAATGAATTTAAAGTCAATACAGTTAACCCTCTCTATATCACAGACATTCGTTTTAACGACAAAACTCGATATAACAACAATATCAGTTGAATGCAATCAAAGCACAAAATTATCACCGGTTGCGATCGGCATTGGCCTACTTCGGGTTGGAAAAGCCCCCATCAGATCCATACACATTCAAAAGCTTGTAATCCAATACTCCAAGAAACAAATGTTATAGAGTTTGTTGCTTGGAGTAATGAAGGGGAAAGGCCAATTTGTTACCTACTATACTCCTTACTGGGATTCATTATTACGGCAAATTCTTTACAATGGCACAATATTAGATCGTCACAGGGAGGGTCCTCTGTATGATATTTCTTATTTTATAATCACAACTGCATGTATTGGGCTTTAAAAGCTTAGTGACCATTTACCTGTGATGTATGGACATGCATCAATAACTTCACACAAAAGCTGTAGTTTCCTTATGAGTGTAATGAATTTTGGGGTTAAGCACATCTTCTCACACTGAAAATTTATAGCCTCTGGTTATAAGAAGTCACAGGTTTGATCCCCACTGGGTGTGGTAACATTCATAGAGACTGATCATGTTTCTATCCCCTCTGTATATTCAAAAAGGGACATTGTTAGTTTTTTTAGGAAAGAATGTACATGTACTTGCTTACCACTTATGTATGTGGAAACCCAGGAAAAGTTTGGTTAGGTAAACTGAAAGGCTCAATCTGACATTTTGGGCTGGAGAAAAGGATTGGGCTACATGTTGCTTCCACATGGCTGAACCAACTGCACATTAGTACTTGTTTAAGGCTTATGGGATCCAGCCTGCCCAGGCAAAGTGGTTCAAGTTGGACGGTTCATGCATATAAATTCTATTGATTTTAATGTGTGGGAGGGCTTTAGATGCCATTTCAAAAGTCCTACAAAATTGGAAGCACTATCTCCAAAAATGACCTTTATGGTGTTGAGGGGGATGTTAAACCTCAATGTTAAACCTTAAACAAACAAATCAGCATGATGTATATTTAAATAGTAGTGACTGGGTCGTTTACTTCCACATAAAAGCTACATGCCATATAATGTCCATTGATGTTCTGCATACCACTATCAGTAACTTTACAGTTTCTTCACATTAAGATTTTGTTATTGCCAACTTCTTTGTGGATAAATATGTACATTTATTGAAATTTGATTGTAACTATAACTATGTTTGATTTGTAAATATTAGCAAAAATTTCTAACAAATAAATGATGAACTTTTCATACTTATGTTTTAACACAATGTTTTGATAATCATAATGAAGGTCTAAATTGTTCTAAAGTTGTTCATGATTCAATATGGGATTGCAAATGCTACCTATTATACCATGTGACATGCTGCCATTGTTGGTTTGATTAATTTTATCAATCAACCCAAAGTTACATAAACATGTGCAAGCATTTTTAAGTTAAATGACTGTAACTGACCCACCGTGCAATAATTGTTTCTACGATATTTAGGTTGTGCAATACTATTTATAGCCATGCTATTCTTGCTGTTGTGACATCAGAGGGCTTGGAATAATGTAAAAAGTTATCTGTAAAACATGGACTGGGACTATGTGCTGGAACAATAGAAAACATAATAGACCCAGATCAGATGCAGCAGAATGTGACATCTGATCAAGCCCTGCACTGTTTGCTTAAAGTACAAGAATTCAAGAGTTAAATGAATCAGTAAAAGGTCCTTTTATGGGCACACTCAGAGATATTCAGTGCCATGAGTGTTTTGATTTTTGAGATTTAGCATTGACTTGATAATGACTGTGCTGTTTCATAGCGTTAAAAACAAAACTTTGCACTTGTCAAAGGGCATGTTACCATAATAGTGGAGTTCACTTGTCCAAACAAAAATTTACCCAGAAAAAGAAAGTGATGCCGTCTTCAAATTCTCACATTAACCCTTATCTTGCTGTTCATGACAACCCCTATGTTTGCAAACAGTGTAGATCCAGATCAGATGGCTTCTGGAGAAGTCATCTGATCAGGATCTACACTGTTTGGTATTCAGTTTATGAATTTGTGGCAATAAATTTCAATGGGTGTGGCTTTAATGAATATTCAGCAAGATAAGGGTTAAAACATGGCCTTTGGAATATTCAACTGATGAAAACCAAGTCTCCCAACTGTAACCCAAATAAAGCACATTTGGTACGCTTGCAAAAAGGCATGTCAAATCTGCTTGTGGGCTCAGCGCATATAATATAACATTGTCAACACCTGAACTGTCCTGTTCTGCCAATTTTATCTGCAACGTCAGGCAACTTCAGTGTTGTCTTTTTTCAGTATATTTCAATAATGTCTTTTGTGAAGTGTGTTTGAGTTTTACATCTCACAACAGCTCAGGTCATACAGAGACTGGATGGTTTGATTTAAAGACTCATACTTAATATTCTAGAGAAGCCTTGGATCAAACCCATGACTCCTGCTTTAAGAGGTGAGTAGAATAGCCTCTATATTTGTGAAGAATTCTGAGTGCAATTTTCCAAGGTTCTGATAACTGGCCTGTTTATCCTACTTTTCAAGGAAGGATGAACTTACAGGCTAAGACACACAATTCTATAGAATTTCTTGGTCTTTGATAACACTCTAGACATACTCAGGTCGGTACCAAAGTATTCACTGGCTTAGCAGGGTTAAAGTTTGCATTTTAACTAGGCCTGCTAGCTGCTCCCAGACTTGACTATGTGATTCTAAATCATGTCATCTGACTTCCAGTTCAAAGTAAACTGTCACTTTATGAACACTAAAAGAACATGTGATATGGTGAATTTCAAAGACAGTGTTTGACAATTATGATAGCACTTATTTTTCATGATAGGCTTTATATTAAGAAAGCCATGTAGCCATGTTAGGGGTATTTTGTCGTAAATGGGTTAAAAGAGAATATTTACAACAGTGTGTCCCTGCTATTCATGCTTGGTTTAGTAGTGGACCAGCCTAATTGGACTAGAAGCTCTGCTATGACTATAGCCTAAAAACTAATGAGGCAACTTAACTGCTGAGAAGGTCTAAGCCGGACCAGGCCAAGCAGTGCCAGTCTTGAATATTAAACCCTAGTAATTTCTCTGAGCCATTGGGCTTGAGATGTTATTTCATCTTGATGTAGGGTAAAAGTCCCTTAAAATCAAAAGCAATATCTTGAAATGACATAACAGCGTTATATATATGAAAACCAACACTGAGCAATCGTCTTCCCTAACACTGCACTGAACTAAACATGGTATGTGTACCTCTGTAAAGACCAGTCTAATGTTCGATTAAAAGTTCTACAAGTCTACAAAGACCAAATGTAGCCTAGAAAGAACTCCCTATTTCTTCAAACATACAAGAAGCACATGAAGCCCAGAAAGCACTTATACAAGATTCTTTTCCATTTCTACAAATCTACAAAGACCACATGTAGCCCGGAAACCTCTTAAACAAGAGTGTTCTCTGGACTTCATCAAAACACTGCACTGGACCCAACATGGCTACCTCTGTCAGGCTCTGTGCCACCCACGCAGGCACCCATTCTATAATACTTTTATACAAATCAAAGGATGGCGAAGATTACTAAAATTTGTACCATAATGACCCTGAGTATTGGGACAGATAGGCCTAATGAGGCTAAGCAGACCGTGCAGACCCAGATCTGACAGTTCTTCATCAGGATCTACACTGTTTGCCATTCCGTCTGCAACTTTTGGACTCCTTGCTGGATCATTAAACATTTTTTTTAACGTTTAGGGAATTGCTGCAAGTCCTAAAGGTGTCCATTTTTTTTACCATACTATTTTTTTTCTTTTTTTTTGAGATGGAGCTTCAGAATAAACAGAGAACGTTCTGTAATGTTTTGGTACTGCACTTAGACAATATATGAATAATTTACCAGAACTTGGACATTGTGGTCCCAGACAGTCAGACTCTAACTTGTGAAAGTGGGGATTTACCTTTTCATAATGAAGGTTTACAGTAACCCTTTAACTCCCTGAGTTTCTGAAATGATCTTTAGTTTTGATGTGCACTCTTGGTTGCAAACTGGAACATGTATTTGGCATGTCACCAAAACAGAATAGCAAACAGTATAGATCATGATGAGACATCTCATCTGGAGCTACACTGTTTGCCTAAGACATTAGTTTTTCATACTGAGTTTCATGGTGGAAACGGGTCAAGCTTAATTTGTGTGCGAGTGTGTTTGGAGTTTTATGTCCCACCAACAGCTTAAGTGATACGGGAGATGGGAACACATTTTAAAGAATCATCTGAAAGTTTGTGGAAGCCAGTTATCGAATCCACAATCCCTGGTTTATGATGTTTATCCACAATCCCTGGTTTAAGCTTACTTTGTTGGCATTTAGTGTTTGGTGCACAGATTGCTGGGACAAAATCTTTGTATGTGAATACGTGTTTTTTTTTTTATGAAAAATATAATTTGACCTTTAATACCAAAAAGCATTCCTTTTGTTTAAGTACTTGCATTAATGAAAACTCCCAAACTTGCTCTGGGGCTTCAAGGCACCGGATCCTCCATTACATTCATTTATAAAGCAGATGGAGAACATACTATTAATTCTTTTTAATATCAACAAATTTGTTTCATAATCCAGCAAGGAGTCCAAAAGGTGCCAACAGAATGGCAAACAGTGTAGACCCTGATCTGACTGCTCCTTCAGTCTGATCTGGGTCCGTATTTTTGTTTTTTCTTAGGCCTATCTGTCCCAATATTAGGACAATTACGGTAACATAAAGATACTGATGGTAAAGAGAAATTTTAAGTACTTTTAAGTTTTACTCATTTTTTTTTTCATAATAACAGTGCAGATGTTTTTTATACAAAAGTTCCATAATGGTCATTTGCTGACTTTCTAGCTTCGAACCCCAAGAGGCTGGGTTTTATACTTAAGATTTAAGGTTATGTTGGCTGATCATGCACCCAGTTGTGTAAATTTTAAAGTCATGATTCAACCAATTACATTTCTGATTACCTATACCTGACAGCTTTTGGATTTGTTTGTTTGATTTGAGGTTTAACGTCCCCTTCAACACCATAAGAGGCCATTTTGGGGACACTGCTTCCAATTTTGTGGGACTTTTACCTGACACTGAGGTGAAATGACATCTCAAGCCCTGCGGCACAATGAAACTAATAGGGCTTATATGCATGGACACTTGCAGAACATTTCCTGGGCAGGCTTATACCTTCTAAGCAGTTTACCAGTACTCATGTGCAGGCGGTATCAACTCTGCCCGAAAGCACCATGGGGCCCAATCTATTTCTTCACGTCCTAATTGGTGGAGGCCTATAACTTTTGGATAAGGAAACATGTCAAGAGCTTGAGATAAACCGACTTCGAAAGACATTTAACAAATATAATATAATAATTATAGTCCCAGCATAAAAATTGTTTGAATGCTGCATTTTAAAACTGAGAAATCATTACTGGAATTATACTTCTATCAGTGGAGCAATATAGGTGTTTTCTCCAATTCTTCATGCTCATGTCAACAAGTCTTTGCAGAGGCATCTTGTAACTAATGCTTATGGGCTGGAAACAATATTTGTGCAACCTGAACACCATAAAAAGTACAATAATAACTTAATAATAACTTAACTGAGTTACCATAGTTTTGCGCTCAGTTAATTAACAATAAGCAATATGAACTTGTGAGTGCAATACTGTTTTAAGTGGAGTTACCATAGTCTTGCGCTCAGTTTCTTTACACTGCACAATGTAAGTAAAGTGAGCGCAATACTGTGGTAAGTACAGTTACCATAGTATTGCGCTCAGCCGAAAAAGTGTCAAAAAAGTTTAAATTCATTTATTTTCAGAAATATGCAGCCTTCTGCTCTGATATTTTGTGTGGACATGTATGAACGTTAGGCAAACACTTTGAGCCAAAAAAACATTTTTTGACAAAAATGAAGTTACCATAGTATTGCGCTCGGGTGACGATGTAAGACTGCTCTATGTCATATGGAAATGTTATCTTTATGATATTTCATATTATTCTAAGGTGAAAAATTTCTGAGCATATCAACATTTTAGCTCCAGATAAGCCATCTGATCAGGATCTTCAGTTCATCTTGCAGTTTGTGAATTTAACAGATAGCTTATATTAAGTATAATGAAACTAGAGAAATTCTAATTTCAAGTGAAAACTTTTTAAAGAGTAAGAAGATGCCATCTGATCAGGATCTTCACTGTTCATCATGCAGTTTGTGAATTTAAAAGATAGCTTATATTAAACACATGTATATGGAACATACAGAAATTTTAATTTAAGTGAACATTTTTAAAAGAGTAACAAGGTGCACTCTGATCAGGATCTTCACTGTTCATCATGCAGTTTGCGAATTTAACTGATAGCTTATATTAAGTACAAGTATATGGAAAGTAGAGGAATTCTAATTTTAAGTGAACATTTTTAAAAGAGTAACAAGATGCCATCTGATCAGGATCTTCACTGTTCATCATGCAGTTGGTGAATTAAAAAAAACAACAACAAAAAACAGATAGATTATATCAAGTATATTGAAAGTAGGGAAATTCTAATTTCAACTGAATATTTTTTATCAGAGAAACAAGATGCCAAAAATATATTTCGTAAGATCATATGGTGAAAAATTACCTGAGCATAATAACATGTTTTTCCTTTTATTTATTTTATTTTTCCCCTTTTTCTGTATATATGCCCATGAGGTGATATACCATAGCAGTAGGTGTTATTTTTCAATAAACAGTAATTATCTTCAATTAACATAGCCATTATATGGCTGATTAAAGCACTGGTCCTCCTGTATTTGGTCCTCAAATTATACCCCTGGTCCTCTAGAGGACTTGGTCCTCAGTCCTCTGGTCCTCCAGTAAAAGTCCTCAAATTATACCTTCCCATACCAAAGATTACATTGTTAACATGGTTGAATTTTCGTAATATAATATCAAATTGATGATGCAGTTTCACCTATTAGTGAGAATTGTTTTGTTCTAGGTGTCTTATTCGCAGACAGGATCCATACACAAACAGACTAATACAGTAGGCTCTCTTGCAACTTTGGTCTGTGATCTCCTGCCTGGACGTTATTACGACTTCGATGTGTTTGCAAGAGGGTCTGCTGGGTATAGTACTGCGGCTAGCTTCCAGGCATCCACAGAGCAGTCTGATCCACCTGTGCCCCCAAAGCCTGTCGTTCTAAACACCACGACAAAGTCTATCGGTAAATACTTTGTAATATATTGTCAAGGTTATATATTGTATATATATATATATATATTATTATGCAAAATGTATGGTTTACTCTTAAAAAAACCTTCAGGGGCCAGTTGTTCAAAGGCGCGCTAGCTTAATTAGCTCATTAGTGGTCAAATTGTTAACTATTGTAGCAAGTTTAATACCCAAAATTTTCTTTTTTTTTTTTTTTGCTGAAAAAATATAAGCATATTTTCCATAATAAATGATCAAAGTTTTAACGATATGTTAACTAACGATGTCACTAGCTTTGAACAACTTGGCCCTGGTGATCATTCAGCCCAATTCTCTGTCTTTAAAAACTTCCTTAATGAACTTGATGTGCATGCTACATGGGTTATGCTTCCCTCGGGGATGTAGCACCATTTAGATGTGCATACATTACACACGAAGAAGTCGTTAAAATATGCATGCTTTTTAATAAGCACAGCTCACATCACACACAATATGCACGAAACGCAGATCATGTAATACATTTTCCTCCTTGATCGCAGGGATCTCTGTTTAAGGAAAACCTTTGCTCAAAGGGAGAGCAAATTCTTTCCCTTAAGAGTGGTCCTCATTTTGTATTAAAGCCATACTATGGAACGATATTTCTGGAATTTTCTTTGGTTTGCGTTCATTTTATTTTCTTAATGTTGTGCCACTTGTCTTGGAACTGACGGACTAGAAGTGAAGGAAATGACTAGAAATCGATACAATGACCCTTCACCTCCCATCCAAAACAGAAGTGGAGGCAATGATCAGGAATCAATACAATTAACCCACAGCTCCCATCAGAGACACCAAAGGGAAAGAAACACAAACAGAAGCAACAGTTTATTTGATTCGATGTTTAACGTCCCCGTCAACACTATAAAGGTCATTTTGGAGACTTTGCTTCCAATTTTGTGTGACTTTTACCCGACATTGAGATGAAATGACATCTCAAGCCCTGTCGCCCAATGGAACCAATAGGGTTTATAAGCATGGACGGTCCGACTTGCACCGCTTTGCCTGGGCAGGCATAGATCCTCCAAGCAGTTTACCAGTACTCGTGTGTGGTCGGTCTCAGCTCTGCATGGAAGCATCATGCAGCCCATCTATTTCTTCACGCCCTGATGGGCGGGGGCGCATGAAACAACATACCCTAATGGAAACATCAATAGCGGAAAGCCAAAAGGACATTTACTTTCCTACAAAATGGCCAATAGGCTATCCAAAATAACATAATATAAGCGACACAAACACCCAAACCAAGGTTGGTCGGTAAATACCGGTGGTGGGAATTCCCACTGGTATTTACCGGTAATTACCGTCCAGGGAAATACTCCAAATTTCAGCAAAAGTGGGAAATACTGGGAAATAGTGGGAAATATGCTTTTTGTTTTGTTATTTCATAGAAAAACACTATTAATATTTGTGTAATTTAATTGAAATAATGAGCAGTTAGCTATTTTGCAATTTGCCTCCCCATACATATATGTCAAAGTCTGCTTTTACTCAACGAAACACTTGTGTAAGCATAAAAATAAAGTGACCTGTTGTTATGTAGGGCGCAGAGTTATTTAAAATCACTCATATGCTCAAGAAGATAAAATACATAATGACCCCAAAATTTGAGACCCACATACCTGGGCAAACAGTCCAGACCCAGATCAGAATCACTTAGCTTCTTTAACCAATTGATTGCGGGAAACCCCTAAAGGTTTATCTTGGCAAACATCGTATGCCCAGATCAGATGCCGCAGAACACAGCGTCTGATCAGGGCCTGCCCTATTTGCTAAGAGAATTTTCTGTCAAAAAATGGAATAAAATGAAAATGAAAATAAGCCTAACACCCCTTATATGACAAATAGATTTGGCCAACAAACAGCAATGGAATAGTCTACTGGTATTCAGTGGGTCAAGAGAGTTTGCCACTGGAACTACATGTACCCCGGTACATGTTTTGTATGTAACCACATGATTTTTTTTTTTTGATTTACAACAACTCTTTGGATGTTTGAATTTTAAGGATATTTACACTAGAAAAGGTTTGTTGACATGTTTGTCACGTGCTAAAAACATGTAAAAGGTGTGATAATTTAATTGTTTGTTTGTGACAGGTATTAAAATCACACAGTTAATTTAAGCATAAAAGGTTTCTTTAATTATCTACAGATACCTAAGTACTAAAATTACATGTATTTATAAGTCAAAGGAAAAAGCTGAAGGTTAAAAACTAATATTTTATGATTACATTTGAAAAGAAATTATTTACATTCTATATGAAGGCAGTCAAGGGATTCAGTAAAAAAAGGGCTGGAAAATTCTTCAAAATTTCACTTGTCCTACATGACTTAGTGCATGTAAAATTTGGTAAATGTCGTAAGGACTAGACAAACTTTTTACTTGTCCTTCAATTTATTTTGTCATTGCAAGCAGACAAGTGGAATTTTCAAGCCCTGCATGAACTTGAAATAATTTTGCTTTCAAATAGCTAGGTAGTTGGGGTATATTAAGCAGTCTCAATTGGTACCACCTATTCAAATATATATTTCCCAGTATTTTCCGGGAATTCCCTGTATTTCCCAGGAATTCACTATATTTCCCGCCTTCCAGGGAATTATGAGTATTTCCCGCTTTTTTGCCAACCTTGACCCAAACACAAACCATTACAAAAATAAACCGCGACAGAAGAACCACCTTGGAACTGTCAGCAGAAACGAATTCCACTGGGGGGCTTAAATCGATTTTACGTGGCCACAATCCTCGCCCTTACTTCCGTCGCGATTAAGACAAATAATTTGTTCAGTCCGCATGAAGACCAAGACACATAAGGGAAAAAAGAACTTCAGCTTTATTAAAACATCACAAGCGGAGACACAAAAGTACAGGTTCTACCCCAGGAAAGAACTAGACGGATAAAATATTAGCAAGACAAGCAATGACAATGTAAATTACTGGGGGCGAGAGGGGGTGTTTAACTCATTTTCTTGTGGCCAGAATCCTCGTCCTTGTTTCTGTCGTGGTTATACAAATAATTTGTTCAGACCTCGTGGAGGGGCTCTAACTCAGCAGTGCAACATCTCCTAGAACATAAAAAAATGAAACAAGTACAGAGACGAAACGCTGATGAGAACTCAACCGCATGAAATAACAGAAATGCTCAAGCAAAAGAAAGCCAACTGTTGGACTGCGGTGGGCCCGACCAGACAAACTGTACTGCAGACGGAGGGTCTCAATAAAACAGATTCAAATTTTCTGCCTGAAATATGTTCTTTGTTTCCAAAGACAAAACAGAAAGGAAAGGTTATTCGTGAAAAGAAATAAAGAATATAAGAATCTGATATGGGGATCTGTTGTACGTAGATGGGCGTTTCCAACCCGAGGGATGACAGTGCTGAGCGGAACCGAGGCTACGCCGATATTCGGCTCAGCAGCGTCATCCCGAGGCTTAACACTACTGAAAATTTTCGTTTTACATTATTAATGTTTTATTTTTCGCGCACATTACTTATGTAGCTTGCCTTGGAAAGAACACCAGTGTTAGACCAGAATTTATATCCCAGGCTGAAACTAGGGATTTCCTTATCTGGTGTGCAAGAATACAGGAATCTCAAGCCAACTTTTGAAACTATATTTATTTACATTTCACAAGCGAATTTTTCAGTATCTGTAATGATGACGAATTAGAAAATAACCAGTTCTGTAAAAACTTCCAGGCACCGAAGATAGCACATGTCTATAACAATATGCATCAAGGGAGAGCTCTTATCCACCGAAGAATCCCTCTCAGGTGCTCGAAAAGTATCACAACCACTGTATTCATTAATATACATAACTCACTTTCTTGTATCAAACCAGAGACGAAGATAAGGAATGTTTTTATCTAAAGCTAAAATAGCAACATGTAACTTCGAAAAGAAGACCAATGTGAGCTAATGATAAGTCACATAAAACTGAAAAATTCTGACTTTATTATTTTATTTGTACACATATATTGTAAAATAATGCCGTTTGTTATTATAGAACTAACCTAAATCGATCCAGCATACGTAATAAAAAGTTTCTAAAATCTATATCTGCTCATGTATACGTTATAGAGAATAAAAAAAAACAAAAACATTTTGCAAACTTCAGTTCAATGCAATCGAGACACAGATTTCTATAAATGATTCGTTGTATGATTTTAAAGGTAGCCTTAATAACCTTATTCTAACTACTCGTTATGAAAACACGCCTATTCAAATATATTGACAATTTTACCACCCGAAAATGAAAATTTTCAGATAAAAAATCTGATATTTTTAATATTTCTGCAAAAAACATAGATTATGGGTACTCGTTAGAACCGCCTCGGTAAGGCGGTTAGCAAAAACATAAATTATGGGTACTCGTTAGAACCGCCTCGGCAAGGCGGTTATAACGGGTGCCCACAATCTTTGTTTTTAGGCCGAAATAAGACAAATAATGCATACCTCTGTAAACGTCAATTTTGCTGTATAAATGTGGGGTTTAATGGGGTCAGATTAATATATGCTTGTTTTCTTGCTGTGTTCTAGGTATAGCTCTGGATCCTGTAGTTCTGACGTCGCCTGTCTTAAGCTACAACTATATCATCTTCGTCAGTGATGTCACCAATCAACGTAACAAACGGGACGTGTATGACCGGAATAAGAGGGCAGTCGGTACCAGCAACGAGTCATGTCCCGGTGTGAATGATCTGCCAGGCTACATATCAAGAAATTTCAGTCAATCAGAACTGACGACAAGAACAGAATATATCGTTGGCGACGGTAATCAATATGGAAATTACAATAATACAATCCTGACGAAAGACCATCTTTACAATATATATTATGTAATAACAAGCTATTTTGAAGGAATTTGTAAATATAGTTTCTCAAGGCCTGACAATCCAGTAAAGGCAGTCCTAATCACTGTCACCAGTCAGCCAATGACTCCTCCGGAGGACAACACAGTACTTATAATTATAATAGTGGTACTAGTTCTGTTTATCATTCTTACCACTATCATTGTCATTTTAATATGTTGGTGGCGCCGGCGATCTGCAGGACAGAAATACGTGCCACAAACTAACGATCAAAAGTATGACTTAAAAGTATACAAAGTTGATGATTATGACCCTCAGAAGTACTGGAATACCATTTATTCACTAAGGGAGAGTCGATATATCATTGCTGGTAGAAAATATCTCCCAAATGATATGCAGCTTATGAATGGACATGTCGGTGTCAGTAGTACTGGACAACCTGTTACCTTTGATGACGAGTTCCACAGTCTCCCTCATGAAAGGGTGTCACCAAGCGATGTTGCTAGAAGCAGAGAAAATGCTCTTAAAAATCGATTCCTTCACTTGTTACCATATGATCACAGCCGGATAATGCTTGAGCCCGATGAAAACTCGTCAGGAAATTATGTCAATGCTAATTTCATCTCTGGATACAAAAATCAAAGAGCATATATTGCCGCACAAAGTCCTTTTGATGAAAGCACGGTGCTGGACTTCTGGAGAATGATTTATCAGTACGACGTACGTATGATTGTAATGATGGCCAATATCGTTGAGGACAATATAGTCAAGTGTACCCAGTATTGGCCTACTGACGGTAGAGCCATGTATGGAACATTCATTCTAGATCTGGTCAACGTGCAAGAATTCGCTGGCTATTATGTGCGTACCGTAAAAGTTCGAACAAAGTCAGACCCACACTGGCAGATTGTTTATATTTTTGAACTAACATACTGGCCCGATCATGGAGTACCGGACGATGCAATACCACTGCTAGAGATGCGCCACAAAGTTAACACGTTCTACAACAATGATAAATCCCCTGTGGTTGTGCACTGCGGGACTGGAGTAAGCAGAACTGGTGTATTTATAGCAATTGACTCACTACTTGATCAATACCAAGCCGACGGCAGAATAAGTGTGTATTCGTTTGTTCGGAAAATGAGGAAAGATCGACCGGCTATGGTACGCACTGTCAAGCAATATACTTTTATCTATGAAGCAATATTCGAAGCAATGGTAGCTGGTTATACACTGGCAAGTTATGACTTGAGGCAGATGTATCAGCAACTGACACGTAAGAATCCACAAACGCATCATTCCTTTCTCAGAGACCAATTTAAGTGTCTGCAAGAGTATACACGCAAACTGCACCCTCACATGTGTTCAAACGCTTTGTTGCCAGCAAATATTGGAAAGAACAGGTTCTCAGAAGTTGTGCCACCCGACCATCGCCGACCCATGTTACAAACTCCAGGCGGCTTAGGCCGCACAGACTACATCAATGCCGTGTTCGTGGATTCACACTTCAAGCCAGACCATTTTATCATTACTCAGACTCCTCTGCACACAACTGTAATAGACTTTTGGAAATTAGTATATGACCACCACGTGGAGACCATAGTTATGATGGAGAACTACAAAAACGAAGATGACACGTGTGCAGAATACTGGCCTGATGATCACATGAAACAATACGAGCCATTCTTTGTGGAAACCACAGATGTCTTTCAGCAAGAGAACATCACCATTCGCCATATTAAGTTGGTCAGTATGCACAGACCACATGAACCACGTGTTGTGCGCCAGTTTCAGTTTAATGCGTGGTCAGATACGGAGTTTACTCCCAAGTCCAAATCAATGTTACTGGATGTTATGGACTTAGTGAAGGACTGGCAGTCAGTTAGCAACAATGATACAACACCCATAATAGTCCATTGTAAAGATGGTGCTACACACAGTGGGCTGTTCACTGCACTGTATGTGCTATGTGAAAAGATGCTGGATGAAAACGAGGTCGACCTATTCCACACAGTTAAACATATAAAGATCAGAAGGAGTCAAATTGTGGATACTTTGGTAAGTTCTTTCAAGAAAATTTAATCACGTGTTTATCTTCAGCCTGCTTATTTAAATATTAATAGGCAATTTTGTTACATTGCTTGTCACTTCAGCCAACTATATCGGTATAAATTTTAAACCAATTTCTAGTTTGGGAACTCAGTTTACGTTCGGGAGAAATCCTGAGAGAAGAAGCAATATGCTTCCCCTATAGACTCATGGTTTTAAATCCCAGTTTGATTTTTCCAGTTTGAAAACTTCAAACTGGGGTTTCAAGTTCAAACTGTGGTTTGAAGAATAATTGTGTACTTGGTTTGGCATAGTAAACAATAATGAAATATTTATTGTACAAATTGCATCTTCACTAGAGTTTCAAATTTCTTACCATGGTTTGAAGATTTATTGTACATATGATGTTGAAACTTGGTTTTGTAATTTTTTTTACTTAGGACTGAAATAAAGGTATTAGAAAACAATTTAAAACCCCAGTTTGAAAGATGAAACCATGGTTTAAAGAATTATTATTACTATTTGCTCTTCCCTTCTGCTTGCTTTGACATATTTTCTGTGATTAAGCCCCTTCGTGGTAATCTTCATTAAAGTGTGAAAGCCAAATTTTGTCAGGCTATTTCAAGTAATACAACGGCGAAGTGTACGCAGAGCTGAAATCGACTGCACATGAGTACTGGTAAACTGCTTAGACGCTCTAAGCCTCCCGAGGCAAAGTGGTGCTCCTCGGACCGTCCATGGATATAATTACTATTGGTTTAATTGGACAGCAGGGCTTGAGATGTCATTTCATCTCAATGTCGAGTAAAAGTCCCACGAAGTTGGAATCAACGTCTCCAAAATAATCTATATAGTTTTGACGGAGACGTTAAACGTCAAAACAAATTGATCCGTGCCAAATAAGCAGTTATAGTGTTCGGACACATCTGGTACAGATTATCGACCTACGTGCAGTGTGAATGTAGCCAAAACAACATCAGTCAACTAGATGTTAACACTAAACATAAGTCAATTGTGTTTCGTCTTTTTTCAGGATCAGTACAGGTTTTGCTACAAAGCACTATGGGATTTTATGAATATGCGCATGCCTGGTGGGACTCTCACAGAAAAGATGTCGCAAACAAGAGCTGATCGCGCCTATGTCAGCCTCAGCATGACTTCATATGGGTCTGGACAAGAGCTTCTCTCGTGATGACGCATGTGTTAAAAAGCTTGGATATTTCCGCACGTGTAATACCAGTTGAAAGATGTGAACAAAAGGGGAAGTGACCAATGCGTGCTCGTTTTCAGAAAAAGTCATTTGAAACAGCTCATGAGAAAGAAATCAAAGCACTGACAGCACTGGTGGGTCGACTGTCTATGAGTGTATAGACTGGAAAAATTGCCCTGATCTAGGACTTAGATTGTTACGTTTAACCCTTAAAGTTCCTGCACTTTAAGCAAACAGTGAAAACCCGGATAATACGCCACAGAACGCGGCGTCTGATCTGGGACTACGCTGTTTGCAAACTCCAACACATGATTCCAGTCTGGATTCTATAGATAACAATCTTACTCAACACTCTAGCCTCACAGCGATAAGAATAGTGCCGCTATTTTCTATAAATAACACATACCTGTTTTTCTGACAAGTCAGTGCATTACGATTACCCTCCCATGCGACATATTGCATTTTTTTCACATCTCGAAAATGGACATTTTCCTGGTCAAAATCTGCGATATTTTTCTTATAAATACAGCAAACATATGTTGTGGGTGCTCGTTGGAACCGCCTCAATGAGGTGGTTCTAACGAGTACCCACAGCCTATGTCTTGGAGCAAAAATAAGAAAAATAATGTTTACCCCTACAAACCTCAGTTTTCTCTATATAAATTGGGGGTATAGTGGGGTTCTCATTTCACGGAGTTGTTTACGTGATGTGTAAGCAAACAGTGCACGTAAACCCTAATCAGATGCCATTCTGTGGCGTCCGAAATCGGTAAACACTGCCAAACCCACACTTGATTCCAGACCAGATGTTATAGATCTAATTGACCGTCTAGTTGACAGTCGGACCTAACAGCGATGAGAATATCATGGCTATTTTTGTAAATAAACGTTATCTGGATTTCCTACAAATCAGTGATAGTCACGTGGACATTAACAACGAAAAGCCACTGTGTTTAGTGACTGGTTCGATTGACAAATAATCGACCCAAAATGTCGGAATAACTTAGCCATAGGTACATTGATACTGTGATATATTATGATACATGTAGTGGTTTATTTATTAGCTTTTGCAAAGTACGGTTTAGTGCCTTATTTATAGATGATTATTTCTAAGGAGTAATTTTTAGAATCATTTTGAATGAAAATATGAACTGATATATAAAAGAACTTTGTAGTTCTTTCAGAGCTCAGGTACTTGCTAAATCTACAGGTCGGTTGAGCGTGGAGTTTTCCTTCTGAATTGATAAATATTAGAATAAAAACCGTTAATTAATATAATAACTGGTAAAAGACACCTTTTAATATAATAACTGGTAAAAGACACCTTGAGTGGTATGGGATCGACATAGAACGTCAAAAACATATGGATCTGGCCTAGTTGTAAGTCCTTCACATCTTAATTTTCTTGCGCAGAAACAGTTATGTAATCCTGGATCCCAAGAGTCGCCAGAAAGACTTAATGCCAACAGAAAGCAGATTTCCTAGATTTCTGCCTTCCAAATCGGGTTATTCTCACTGGGATAAATTCCTTCCTCATTTTCCTTAACAAACATTGGTACACCTTCACCTGTTTCAAATAAATGTTATATATTTTGTCAACAGGGGTCTACTTTTAACCCCTATCCTGCTGAATAATTTAATTAACTACACCCATTTCTGACTATAATCCAATCAGATTATATGATATAATTTTTGTTCAAATTCACAAACTGAATGACAAACAGTTTAGATCCTGATCAGGTGTCTGATCTGGAGCTACACTGTTTGCAATGGTAGGGGTTTTGGTAGAGGTTGAGTGAGATAAGGGTTATCCCTTTTCTTACTGAACCGCAATAACCTACATTTGGAAATAGTGTAGATCAAGATCAGATGGCTTAGACCTACGCTGTTTGTCATTCAGTTTGCGAATGTGAATGCATAATTTGTACCAAGTAATTTGATTGGTTGATAGACAGAAATGGGTGTGGCAAAACTAATTTCTTCAGCAGGACAAGAGTTTAAGGCACGAATTTATACTTGAGGGGCATTTGAACCCGATACTGATATGACCCGTGTTATCTGTTACTTTTTGGTGCTATGCTTGTACAGTTTTAACCCTTATCCCGCTGAACACGACAGCCCCCCCCCCCCCACATACACACACCTTTGCAAACAGTGAAGATCCAGATCAGATGGCTTCTGCCATCTGATCAGGACCTACACTGTTTGTCATACAGTTTTTGAATTCAAGTGAATAGAGAATAGAATATATCAATTGATAGTCAGAAATGGGCGTGGAAAAATTGTAATTATTCAGCAGGATAAAGATTAATAAATATATGTATTGTTAAATGTTTTATCATTGTATTATTATATATATACTTAGTCCAAAAAGAAAAAATACCAAGTTTTCGAGTCAGTCATATTCCCCAAAAAGTTGACATTTGACACACTGAAGAGTTGTTTGCTACGTTGCAAATGTCTCACATTCTCACACAAAAACATGTCTATTCAACTATCCACTATATATAACCAAAAACAAACTTTTCAGATAAAAAAATATCTGACATTTTTCATATTTCTGTTCAAAACATAGATTGTGGGTACCCTTTAGAGCTGCCTCACCGAGGCAATTCTAACAAGTACCCATAATCTATGCTTTTGGTGATGCTTTAATGATTCTTTAATGTAAACCTCTGTAAACCCCGGTTTTACTGTATAAAAATGCGGTTTAAGGGGGCGCAAAATCATATAGGCGTGCTTTCGGAATTGCAATATATTGTGGTAGGTATTTTCATGCCGGCCTCAGTAGCTCAGTCGGATTTGCGTCTGACTGGTGATCAGGAGGACGTGGGTTCGATACCTGCCGGGTCGGCAACATTCTATGGGTTCGAAAATAGTTTTAAAGGAGTTGCCTGCCTCCACTGTCTGCTTAATAATTATTTATAGATGCTGATGCTCATATATGCCGCTGTATTCCTGTTCGTATTTATTTCATTATATTGTTAAATTATTCAATAAACGTTAAAATAAGATTCACTCAGTATTTCTGTTTCATCCTGCACGGTGCTTTCGTAAAAATACATGTATTATCTAAACACTTAACTTCTTAGCATTGAGAAAGCAAGACTGTAGAAAATAGCAATCACAAAAACACGCCTATACAATTCTGAACCCCTTGAACCCCATTTTTAAAAAGGAAAGCTAGTGTTTACAGGGGTAAACCTTATTTTTCTTATTTCTGCTCTAAAATATAAGTTTAGGCTACTCGTTAGAACCGCCTTGACGAGGCGGTTCTAACAAGTACCAAAAATCTATATTTTGAGCTGAAATAAGAGAAATGTCACAATTTTTCATCTTAAAATTTTCGTTTTTGGCGCTAAAGTTTACAATGTATTTGTATAGGCGTGTTTTCGTAATGCCCCATAATGAATCAAAGGACTGACAGTACTGCTGGGTCGATTGTCTCTGAGCTAGAAAGTAGTCCAAAACGGAGGATTAGACCTTGGATCCTGTTCTTTAAGCAAACAGTAAAGACCCTAATCAGACGCCGCTTTCTGCACCGTCTGTTCTGTGTCTACACTGTTTACCTGACTCAACACATGTGCCCAGTCTCAGTTTTACAAATAATCCCCTTACACAACACTATGACGTCATGACGACAAGAATAGCGCTGCTATTAGGATAAAAAAAAGTAACCGGAAGTTCATATACAAGTAAATCAGTGATAGTCTGGTTGACTTTAGCTTCAGGCTGACAAACAATCGGCCCAAAATGACACCAAAGGTATGTGAAATGGTTGGGATTTGAATTTACTGCCTCTGGATCGGCAGATGGAGCCTTGCCACTCACAATGAGAATACAGGATGTTATTGTTCAGATTTTCATAACAGTCGCACAGTCCGTATCCATTGCATGCGGGAAACCCCTAAAATGGTACCTTGGCCCCAGATCAGAGCGTCTGACCAGGGCCTGCACTATTTGCTAACAGAATTTTCCGTCCAAAGTAGAATAAAAACCAAAAAAAATAGGACCGACATCCCTTATATGACAAATGGACTTGTGCAACATATCAATGGAAGAGTCCATGGCACTAGTATACAACGGGTTATACAAGTCTCCAAATCTTCTCTTGTGAAAAGCTGAACATCGTCCGGTGCCCGAGTTTACATTTTTTCATACTCATCTCGAGCATGAAATTGACATGAAATGTAAACAAATGTTGCTATTTGCCGGCTCATATCAATAAAGAGTGTCTCTTGTCCTGCACATAAGTTTGACTGAAATGAAATTGTTGTCATTTTAAAATTTTTGAGCAAGACAAATTCAATGTTCATTTGGGGTGAGCATATGAAAAGTTTTATAACCTTTGAAACATATAAGGAAAACATGTCCGTGTGAAATAATGGCGTCCAACATGGTGTCAGAAATGACAATTTTTGGGTAAAAATGGTAAATTTTTCTTTCTGCTTTCAACATAGATTGTAGGTGCTCGTTAGAACCGCCTCAATGAGGCGGTTCTAACGAGTGCCCACAATCTATGTTTTTAGCAAAAAGTAAGGCAGATAATGTATGCCTCCGTAAACCCCACGTTTCTCTATGTAATGTGGGGTTTAGAGGGGTCTTCGTTTCGCGGACTTATCGTGATGCAGGGGCCATTTCTTCAAAGCTTACGAGGGCCTTAGTAAATATCTTTCATTCAGTACAGTAAATACATAAGCACTATGTGGGGAAAATGCTAGAATATCAGGTCAACAAGTCCGTGCAACGAACACTCCTGTAAATCCCAATTTATGTGCTAGAGTTTACAGATTAACACAGTTTTTCCTTGTTTTTTCTAAAAAACCATAGATCGTTTGTACGCATTAGAACCGCCAACTGGCTTAATTGTTGCAAGAACCAACAATCTATACCCGGCAAAAAAGTTCTGCACAACTGGTTTTTTTTTCTACCTGTTTGCCTAAAACATAAATATACAGAAAAAATAATTACACCACAAGAAAATATAATTCAATCATGATAAGAAACAGAATTCAAAACAAGAATATGATCACTGAGTCATGAATTTTGCTTCTCCGAAGGCACATGGGGTAGGTTGTCAAAAATGACAAAATCGCAGTTTCTGAACAGTAACTCAATAATCAATAATGGGTATAGCCACCATGATTCACACGGCACTCGTCAAGTCTACTCCTCTTGGACTTCACCAGTCTCTGTATATGATGCTGAGGAATCGCAGCCCATTCTTGGAGTAGAAGTCTCTGCAAGTCTGGAAGACTTGTGTGTTGATTGATCCGTTTGTTTACAGCCCGACCAAGAATATCCCACAAATGTTCATTGCACGCCAAGTCAAGGTACATCGGTGGCCACTCAAGTCTCTGCACACCATTCTGCTGCTGGAAAGCATCGACAATCCTGGCACGATGTGGTCTCTCATTGTCTCCTAGAAATGGAGTTCTGGCCCATCTGTCTGAGATACGGTACAACATGAGGTCTTAGAAGTTCGTCAATGTACCGACGACCATTCAGGTTTCAGGGCAATACGACAAGGGCAGTTCTGCCATTAGAATTACACTGCCGCCGTTGTAAGCTGTTGTTGGTAGGACAGTAGGCTCAAGGTGCCTCTGCCCAGTGCGACGCCAAACCCTGATTCGACCATCAATCTTCCGAAGACTAAATCTCGACTCGTCGGAAAAAGAACTTCCGACCACTGCCATCGGTTCCATCTGCCATGTCGTGCACAAAACTGGCGCCGTATAGAGCCCTGTTCCGTTGAGAAAGCTGGTTTTCTGGATTTGAACCCCAAGGGCTCGAACTCTGTTCCTGACTGTCTGCACCGAGATTCGACGTGCGCCAGGCCCCCGTTGTTGTCTCAACAGTCTCTCCAGACTGGGACCATCAACAAAATGCCGCCTTGCTACAGTTACCGCAATTTATTGGTCTTCACGATGGGTGGTAACTCTAGGTCGTCCGGATCTGGGTCGGTCGGAAACAGCCCCCGTTGCTTGATGACGCTGACGAATGCGAACAATACTGCTGCGATGCACGTTGAATTGATTAGCAACATCTTGCGGATGAGACCCCGCCTCTAAACGCCCAAGCGCCCTGGCTCTTTCTTCATCAGTTAGCTTTCTCAAAGCTCGGAAAGGTCTAGCATTCGCCAATGTTGTAACCAAACACTTAATAATGGGCAATTAAAATTGATTTAATGAAATGATGAACATCATTAAAAAATCATGCAAAAATGCAGTTGGATATGTAGCCTGATGAGCACTTTTAATTCCATGCATGTTATTGGATAAGAAATTTGATGGTGACTTTTGACAGAAATTTTCACTCTTAAAATCACATGCAGCACCAATATTACAAAATCCAGGTAACAGAGCATCACAAGCCAACGCCTGCAGCAGCAGTAACAGCAACAACAAGAGCAGCATTTTACCAAAATTAACCAAAGACCCATTAAAATAATGCCTTTTGTCCTATACGAGTTTAAACGTCTTAAGCTAACAGACGGACAGGTAATAAACGATCGCATTGAAAATCGATAATTTTGTCATTTTTGACTGCCGACCCCTGGTGCCTTGTCAAGCCAAAATCTCCAGCATTTCTTGTACGATTTTGATTCTGTTTAAAGCAAACTGTTTCCAAAAGGGTAAGCTAAAAGCTGAGATGTAATATGTAAACAGATACAACATGTGAGTAAAATAAATTGGTAATAACCCCAGTTGTGCAGAACTTTTTTGCCGGGTATATAATTAAATTAGAAATAAGAACCATAAAACTAAAACTTTCGTCTGAAAAAAAAGCTATTTCTAGAATTCGAATTTGTCATGGTGAACGAGACATCTTTGTTTGAGTTATCGATGTTTCACTGCATGTTCATTGAAACATCAATGCCCTGGAAACCGCTGGCTCATTTTCTATAACTTACCCGAATTCTTTCTTGGATCCTTTTTTGATAGCTCAAAACAAATATTAAGCGATAATTTAGGGATTCTGTTTCTTATTTTATCTTGAAAATGTATTTTGTGTGTGCTCATTAGAATCGCCTCATCGAGGTGCTCATTAGAATCGCCTCATCGAGGCGATTCTAATGAATACACACAAAATACTTTTAATAGTTAATCGCACGTAAAAATGCCCTTATTTTTTCTCCATTATGTCTCCTTAGCAGGGATATGATTAGCCAATTACGAAAAAAAGCCTATTCAAATATATTGGAAAATTTACCACGACGAAATGAAAATTTTCAGATGAAAAATTCTGTCATTTTGCATACTTCTGCTCAAAACATAGATTGTGGGAACTCGTTAGAACCGCCTCAGTATGTTTTTGAACAAAAATACCAAATAAAAATCGGGGTTAATATGGTCAAAAATATATGGGCGTGTTTTCGTGATGCCTCCGTTGCCCGAAAAGCCCATATTTCAAACAAAATTTCATGATCTTCAATCGTCGTTGAGCCATTCATCGCGTAACAAGACCAAGCAAAACAAGCCCTTGTAAAACCCAATTTATACAAGGAAAAGTGGGCTTAACAAAGATATACATTTTTCTCTTATTTTTAAATGAAAGAATTTTTAGAACCGCCTTAATCAGGCAGATCTAAAGACTCCCAACATTTTAAGTCTGAAGCAGAAAAAAAAGAAGAAAATATATATGAACATATTTCATACATAATATGTTAGTTTCTCAGATATGAAAGTCGCAATTTAAACACAGACAATCTGGCGAAAAAAGGTACAATTTACCGCTTATGTTTGTCTGTTTGTTTAACGGCCCAGTCAACACTATTTAGGTCACTTTTGAGCCGGTCAGTTTATCTGCCCACACTTTTCCTGGGCATGCTTATACGTAAGCGGCTAACCAGTACAGTGCGCATGCTTTCGCCAGAAACTGACAACTGCACTTCTTGAATCAGCGGAAGGGAGAAAATGACCGTAGAAAAGATTTCATAATCAATCTTTACGAAAGAATAATGCCGACCCTGGCAGGTATCGAACCCGTATCCTCCTGGTCACCAGCCAGATGCGCATCCGACTGAGCTACCAAGGCCGGCATTCTCATTTTTAAATAAAAGCATTTTTCGAACCGCTTAAATTAATGAAGCAGTTCTATCTATGTCTGGAGCACAAAAAGAAGATATATATGAAAATATTTCATCTATAATATGTAAAAAAGCAGGCCCAGATCAGACTCCGTGATCAGGGCCTTCACTGTTTGCAAAAAGTTAAGCCATTTCCCGAACTGTATTTTGAAGCAAACACAACCTTACACCCCTAAGTTTCGAAATGGTCTCCTTCCATATATAAGGTGGAAGATTCCATTTGGTACAAAAAGGGTTAAACACGGACACACTGGCGAGAAAATGTGCAATTTACCGTTTATGTAACCGCTTATGTATAAGCTTTATGTATAACCTTATCTATAAGCCTGCCCAGAAAAAGCTGACCGGTTTGATATGACCTAAATAGTGTTGACTGAGCCGTTAAATTCCAAACAAACATTGAAACGTGTAGTAGTGTAACAATGGCTGCCCGGAAAACGCCGACTTAAATAGTGTTGATTGTCCGTTAAATTCCAAACAAGCAAATATTGTAACGTGAAGTGGGGTAACAATGGCTATCTGCAGATATGCCAGGAGTTGACTAATGACATTTAAATTGGCTTAACTACCATCACGCGGTCTGATGACCAGAGATGCAGGAATTCAACTGATTTCACGACTTTGCAGATTTTTATTTCGGACAACAGGGGCACATAACTCCGTTGCAGTGAACAAGAAATAAGACTGAGGGAGAGAAAAGGAACTTTAATCTCTTTGATTATTATGCTCAGAAAAAAGGCACTTCATCCATTTGCATAATTCTGAACAGATTATTCTCCTCAGTGTCATAGCTTGACAATTCTGCATTATTCATAGCCAGTCGTTGCATGTCAAATCAAATTTGAGCCAGCGCACGACAAAACATACAATAAGACATGTGCGCCCAATGAAGACTCAGATCAGCCTGCGCATCCGCGCAGTCTGATCAGAGTCTTCGTTGTGCGCTCTAAGGATAGCTAAGGGCCCAATGCTCCTTCATGCAGCAAGAGAAGTCTCTGGTTAGACTATATGGATGCGCAGACTGATCTGAGTCTTCGATCGGCGCACATGTCATATTGTAGGTTTTGTCGTGTGTTGGCTCAAAGTTTGCTTTTGTGCTGCTCGAAACCAACTTTTTACCACCACGAAATGAAAATTTTCAGATGAAAAATTCTGTTATTTTGGATATTTCTGCTCAAAACATAGATTGTGGGAACTCAGTAGAACCGCCTCACCGAGGCGATTCTAACAAGTACCTATCGATCCCGGGCTTCTCCAGACTTTCGGATGAGCCTTTAAACCGAGGTCCCGTCTCCGTATGACCTTAGTTGTTGTCGGGACGTAAAACTAAAACACTCACTCATTCTAACAAGTACCCGCAGCCTATGCTTAGATTGTACCCAAAAGTACCCACAGCCTATGTGCAGTGAACAAAATTCATGGGTGGTAATCAGGGGAACTAGCTCGAAAATGAGTCAATGGAAATTTGTTCCCTCGACACATCCGGGAGCTCTCGTGCTAGCTCCATCACCAGAAAACTTGAAAACAAAGGTAGGTCTCCAAGAGTTTTATCACCATTTTTTCTTTGTAAACTATTCATAAAAAGATCCGGCAATGCAGTTCCACATAGAAATGATTTAACTTTGTACCCCGCTAGAATTTGCCATAGACATTTGCAGCGCTGGAGTAGGAATGAAAGTAAACTTTTTATCACGGACCTGAAAATTGTCAATTTCTGTCAACAGGGAGATTTTGGCCGACGTTTTTTTCATTTTCCGTCAAAAGTACGCCCTTCACACCCCAGAAGTAACATTCCTAATGAAATGAAACATGGAACGTTTGAAATAAGCAAAATATTTTGGCCTTGACTACGTTACTTGCCACTTATGACGAAATTACTAACCGAGCTAGTCTTCTCGACAATCGAGCTAGTTCACTCAACATGGAGATAGTGCCCTCAAAGATGAGACATTCATCAGATGACTGGGGCCTCATTCGATGTCTTTCTATGGTCCAACCGGTTTCTTTACCTCTGGCTAGTGGGCCTGGTGGTTAAGTGCGCTGTCTGTCGGGTTTAACCATTTAGCTGCAAACTCAAATTGAGATTTGACATAATATATTGTTATATTGAATATTCGATTTTCTTTTCAGATGGGCGCTTTCCAAGGAAAAAGTCCCAAAGCACTATTCCTGAGCAGAAAAAAATACCGGACATGCAACAAAAAATATATATATTCCTGTGCCAGATAATCGGACGCCTCTTTACTTTTTATTCCATAGATTATTATAGTTATGAATCATTCCTACATTTTGAGTATTATATCCGATAGAGGCTTTTGTCTGTCTGTGTGTCTGTCTGTCCGTCCGTCTGTATGTTTGTTCGTTTGTTCATCCGTCTTCCAATGGACCCATCCATCCAAATACCCACTCACTTACCCCTCTCTGTAGTGTACTCATCCATCCAACCAACATCCATCCATCCATTGATCCGTTCTAAATTGGAAGGGGGCGAAGCAACTAGGTGGGCGAAATGACTCAGTGGGCGAAAAGACCAGGCTTTGTGGACGAAACAGCTTTGGGTGCAAAATGGGACGAAACGACCAGGCAGAAACGACTGACGGGGCCGTCTTGTGGGCATAGTATCATGTTACCCCACTAGCAAGAGGTAAAGAAACCCGTTGGATAAACTGGGAGGGACCATAGAAAAACATCGAATCAGGCCCGAGTCATCTGAAGGATGTTTCATCTTTATTTTATGAGGGCAATATCTCCATGTCGAGTGAACTAGCTCCTTGTCGAGAAGACTAGCTCGGACAGTAATTTCGTCATAAGTTGCAAGTTACGCAATCACGGCCAAAATATTTTGCTTATTTCAAAAGTCACATGTTTCATTTAACTAGGGATGTTGCTTCTGGGGGAGTGAAGGGCGTACTTTTGACGGAAAATGAAAAATCGTCGACCAGAATCTCCGTGTTGACATAAATTGACAATTGTTCAGGTCCGTGATAAAAAGTTTACTTTCATTCATACTCCAGCGCTGCAAATTTTCTTGGCAAATTCTAGCGGGGTACAAAGTTAAATCATTTCTATGTGGAACTGCATTGCCGGATTTTTTTATAAATAGCTTACAAAGGAGAAAATGGTGATAAAACTCTTCGACACCTACCTTTGTTTACAAGTTTCCTGGTGATGGAGCTAGCTCGAGAGTTCCCGGATATGTCGAGGGAACAAATTTCCATTGACTCATTTTCGAGCTAATTCCCCTGATTACCACCCGTGAAATTGCATCTTTCATATCTGTTGCAGCCGCCGCACAGTAGAACTTAAAATATGACGTGTGACCAGCCAAGCCTCAGATTAGCCTGCGCAACTATTGCTGTTCACAAGGGGCTGATATGTACTTACCTACCCAGGGATCTGGCTACCCGGGAAGGCTCGGAGAGGACGACTGGGCATTCTGATCGGTGTGTTTGCTCTACGTTCAGGTCATCCAGTATGTCAGACGGGCGCGAGCAAAGGCCCATACCGTAAACAACCAAAACATTTGAACACGAAACTGTAACAAATCCTTGTAATTATCATAACATTTGGTTTTATTAATCATCGATGTGTAAATATATGCTGATTAATTGACAAAATGGTAAGTCTCTCACTTAAGCTGAGCAGTGTGGCCTGGATCTACATCATTCGGTAATGTTCACATTCCAAAACTTAGGGAAGTGTTGACAGATGAAACGTTGGTCCAAGTAGTCATTCAGATGAAAAAGAGTCTCCAAAACCATATTGGTAACAAAAAAGCAGGGGATTCTGCTTTGGAATAATACTTGGTAAGTCTGTGTGTTTGTTTTCAACTAGACCTTTTCAAAGATTGTCATGCATTTTTATACGCGCTTTTGGAAAAAAAAAGTCGAACTATGTTATGCCCTTCGGCATCCGTCTATCCGTCCGTCTGTAAACTTTTCGTTTCCTCCAATATTTTATAAAATCCGATCAAGCTGAAACTTGATATATAGTTAGACCATGATTCGGAGCAGCGCATATTGTTTCGAGGCTATAGCCAAATATCAACAGAGTTGCGCCCCTTTGATATTTCCTGTTAACATTTCGTTTCCGGCTAACTCCTCCTAAAATTAACATTTGATCAAGCTGAAACTTCAAATATAGTTAGGCCATGATATGGAGCAAATATTCATAGTGTTGTGCGCCTTGGAAAGTTTCTGTAAATATTTAGTTTCCAGCTAAGTCCTCCTATAATTTAGATCCGATCAACCTGAAGCCTAATAAATGTGGAGCAGTGCATATTATTTCGAAACGACAGTCCACCAAATAATAACAGTTTTAGACCCCTTTATTTTTGTAAACATTAGGTTTCTGGCTAACTCCTCCTACAATTGACATTCAAGCATGCTGAAACTTGATATATTGTTTAGACCTTGATGAGGAGCAGCTTGCAGTTACCAAATATTAGCAGAATTATGTCCCTTTAAACAGTTCTGTTATTGTTTTGTTTCCGGCGAACTCCTATAGTATCCACAGACTAAGCTAGTGACTCCACGATCTTGAGCAGTGCATATTATTTCCAGTTTACAGTGCAGCAAATATAAGCATTGCTCATTTGAAAATTGATGTAAACTTTTCGTGTCAGACTAACCTCTGCTACAGTTTACATCCCTTCGATGTATAGGTAGACCATGATGTGAAGCAGCGCGTATTATTTCAAGTACGCAGCTCACAAAATATCACCAGAGTTATGCTCCTTTGAAACTTTCTGTAAACATTCCGTTCCTACAATTATCATTTGATCAAGCTGAAAGTTACACATTTTGGTTTGAATCAGCAGTGCCATTAGCTAACTCTTTTGTCATTGGGCGACAGGGCTTGAGATGTCATTTCATCTCAATGTCGGGTAAAAGTCCCACAAAATTGGAAGGAACGTCTCCAAAATGACCTACATAGTGTCACCGGCCCCGATAGCTCAGTTGGTAGAGTGTCCGCTCCGGGGAACGGGAGGTCTCGGGTTCGATCCCGGGCCGCGACATACCAAAGTCGTTAAAAATGGTACTAGCTGCTCCTCGTTTGGCACTCAGATTAACGGGGTAGAGCTAGGACTGGTCGATCCAGTGTCAGGATAATGTGACTGGGTGTGGTATCATGTAATGTGTCTGGGACATGATACTTCAGTGAGGCAGCACTATAAACGTGAGCATTGAGCTCCCTGTCGCAACCAGACACCGTCGTGATATGACTGAAAAATTGTTGAAAGCGACGTTAAACCCGAATTCACACACACACACCTACATAGTGTTGACGGGGACGTTAAAAATCAAATCAAACAAAAACTTACTATACTTAATATTAGATTAAGTTTAAATATTTTAAAGAGTTACACCATGATGTGGAGTGGCACATACCATTTTGAGGTTAAAATCAGCCAAATATTAGCAGAGTTATTCCCCTGTCACTTTTTATTTCTAGCTAATTCCCCCTATGGTTTAAAATGTGATTTATGGCAAGACCATGATATGAAGCAGCCAATTTTGTTTAGATGTTACAGTCCACCAGTTATTAGCAGAACCATGTCAGTCTGTCAATCCATGAACTTATCTTATTGGGCTAACCCCTTCTACTGTCTGTCAGTATGCATGTACGAGGGTAGGCTGAAAAGTTCTGAGCCTGACCAAGAAGCAGGCATCGAAGAGCCATGAAATTTTGTATTAATTAAATCCAAACATTTATTACTTGATTTGACTCAAATGAGTTCAAGTTTACCTGCAATAACGTAGAAATTCTAGACTTTGAAAATTGATACTAGCACGTTTTTGAGAAAATGTACAAAATCTGGCATCGTGATGTCATCAAGTACCTCCATAAAAATGGGTTAGCTCCTAAGGACATTCATGCCGATATGGTTGCTACATTAGGGGATGATGCTCCTTCGTATACAACCGTGAAAAGGTGGGTAGCAAATTTTAAGATGGGCAAGGACAGCCTTGCTCTGTCTCTGGTCGGGCTCATCGGAGTCTAACTGTTGGTTTTCTTTTGCTCCAGCATTTCAGTGGTTTCTTGCTGTCGAGTCCTCACCGTTGTCTCACCTCTGTGGTTCTTTGATTTTTGTGTTCACGGAGATGTTGCACTGATGAGTTAGGAGGCCTTCATGCGGACTGAACAAATTATTTGTCTAAATCGCGACGGAAGTAAGGGCGAGGATTGTGGCCACGTAAAATCGATTTAAGCCCCCAGTGGAAATCTTCCACTGACCGTTTCAAGGCGGCTCTTCTGTGGCGATTTATTTATGCTGTTGTTTGTTACTTACTGTGTGTATCACTTGTGTCTTTTGGTTTTGGATGGCCATATGGCCATTTTGTGGGAAAGTAACTGTCCTTATGGCCTTCCTTTGTTTAGGTTTCCATTATGGTCTGGTCGCTTAATGTTTGTATTTCTTTCCCTTTGGTGTCTTTTATGGGTGGAGTAAGTTAATTGTATCAATTCCTGATCTTTGTTTTACTTCTACTTTGAAGATGATGACCGATGTGGACGGCTCACAACGGCAACAACTGAAGAAACCATCAGCCAAGTGCACAGGGCCGTGATGGATGACAGGCGTTTAACTGTGAATCAGGTAGCTAACACTGTTGGCATCTCCCGTGAACGAGTAGAGAATATTCTACACTGTGAATTAGGAATGTCGAAGGTTTCCGCCAGATGGGTGCCACGGCTTTTGACGCCTGCCCAAACGTTGACCAGACTGACCTGTCACAAGCCAACTTGGCTATTTTTGAAGCAGACCAAGATGGTTTTCTTGACCGTTTTGTCACTCAGGATGAGTGTTGGGTCCATCAGTTTGAGCCAGAGACCAAAAGACAATCCATGCAATGGAAGCACCCTGGCTCACCCCCTCCAAAGAAGGCAAAAGTCGTCTCCTCTGCAGGGAAGGTGATGGCATCAGTGTTCTGGGATGCCAAGGGCATAATATTCATAGATTACCTTCAAAAGGGCAGAACAATTAATGGGGAGTATTATGCAGATCTGCTAAAACAATTGCGAAAAGCAATTAAGGCTAAACGACCCGGAAAATTGACAAAAGGGGTCTTGTTCCATCAGGACAATGCGCCTGCTCATAAATCGGTTGTCGCAATGGCTGCTGTGCATGACTGTGGCTTCACACTTGTCGATCACCCTCCGTATTCACCTGATCTAGCTCCATCAGATTATTTCCTGTTTCCAAGCATGAAAAAGCAATGGCAGGGCAGCATTATCGGTCAGACGAGGAGGTGATAGCTGCTGTGGAGGAGTTTTTCAGGGACCAAGATGAGACCTTCTATACCACTGGAATCCAAGGACTCCAGCATCGCTGAAGGAAGTGTGTGGACAGGAAGGGAGACTATGTTGAAAAATAAGTCACTTTTCAGCATGGACAAACCATTGGATCTTGGTCAGGCTCAGAACTTTTCAGCCTACACTCGTATGCGTTACAACGGGTTACTTGCCAAGGGCATATATTGTCCCACTTGCGGTGCTCTTGTTTTTAATTATGTCAGTCGCATGGATTATAACCACATAATATCATAAAGTGCTCAATGATAACGGAATGCACATGGGTATTAATAATAATAATAATAGTAATAATTGGAAAACGCGTTTTAGGTATGATCGGTATATCCTTTTGGTTGCATTATTTGCAAGCCAGTCCCAGTCTGGATAGGTTTGCAATTCTTTCATCTTAGACTGAACCCCAATTGTCACGGTTGGAATATAATACTTCACTCAACTAATTTTATAATCCCAGATTTGGCAAAACTGGTGAGCAAATACTTCCCTTTAGGTGAATATCTCTTTTTCTATATCTTAAGATGTTGGCATTCGCGACGAGGCTTGTCACGAGATAATATTGTTTTGCGGCCATTTCCTCATCATTTCTTGCCCATGTGTTGTTAAGCAGTTTGTTTATAGAGCCCCACTGTTTGTTGGGCTCAGCTAATGAAAGTTTCTTTTTTGAATGCACTTGATTCGTCCTTCATTGAAATTAATCAGGTCACCGCCCTCCATAGGACAGCAGAGGAAGTGTTCAGACCCTCCCCTGAGGCAAACTCGAATACAGAACCTTTGGCGGCGCTGAATTCGAGCCAGATAACTCGACCATGTCACAAGATTTTCATATTATAACATTTCAGGTTCCTGTGTTATTGTTAGAACAACTGGCAACTGTAAGTTCTCTCTCTCTCTCTCTCTCTCTCTCTTTCTCTCTCTCTCTCTCTCTCTCTCTCTCTCTCTCTCTCTCTCTCTCTCTTCTTCTTCTTCTTCTTCTTCTTCTCTCTCTCTCTCTCTCTCTCTCTCTCTCTCTCTCTCTCTGAAGATTTGCACTAGTGTCTGTATGTGTTTATCTAACACACAAACTGTGATGATTTTGCAGCCATGTGGCAATAAAAAAATGCATGCTAGCTGATGTATGACAGGGTCACAGCGCGACGTCGCCACGGTACTGTCTGCTGAGTGGTTTATCCCACTGGGAAAGATCGGCTCCACCGCGACGTCGCCACGGCTGGACCCACAGTGTGTGCTAAATGGATTGTGGCCAGATCCAATGAGTCGTCGCAATGGTATAGTGCGATGACTGATTTAGAGCCAGGTCAACAGCCTCGTCGCAACGGTATAATGCGCTAACTGGTTTATGGTAAGGTCCACTGTGAAGCCGCCATGGCATTTTGCGCTACCTATTTTATGGCTGTGTCCATCGCGACGTTAGGCCACACGTTATCCTATTTATTTATTTATTTATTTATTTATTTATTTTTTGTCAGTATGGTCCTATCATGTGGACATCGTTTTTAATTGATAAAAGGTTCGGCCGGTTTTGATTTTCCAGTTCGGAACGAGCCGACCAGATTATTGACGATTGCACTTACAGAAACGTCCCCGTCGGCACACAGGGTTGACTCAACCTTGAATCATCGTTGAAACGTTTTAACGCTGTTTTACAGTTTACTTAATGTATCTTGTGCGCACAACTTATAAAATAAAAAAAGCATCATGTCCCTTCCCGGGTTCCGTATGAACGCCTGCTGAGATATTAATTTTAGATACGTTTAGTGCATAAGTCGCCCAGAATCGTTGAGACATATTTCCTGACAAATAACGAAAATACAGTCGAACTTTGATGTGGAAAATAGAGAATACCAGGTTCATGTCTTTGATATCAAGTTTATGAGGCAAGGCTTCGAGAACGTTTGTAGAATCGCGATGCTTGCCGAGAGATTCTACATGCGTTCTCGGAGGCCGAGCCTGATAAACTTGATATCAAATGACACGAGTCTGGTATTCTATTTATCAGTTAATCCTATTGTACACTCCTACAGTTTTTGCCATTTTTTCCATCAGTCCAGATCATAGAAGTGCAATGTCATGTTGACCTGATAAAGCTCACTTGTCCTGTATCCGGTCAAGCAGTTACAATGCAATTAATACAGGTTGTAGCTGATAAAATCCAGATGCAAGCAATGTTTATGTCGTTGTAGATCCTCTGAACAAGAGAGTGCGAAGGGTTCCTTGCCCAACAGGTAATATAATAAATAATCAGGGGCCGGTATCCGAAGTCCAATCGGGATGACGCTTGAATTGTTTTGAAGGAGGATATAATATATGAATTTGAACTTGTCTTGAAAAAAAGAAATAAGAAGGATGCAGTAAATTTGATTTAAAATGAAAGCAATGATCAGGAATCGATACAATTAACCCACAGCTCCCATCAGACTCACCAAGGGTAAGAAACACAAACATGAAACAACTAGACCTTTAGGAACAGGCAACATGTATAGAAGGAGTTGCTGAATAAGACGAAGGTATCGTATATCTTACGTCATTGGGGCGCCCAACTGATATTGGCGTAAAGTTGGACAAGGCCTTTGTCTAAATCTCCATTCATTTTCTTCTTTATCGCCTGTCCTTCACTTCCATCGCCTTTAGCCTACTGTCTCTTATACAGTAAAATTCCTATATTAAGACCACCTTTGGGACTGTTCAAAAGTGGTCTTTAAGACCACTTTTGAATAGTCCCAAAGGTGGTCCATGACAAGAGGACATTATGTGCAGAAAAGTCAAAGAAAGAATAACTGCAACCAGCTAAATAAGCTCCTTAAAGCAGAATTAGTCTTAATTATAGGTGGTCTTAATAGCGGAATTTCACTGTATCTTTTTTCTCCCTTTCTTTGGGAGACGACACAAATTGGCCCACAAGGGTTGACACGTCGTTAAGTCATTTATCACGATACTGAAATCATTGAGAACTAAAAGCATAAAAACCTGAAAATAGGATCATATTATCTTTATTATTGTCTTTTGCAAAAATGACTTCTAAAGTCAAAACAGAGAACAATTGTGGGGATTGACATCTTTCGGCTGAAGTTTAAGCCATTAAATCGCCAATCCGAACCGCAGCATACATTTTCTTATTTTTCAGATAAAGAAAGAATTATCGACTTATTCACATGAAAATTATCTAATAATTATGTTAGGAGACAGGCGTAGCAGAAAGAAAAAGCAAATCAGCCTTATAGAAAAATTTAACAAAATTTATTTGCAAACTATCTTTAACCTGTCGAAGTAAGAAAATTAAATGCACTTAGCTCTGTTATGAAATATCCTTGAATGAATCTGTTTTCCTTGATCCCACAAAATTCACAGTCCGAAATGAAATATAATATCCTTTGACAATCCAACACAGAATTCAGAAATAACTTTTCTTCTAAACCCAAACTCCAAACTCCAAAGTCTGACTCAAAAAGAAAAATCAAGTTCTTTTATAGACCCTAAGAATTCTCTAGAACGTTCTAGAGGGCTGTGGAATAAGATTAGGTAATTTTCTAAAAATAATGCAAACCTGAACTTTCTGGAAGGTTACAAAGTACTTTTCCTTGTAAACAAGTTGTTTTCAAATATATGACTCATTTCCAGAATAGTCTTTAACAAGATATTAATAGCATTATTGGTCACCCAGTGGGGTGAAAGTGGGGATCAGAGAAATAAATTCTTACGATCAATCTCCACGACGGAATGTTGCCAACTCGGCTGGTATCGAATCGATCACAAGTCAGACGCGTATCCGACAGAGCTACCGAGCTGTAAGGTATCATTCGTGTTCCATTCTTAAAGTGCAAAAAAAAAACCCTGTTATATCACCTGTGTGACTGTAAACATTTTCTTCCACATATGATAGATACTGGGCTAAAGTTTTTATCTTCAGTTTCAGCACCCATGACCGTGACCTAAAGGTCAAGGTCACAGACTTAGAATTTTAATGTTAATGTGTTTTCTTTTATCTTTCTGTGGTTGGCTAGTTCATGCGATCAGCGAAGACTACGATCAGTGTGCGCGGATCAGCATAGACATCAATCAGCATGAACATCCACCCAGTATGGTTTTGTTTAAGCCCCTGTCAACATTATTTAGGTCATATTGGAGACGTTGCTTCCTTTTTTGTGGGACTTTTACCCGACATTAGGATGAAATGACATCTTAAGTCCTATGTCCCCAAGAAACCACTAAGGTTTAAAGAACCACTCGAAGGACTCGCACTACTTTTCCTGGGCAGGCTAGACCCTCTAAGTGGTTTACTAGTTCTCAAGTTCGGTCAGTTTCAGCACTGCGTTGAAGCGCCTTGCAGCCTTATCTATTTCTCAATGGGCGTGGGCATTAACCACCCAGTATGGAAAGAAGTCAGTTCAAAGATGAAAAACCAGCCAAATCTTTATGATTGAAAATCTATCATATTTATGTTTACTGAAAATAAGATGAGAAAAACCTGAAGGACCTTTCATCTTAATTTACCCTAGCGGTTTATTCAGTGGACGGCATGGTTTGAGATGTCATTTCAACTCAATGTCGGGTAAAACCCCCATAAAATTTGAAGCGACATCTCCGAAATGACCTGCATAGTGTTGATGGGGCATAAAATTTGAAAACAAACAATAACATCCATCATAATCTGTAAATATTGGTTAGTTGTTTTTTCCATGGTGGAATTGGCTGTAGCGGGAGCATGCTATCAGCGTTGATTGATCATACTGCGCGAATACGCAAGTGATTCGAATCACTGTTGGTAGTACAGATCTTATTGCTCGCTTTGTCGCTGATTTCATCGCGACTTTTAAGTGCTATAACAAACTCAGACAGCGCACAAAAAATGCAATAAGCCTTGTGCTACCAGCGAAGACTCAGATCAGCCTGAGCTTCCGCGCAGTCTGATCAGAGTCGTCACTGATAGCATTGACTTAATAAATTAATAAATTCTTAAGGATATATAGAGAGACATACGTGTAAAAGAGACTGATCGGAGACGTTGGTGGTCATATTCGTGTTAGGGTATAGGAGCTTTTTTCGTGATGTACTTCCGGTTCTAAAAATAGAACGGGAAAAGCCCTGGCCGTCAGCTGTCGTATTGCTTCAAGGCAGTGGGACAGATAAAACGTTAATTACAGCGTAAAACAGTGGAATTCTTTTAAACTTTTGACGAATTCTAATGTAAGATAATGAGAGAAACACTGATATGCTGCCAGGTGTGAAATTTCGCATTACGAAAACATGCCTATACAAATACATTATCAATTTTTAGGCTAGGAAATTTTAAGTTGAAAAATTGTGATAGAGGGTCAAATTCGCATAGGCGTGTTTTCATGATGGCAAATTCCAAGTGTTATTTTCTTAGTTAACTGCTCTTAAAGATATATTGTACGTACAACCCAACAGGGTCCTTCTCTCTCTCTCTCTCTCTCTCTCTCTCTCTCTCTCTCTCTCTCTCTCTCTCTCTCTCTGAGAGTGCCATGGCCTACACCTTTCTCTTTCTCTCTCTCTCTCTCTCTCTCTCTCTCTCTCTCTCTTAGCGTACCAGCAATTAGTGAGCGTAGGTAAATGTAAATTACAGTTTGTCGTTAAATAACTCCATGTCAACTGACATGTAACGTGTCAACAACGTCGTGTCTACATCAAACCAACATCAAAACAAATTTGACTTTTCAACGTCGATGAAACGTCAGAACGTTGCGTTGGCGATAATACGGCGCTTAATAAAACGTCATTTGCCCAGTGCTCGGACCCATCAAGACACAGTGGAATTGGAACATTAATTTCAAAACAAACACAGAACACCCTTTCAGTGCATGAAAATGAAACACTCCTTCGCAAGTGCAAGATTTTACATTAAAATCACGTAGATTTGTAGATTTGTTGAACCTTCCAAGCCCTTATATTAACCCTTTTGGTACCATAAACCCCAAAAGGGGTAAGTGGCAAACAGTGCAGACCCAGATCAGACGCAGCAGAACGTGGCGTCTGATCAGGGCCCACACTGTTTGCAAAAAGTTTAGCCATTTTTCAAATAAATTTGAAGAAAAAAAAAACTGGAATCTTCAATTTATTAAAATCGTACATGTAGACAGATCGCTGGGATTTTTTTTAAACTGCACTACTAGACAGACCGTTGAACTGTTTTTTTTTTTTTTTTTTTTCAAAGTTTTTTTTTAAATTGCACATGTAGACAGATCGTTGGACAGTTTTCTCAATAGAGAGAGAAAGAGAGAGAGAGAGAGAGAGAGAGAGAGAGAGAGAGAGAGAGAGAGAGAGAGAGAGAGAGAAGATAGATCAAAGTTCTGTCCGTATATGATAGCTATACTTGGATAGCGAATAAAACGAAACCTTATGTAAAAACTTATTTTGTTAGTAAGCTTTCGCGAATAAACGGTATCTCAAGCAATTGACATGGGTCATTTACGAAGAGATTTTCGACAATTAAAAACGGATCCAGGATAAATGAATTTCAGTAATAAAAGCAAAACATCATTCTTTCCTTCTCGAGGAATTATTTCAATGTTAACGGGTATATTTTCTTTCAAAATGTCTGAATAGTGTTAGCATTTTGAGTTCCGCCAATACATTTGAATAGCGATGGCCGTTTCAGTTGACGGCCAGTGCTTTGCGCATGCGCAAGAATGACGTCATAAACGGAATTCCTAAAACCTCCTATATGGTCTTGCGCCGGCTCTAATATACAGTCACATGTGAGACACGCCAAGTTCGGCAAGAGAAGTTAATGCGTTTTTTGTTGGTGTTGTTGTTGTTGTTTCTGGGTACCCCAGCTTCCACCCACCTCTGATTAACAATTGGCTCGATATAATGGAAATAAATCTTCAAATAATCTTCAAAAGGCCGTAAAATCAAAATAACAACATGAAAGAATCTGTGAACAAATAGTTAAATTTACACAAACTAGAGTTCTGATTAGTGTTTTTCTTTTTTTCTATCTTTACAGGAGGGGTGCCTATCGTTGGTTGAAGAATAATGGTCAAGAGCCAACACAGATGAACAGCGATAAGCGAAATCTTGCCTTCGGACATGTGCGTTCACGAAAGACCCAAATTAGACTGCGCTCCCCGACACGCCGGGACACAGCCATCAAACTCCGTATCAAGAAGCTTTGGGTCCACGCTATCCATATAGTGCACAGCGAAGGTTCTGATCAGACTGCGCAGATGACGAAGACGAATTTTCGCTTAAAGACACATTTTTTTCTCTATATAAAAGGGGTGGCCTGTTACATAATCTCCAATAATCAAGTCCTTGGGACCATAGGGCACATCAAAGGCTTATCTTATCTAAGTGATTATGAGGTGATTATGAGCAGAGACTCTCTGAGAGATATGTTTAAAAGGGGGCTCTATGAGGGGAACTTGTGTGATGGTATATTTTTTACTGAGATTGTTTCCAACAAAATGTTGTTTTAAATCACTTTTTTTATTTTTATTTTATTTTAAAAAAAAAGTAAAGGAAAACTCTGACAGTCATTGTTTCATTGATTCAAATCTGAAAAGAAGTAAACTTAATGAATTTATTAATTCAAGATTGTGTTTGCTCGTTTGATTTGGGGTTTAACATCCCGGACAACACTGTATAGGTCATTTTGGAGATGTTGCTTTCAATTTTTTGGGGACATTTACCCGACACTGAGATGAAATGACATCTCAAGCCCTGTCGCCCAATAAAACCAATAGGGTTTATAAGCATGGACGGTCCGGCTTGCACCGCGATTTAATCATTCAATGAACATTTATTTGTTTATTTGGGGTTTGGAGGGGTATACATTATTTTTCTTATTTCTACTCAAAAACATATATTGTCCTCATTAGAATCCCCTCGCAGAGGCGTTTTTTACGAGTACTCACAATGTAAAAATATTGTATAGTAAAACTGGGGTTTAGAGGGGAAACATTTTTTTTTAAATTTCTACTCAAAAACATAAATTGTGGGTTCTCGTTAGAAGCACCTTACCGATGCGGTTCTAACAGGTACCCACAATATATGTTTTGAACACATATTGTGGGTTCTCATTAGAAGCGCCTCCCCGAGGCGGTTCTAACAAGTACCCACAATATATGTTTGAGCCGAAATACATGTATTAAAGATATCAGGACTTTTATCCTTTTTGGTCGTAAAATTTAACCAAGATATTTCAATAGGCATGTTTTTAGTAATGATTACTAATAATTGTAACTAAAAATAAAATAACGAAAAAAAAAAAAAAACAGAATACATTCCATTAATATCAAAACCAGAACATGGTTATCAAACAAGTAAATAAATAGATGTGAATTGTCTCTATGTAACTGATTACCCTCTCTTGGTCCCCTACCTGTATGACAGTCAGAGTACCCCAAATGTATCTTATCTCAAAACTGATTTCTTCAATAACTGGTCATTAGGGTGTTATGCAATCAAAAAATGTGTCTTTAACGCTGACCATATATTAACAAACAAAGTTAGTTAGTTCCTTGCTTCCAAAGGATAACCCTTTATAGAACATATTTAGTTTTCGTCTAGACTTTAAATTCGACACACAAGACTTGTTGGTAACTGATACGGAAATAAAATCATAGTGATTACACCTTCACTTACATTTGCTGGTTGGGTGGGGCAGAGGCGTCGAAAATCTTTTAACATTTGGTCGTTAGACCGATATTGGCTTACAGCTGGACAAGACTTGTTGCATTGCTTACATCAGGAGGGGTAGAGGGCATACCCTGCAGGCACATGACGTAATTGTGACGTCACATCAACGTCGGTGCAACGTCATGAAGTTTGTGCAACGTCACATCAACGTCGGTGCAACGTCGTGACGTTGCACCGACGTTGATTTGACGTTGCCTTAGCGACGTGTGTCTGCTGGGTATTGGTTAAACTCCTGTCGTGCTTCAGTCCTTCATCCATCTATCTGTCTGTTTGTTATCCTACTTAAAGTCAATTACAATATTTCAGGAGTCACTTGAGCTATGCTAGAAGCCTCCGTGGAGTAGTGGATAAGCTACTCGCCTCATAAAAAGCAGGGGTCGTGGGTTTGATCCCGGTCTTTATTCGTCAAATATATTATTAAACAGCCATAATGCATTGAACACCGATGACTGCTTTTTATAACGTTCTTAACGTGTGCCTCTTCTAAAAGCTCAAGGTAACAAATATAAAAGGGATAGTTTTTGGATGTTCATATTTCAAAACGAATATAGATCTACCCACTTACCTACGATATAGCCTTACTAACGAACTCTTAGTACATCTAGCTACTACCCCAGTCTATAAAAAAACATGGTCCCAAAAATAGCGGAACCATTTAACTTTTGGTAAAGTATCAGTTTAAACATATTTTATTGCCTTAGAGCTTCAAAATTCTGAACAGTATAAATTTATAAGCAGACTCATAAAATGGGTCGGGGCTAACATGTCACAGACTGACCAAATGGGTTCTCATAAATGTCATTTTTTCCATAATTTCGAAGAAACATCGAAGAATTTATTTTGCTAGTAGCGGCCATTTAACAAAATAAAGTTTAAACAAACGTCATTGCATGAAAGTATGCGAGCAGTATGAACAATATCATGGGATAGGAAAGGTCGTTGCTAGCTTCAGAGACCATGTGATTTGAATTGGTGCTTCCCGGTGCCTGTTTCGTGCTGGTTTCTTGCTCGATACTGGTGACCATTCGCGACAAGATGGTAATACCGGTTCCACTGTGGCTTGATGACGTCACTGTATCGGCTGAAATATAGAAGTAGTTCGATCACGAACCGTGGTTAACCATGGTTAACCAGTGGTTAACCAAAGTGTGATCGAACTCAGTCTGGTAGCATTGCGGGAAAGTCGAGACGTCACTCTGGTCAAACCAGACTAAAGAGTTGGTTTCTCTGGTAAACCGGATACAAGATGGCGGCGAAAAGTAAGAAAATATGTTGGACCAAGGAAAATACACATTTTAAGTATTGTTAAAGCATATTTATTTGTAAAAATATGTAAAATATGCACAATGTGAAAGATAGAATCGGCACTGCTATTTCTGCAGTGTTCAAAATGGTGCATCCGCAACTATTATTGACATTTATGCCGTTGGCGCAAAGGATTAAGCCTTTTACTGTGCGCTGACCTTCTCGGCTTACCTGTACAAAATGTCTTGTTGGAAATAGCAGGCGCTTTAATGGAAACTACTTTTTAAACAAAAACAACTTATTCATTTTTCAATTTGACAAACAAGTTCCGATTTAATCCAATTGTCCGTTTAAATACCTTCAAAAAGATATCAAATAAGTGGAACTTTTATTTAATTAGCTGCCGGCATTTTTATTTTCAAATTAACAACCCTTAATCCTTATATGGAGCATACAAAACTGTGGAAAAACAACGACAGTGCCCTACTTTAACGGCTACAATCTTCACTTTCTAGTATTATTGCAAACAATCGCCTGTATCAGACCCAATGTGGTTACAATATTGTGCACTCTGATAGCAATTATAATAAGGATAATTTGGATAATTTATTTATTAACGTCTCACCAACTTTACATTTACAACAAAATAACACATGTACAGTTAGCATTAAAATGTAAAAGATTGCCGCTCAGTGAATGAGCTATGAGAGACGATATATGTTTAAAATACGACTGTTTATTCTTGCCCGATATCAGCTCCACATCTTACTGACATATCAGACACCATCTGCAGAACAGAGACAGGGCAAGACGAAACATTATAACAAACCGCACAAGGCAGATATTAATATTGTATACAACTAGCGAATGAATTAAAACAGAATACCTAGGTAAAATAAGACTATGTCTATATATATGTACAAATATACATTAACTGTACAACAAGCTACGCCTTTTGTTTAAAATTTGATAACAGGTTTTGGCACTTTCTTTAATTATAGATGGGTCGGATAGAATAAACGATAGTTGCTCATTATCATTTAAACTATAAAAATCATTTAAAATATGTCCTGCTTTACTGAAAAGCTCATTGCGCAAACTGGTGTACTGCGGACAATGAATTAAAACGTGTACCTCATCCTCGACACTTTCTTGACAATTAAAACATTTTCTTTCATTGACATTCAATCGCTTATAACGCCCAGTTTCGATTGCTATCGGAGCAGTCCCACTTCTAAATTTGGCTAATGCGCCTCTGTGAGATCTGTTAAAAACACGTGTGCAATAAGTTTCAACTTTAAAATCCTGCTTAAATGTTTTATATAAACGAAGTTTATTCCCCCCGGTACCGGAACGCGAACCATCTCTATTAACATCGGCAACCCATTGTTCTATATAAGTTTGAGTAATGAAAGGTAAAACATTGTTTAATACGCTCAAGGTTTATTGATGTTATTATTAATGTTACTATATGCTGGAAAACCAGACTCTGTCAGTTTTTTACCAACCCTAAAATGCCAGTTCTTGCACTGGGAATTCGACTTGGAATTTGACCAGCAGAATATTTTTTTATTCATTCGCATTGCATCCATATTAATACACCGACACCAAAATGTAAGTATAGACTTCCAACATTTTTCTACCATGGGCGTCCAACCTATATCCCCGTTAACAGCAGCATTGGGGGTATATTTTCCGACATTAAGGAAGTACCGTACTGCTCTATTTTGTACAGCATTTATACACTTATACGACTGGGTGGCCCAGACTGCTGCACCATAGGAAATAATTGGACAGACAATTGATTCATATAATTTGGTATATGGACCATACTGAAAGCCACCGAAAGCTTTCGACTTGGTAATTAAAAGCCCCAGTGCGCGATTTGCTGACTGTGCAACAATTTTAGCCGTTATTGCATAATCGAGATGTTCTGTTAGCATTATACCTAAATATTTATATTGGGCCGTATACGACATGATCTCCTGATTAACCGAAAATATGACTTCTGATTGAGATATCGAGGGATTACGGAAATGCATGATATTAGATTTAGACGTATTTATAAAAAGGAGATTGCTTTTACACCAGATCCCTAGAGTATCTAACATCGATTGAAGATCTGCTTCGGATTCTGCGATAAGCACTACGTCATCAGCATACAGCAAAATAGATATAGTTTCATCATCAATATTTATGCCTTTTCCAAGAGCATTAATTTTCAGTGCCAAATCATTTATATATACGTTAAAAAGTAGGGGGGATAGGGAACAGCCTTGCTTTAATCCACAATGGACACCAAACCAGTCGGTAGTAAATCCATTTAGTTTAACCGAACTCATTACATTGCTATAAAGTGACTTAATCGCGTTCAACAATAGCCCACTGAAACCAAGTTTTTCAAGTTTAACCCAAAGTACTTCTCTGTTTACTGTATCATATGCTTTTTTAAAGTCTATAAATGCACAAAAGGTAAATTTTTTAAGCTTTTTCCTGGTTTCAATGATATTTGTCAATGAACTTACATGATCTATGGTACTTCGGCCTTTTCTAAATCCGTTCTGGCTGTCGACCATTATATTATTATGATCTAGCCATGTATTTGCACGACTGTTTAACAAGGTGCAATAGACTTTATAAACTACCGATGTTATGGCTATACCTCTGTATGAGAGTGGATCACGGGGCTCGCTCGTGGTGCATTTCGGTACAGGACAAATAAGAGACTTACCACATATATCTGGAATTTTACCAGAGCTGTAGCATATATTACATAGCTGATGAATGAACGAGATAGTATTTTTATTTTTAAGTATTTCACCCGGTATGTCATCGATGCCAATAGCACGGTTACTTTTAATACTATCAACAGCCTTTTTGACTTCATAAAGGCTAAAATAATTATCAAACAAACCAAGCTGGTCAAAGGTATTTTCAACATTTACCATGACATCAATCGACTCTTGATCAATTTGGTGATCAGACGAAGAATTTAATAAGGCTGAAAATTCATTTTTCCATTTATCAAAGACAGCATTACTGTCATTAATAATTTCTCCATTATCATCAAAAATTTCCAAAGGGATTTCTTTCTTTCTGTTGTCCCTCACGCCTACCCTACCAATAGCTTTCCAAAAGTCATTTGGATTATTTTCAGCGTTATCTATTAATTCATTTTGCCTTTCAAACCAATAATTTCGCTTGTTACGTTGCACATGTTGATCAAACAATTTGCGCTTTTGAACAAATATGTGTTTTAACTCAGTTTTTTTATTATTATTTCTACATTTTAACCATGCTCTTTCTGCATCACACATATCGTTCCATAAGAGCCGCAGTTCGTCATTCCACCAAGGCTTTTTAATGCGCCGGTGTTTGTTACTAACGCCATATTTTATGACAATTTCTTGTTTTGGCAATTTCAATGACATTTCGTTTTGAACAACGGTGCAGAAATCACTGTATAACTTATCAACGACCTGTTGCGATTGCAAGTTTGTTTCAAAATTGCACAAATTCTGTAAAAGCGAGATAGAATTCTCATCATTGCAAAAATTTTCGGGAATCTCAGTCAATTTATACTTAGTAAATCTTTTCTCGGCATTACTTGCTTGACTTACAAATGCTTGATTCGGAAAATTTAATTTCCATTGACACAATAGTAGAGAATGATCTGGTATAATTCTAGATTCAATGCTAGTAAAAGAGTCCGCATATATTTGCGCGGGTCTAACCACTTTAAAATTACCAAAATACTCCAAATATTCATAGGGGACAATAAAATAATCAACAACAGATTTACCGCGAGTCGACACAAAAGTAAAGTCATTGTCACTGGTATCTATACACTGTCTACCGTTCAAAATGCAGCAACTGCTGTCGATAAGAAACTTACAAAGATACTCTCCGTACATATTTTTGGAATAATCAATTATATTTCGGTCTTGAATCCCATCTACACCTTCTATAAAGTCAGCCGTATCACCCATTCTGCTATTGAAATCACCGCATATTATAAACTTCCCAAGATGCTGGTATTCATATATATTCGCTAAAAGCTTATCATAAAATTCCTCTGCGTCAGCATAACGAGATGAACCATGCGGGGGTAGATAGCAGGTACATACATTAAAACAAACACCCGATTTTCTATCTTTAAAGGAGATCCACAATATACCCTCGTATGATTTATCTAGTATACTGATATTAAATATATTCAATAATTCTTTGCGCACTAACAGGCAGACACCACCTGATCCAGTTTTAGCATTTTTATGCAATTGTATCCTATTATGTCCGTAGAAAGCAAACTGTTGTAAATCGAGGGAGTAGTTTTGTAAAAGATGCGTTTCTGCTATACCAATAATATCTAATTCTAAAATGCCAATGCAAGACTCGCGAAACACTGAATTGTCAGAACCATTATCCGCAGACCAACCATTAACATTCCAAAACCCAATTTTAAATTAATTATAGTATCGACTGTCCCATCTGTCTTTTATATAGCTGGCTCCCTGCCGACGCGTATAAGAGTGTTCGTGTCGCCGACTGCGACTATAATTGTCAGAGCTATTACTTTCATTTTGTATATTATGACCCTGATATTGTCTGTCTGTACTCCTACTATTGCTGCCTTCGTCTCTTCTACGGGCTCCCCTTCTTTCACTATCATTACTATTGTAATACCGTACTCTATCCTCTCGCCTACGGTGACCTTCTTCTTTCTTCCTGTTTTGACCGTTCGAATGACGGGGTGAGCTCTCATGTCTATCTATTTTTCTATAACTGTCTTCATTGCTATTACTATTACTATTCTCTGCTACTAATCGCGAACCTTTCAATCTAAGACCAGTAACTCCCAGTGCTGATATAAGTAGTTTTAAGTTACTATTATTCACACGAGTTTCTATTGACTGGTCTGTATGAATATATACCTTTTCATACTTTTTACTATTCTTCAGTTGTTTCTTCTTCTTCATTATAAGTGCCTTATCTTCAGCTTAATATTTCAAAATTATATTTAATAGCGGCATTTTGCGATTAAATTTGGAGCTTATTCAGAAAAAGCTTTATCGTCTACACACGCGTGTAATCCCAAAGCGTGTTATTCTCCGTCGACCGTGAAATGAACACATCTTGGGCATCTCCTTGGAATGTAAATCAATTTAAAATGCGGTGTCTGATCTGCGTCTTATTTATTTATGCATTTATTTATTTATTCATTTATTTATTTATTTATTTATTTATCAATCTAAAATTCGGTGTCTGATCTGCGTCTTATTTATTTATGCATTTATTTATTTATTTTTCATGACCAGATTAGTTGTGGGTGCTCGTTAGAATCGCCTCGATCGTTAGAACCACCTCATTGAGGCGGTTCTAACGAGTACCCACAACCTTTGTTTTGGAACAAAAATAAGAAAAGTAATGTATACCCCCGTAAACTCCATTTTTCTCTATATAAAGTGGGGTATAGGGGTCTTCGTTTCACGGACTTGTTCACGTGATGATTAACTAATTATTAAGAATTGACTGAGCCGCACGGATGTGTTATCGTTATTTATTTATTTATTTGTATATATTTTTGCTCAATGCGTGGATTGTTGGTTAGAACAAGCTCATTCCGATTTATTTATTTTTATATTTATGTATTTATTTCAACTGTTAAATGATTTATTAAGATCAGGGTGTACATCTTTTCTGGTCTTCCTTCCATCATACCGGGAAAAAGAATTTGCATGTTAACCCAACTTTATATATTGAACAGTCGGATAATCAGGGATCAGCATGATTTTAGCATAACACAAAAACATAGTTCGAAAGTACTTGCTTCTTATTCTTATATATTATTTTAGTCATTGTTGTTTTTTCATCACGGCAACAAGCCGTGTAATGAACACCCCCTTAAACCATGCTTTATATAGAGAAAACTGGGGTTTACTGTGGTATTCATTTTTTATTTCTTCTCTAAGAAATAGGTTGTGGGTACTCGTTAGAGCCACCTCAATGAGGCGGTTCTAACGAGAATACAAAACCCGTTTTGGGTATCGATAAGTTTTCATTAACAAATTAACTGTTTTTGAGATTTTATTTATTTACGATTTATTTATTTAAAAATTTATTTATTGCTCAATACGTTAATTGATGGTACTATTTAGAACCAGCTCATTCTGATTCTTTTTTTTTTTTTTAATTTATTTATGCATCACGTGAACATGTTCGTGAAATGAAGACCACTTAAACCCCAGTTTATAATGAGAAAAAGGGATTTACGGGGGTATTCATTATTTTTCTTATTTCTGCTCCAAGATATAGGTTGTGGATAATTGTTACGACCGCCTCAATGAGGCGGTTCTAACGAGCACACACAACCTATTTTTTGAGCATGATTTTGACTTAATAAACACAAAAACATAGGTAGAAAGATTTCAATTTGGCGCTTCTGTGCCCATAATCACCGTTTTATTACACTCAGGGGAAAATATCACGGGTATTTAAGCAGAAGACAATTATCGCTTTTATGACACGTGGATTGTGTATTGCGTTCCGGCTACCGACCGTCAGGAAGCCCGAAGATTAATGGACACGCGTGCAATGTATAATGGATTACCTTATTTCCGAAAGATTGTGTCATGGGCACTACTGTGCATTCTTTATTCATATGAAGTATCGGTGCTATTTAGATAATGTGTACCAATTGTTGTTGTTGTTGTTATTCTTTGTTTGTTTGTTTGATTTGAGGTTTAACGTCCCCGTCAACACTGTAAAGGTCATTTTGGAGACGTTGCTTCCAATTTTGTGGGACTTTTACCCGACACTGAGATGAAATGACATCTCAAGCCCAGCTCCCCAATGAAACCAATAGGGTTTATTAGCATAGACTCGCACCGCATTGCCTGGACAGGCTTAGATCCTCTCAGCGGTTTACCAGCACTCGTGTGCGGGTTGGTTTCAGCTCTGCGTGGAAGCATCATGCAGCCCATCTATTTCTTCAAGCCCCGATGGGCGGGGGCTAATTTTTTTTTTATTATTATTATTTTCTTTTTAATCAGATACATCTTTTACAGTTATATTCACAATGCTTACTACAAATTACAAGAAGGTAATACATACAGAATATAATCTCGATCAGGCGTCATAGGGGGCTAATTATTTTATCTTGAATCGAATTTACATGTAAACTGGTTTTTGTTTGTTTGTGTTGGAGTTTAACGGCCCAGTCAACACTATTTTAGGTCATTTATGAGCCGGTCAGCTTACCTATCCACACTTTTCTAGGGCAGGCTTATACGTAAGCGGTTAATTGGTACAGTGCGCGTCTGACAACTGCCCTTCTTGAATCAGCGTGAGGGAGAGATTGACCGTAAAAGATTTCATGATCAATATCCACGCAAAAAAGTTGCCGACCCCGGCAGATATCGAACCCGCGTCCTCCTGATCACCAGTCAGACGCGCATCCGACTGAGCCACCGAGGCCGGCTGTATACTGGGTCCGAGTTACGATGATACATTCGTTTGACGTCTTTCATATTTCCATGTATAGGTTGTGGGTTGTTGCTAGAACCGCCCCATTTAGGCGGTTCTAAAGAGTATCCACAACCTATGTCTTGTAGAGAAAAAAAGGTTAAGGTGATTGCTGGAAACGCTGCGTTGACAATTTATGTCTCTGAGCGGTAGTTGGCAATCGCTAGAATCGCCTCATGGAGGCGAGTCTAACAAGCACCCACAATTTTGTCTAACTTATATTGATTAGTCACAGTTAATTTCAAACAGTGTAAGTAAGCATTACCTTGCATGGATATGATGCAATATTGAATGATCATTGTGGCCATTACGATAATACATCCGTGTGAAATAATGCATTCTTTAGGTTGCAGAAAACGGTTATTAAAAAATTGTGTCATAGTTTATTACTACTTTAAATATTGGTTGTGGATCTTGTTAGAACCGCCTCGCTTCTAACCGCGGTACCCGCAACACATGTTTGGGACAAAAGTAGTAGAAAAATATATATGTATGTTCCAGCAAACCACAGTTTTCTCTATATAAAGTTGGATTTAGAAGGGGTGTTCATCAGTGACATGGTCTTGTTAGCATTATAATGATAGTCAAGCAGATTTAAGTGCATTTTGGACGGGAAAGCCCAAACATGGACACTTATGCTGGAAACAGTGCATGCTCAGATCAGACGTCGAGCTTAGATCAGGGCCTTTGCTGTCAACCAAGTACGGCCTCCGCCCAACGGGGCTTCATCACATGAACGAGTCCGTGAAATGAACACCCCGTCAACCCCCAATTTATATAGAGAAAACTGGGGTTTACTGGGGTATACATTATGTCTCTTATTTCTGCTCCTAGACATAAGTTGTTGGTACTCGTTAGAACCGCATCATTGCGGCGGTTCTAACTAGCACCCACGACCTAGGTTTTGAGTATAAATAAGAAAAATATGACACATTTTCGTCAAAAAGATGACCTTTTTTTGAGGTATGAAAAAATGCACTATATCACACGGGTGTGTTATCGTGATGTGAAGAAATAGATTGGGCTGCATGATGCATCCACGCAGAGCTGAAACTGACTGCACGGCACATGAGTACTAGTAAACTGCTTGGGGGCTCTAAGGCTGCCCATGAAAAGTGGTGCGAGTTGGACCGTCCATGCAGATAAACCCTACTGATTTCATTGGGTGGCAGGGCTTGAGATGTCATCTCAGTGTCGGGTAAAAGTCACTCAAAATTGGAAGCAAAGTCGGCAAAATGACCTATACAGTGTTGACGGGGACGTTAAGCCTCCAATCAAACAAAACTGTCAACCCATTAAGAAAACATATCCTTGTGACAATGTTTTCTTTCTTATCTTCGAAATGTTAATTTAGATCTAAAAAAAGCACATTATTTTTATGGTAAACAATACAATGTCTTGGTGCGGATAACGCACACATTGTAACCCCTCTAAAACTCTTTTTTCTGTATATAATGTAAAGTGGGGTTTACAGGGGTTTTTATTACATGGACTTATGAAAATGTTGCTTTTCTAAACAATGCAATTTTAAATAATGCAATCTGACATCCATTAACTATAAATGTTTTTTTTTTTTTTTTTTTTTTTTCTTTCAAAAAAAAAAAAAAAAAAAAAAAAAATAATGTGGAATATCACATTCCAGAAAAAAATGGATTTATAAGAACCGATAATATTTTAAGTACAAAAAGCTCAATTTTAACCGTTTGACAAAAAGAGAATTTTTCTCGCTTAAAGTACCAAAACACGCGGTTCTAAATAAACAAGACGTATCTATCGTTCAATATCCCCCGGGGTCATTTTCACACACAGCCGGATTAAAACACAATATTGATTACACGATAGGTACACGATAGGTATCTATCGTAGGCCTCAGTCAAAGGGAGACAACCCAATATTGACTTTCTGTGCGACTGTCACGGTTGAAAGTCATCGGGCTAATGTCAGATATAGTTGGCCATGATCTTCCTCGTCGTCCAAAAAAATTCAATCGTGACATGGGCGCTGTCATGTTTGTTGACCAAAGGTCTACCAGAGGTTGTTCTATCACAACGGTGATAGAACATGCGCACTTTGACTTCCGCTACCATAGTATGGTAGATGATCGAAAGGGCTTTTACATAAATAAATGAGGCGGCACACGATAAAATCTTTAATAAAGCCTGTGTGAGCAACGGAGATTCAGATCAGCCTGCGCATTAGCGTAATCTGTTGAGTATTCGCTGGTCGGATGAGCCTTTCAACACATCCTGCTGAACAGGTGCGAACAGTGTAGATCCAGATCAGATTGCCATCTGATCAGGCTCTTAACTGTTTGTCAGGCAGTTTTTGAATTGAGTGAATATCTTATATCAAGTAATTTAATTGCTTGATAGTCAGAAATGGGTGTGGCGAAATTAATTCATTCAGCAGGATAAGGGTTAAAGTATCTGTGCTATCCAGAGATAAGAGAAAGGCACATTTATATTCTGTCAGTCGTTAGAATCGCCTCACGCAGTCATCACGAAAACACACCTAAATAATTCTGATCCCCTTAAACGACACTTTTATATAGTAAAACCTGGGTTTTCCGGGGTATACATTTTGTTTCTTATTTCTGCTCAAAAATTGGATTGTGGTTAGCCGTTAGAACCGCCTCAACGATGCATCTCTAACGAGTTCCCAAGATTCACTTTTATATAATAAAACTGGGGTTTACAGGGGTATACATTTTTTTCTTATTTCTGCTCAGAAACATAGATTGTGGGTATTCCCACAATCTATGTTTTGAGTAGAAATCTGAAAAATATCAGATTTTTTATTCTGAAAATTTTCCTTTTTGGTGGTAAAACGCTCAATATATTTGAATAGGCATGTTGCAAGTCCAAGTAAGAAATCCCCCTAAACTATCCCGACAATGTGTTACCTGAAGCATGCAAAGAATGCCTTAAGGGCTTAAGAATTACTTCAAACAAACCATTAAGGTATTTTGTTTTTTAAGTTCAACGCCTCAGTCAACACTATTTAGGTCATATCGAGCCAGTCTTTTGAACTTACCATACTGTCTTGGCAGGATTAACCACTACAGTGCAGATTCTTTCCCCAGAAACTATTAACTGCCCTTTTGAATCAGCGAAAAGAAGAAATGACCTTAGAAAAGACTTCATGGTCAATCTCTACGAAAGAATGTTGCCAACCCCGACACGGTATCGAACCCACGACATCCTTATCAATAGTCAGACGAGCAGCCGACTGGAAAATGAGCCACTTGAGTTCGACTCATTTAACCCATTTTGTACCGGAAACCCCAAAACGGGTACCCTGGCAAACAGTGCAGGCCCAGATCAGACGCCGCAGAACGGGGCGTCTGATCAGGGTCTTCACTATTTGCATAAAATTCAGCTATTTTTCTGGATATTTTAAAGATAACACACCTGTCACCCCTTAATTTCGAAATGGACCTGCGCCATATATAAGTAGGAAGATTCCATTTGAAAAAAAAGGTTTACCCATATATGACAATAGAAAGTTTGGAGTGGTCCATTTCAGTGTCAGTTTTTTTTTTATTATTATTTATTGTTGTTGTTGTTGTTGTTTTGTAACACATGTGGCAAGTTTTACAAAAAAAAAATGTACTTTAAGCAAACACTGTAGACCCAGATTGTACGCAACTTTCTGCAGCGTCTGATCTGTGCCTTCACTGTTTATTAATGTCCTAGAAAGGGGACGCTAGGCGCATATGGTTAAAATTCAGTGTCTTCACTAGCTTGCCAATGTGATTTTTCGATATCTTTGAATTTATTTATTTATTTATTTTTGTTTTGAATCTTTTTTTTTTTTTTATTTTATACTTAGCAGTGAAATCAATGTATATCTGAAACTTTTTACACTGTGAAATATAAATGATATTTTCACAGTGTGAAAAAAACAACGTGACCATGTTGTAATCACAGAAGCAGCCGCTACTACTTTTTTGGTGTGTTTTTCATGTAAAATAAAAAGGAAATTAAATACTTTTTTTTCAATAAATACCAGAAGTCCATAGAATGTGTTGATGGTGTTGAAAACATGTTCCATCGGGTATGTTCAAAACACCGGAAATTTTCACGAACCATGTTACAAACAGCTGTTCTGTTACAGTACATCATCAAAGCCCGCATAAAATAAAAAGACAAAATACTTTTTTTTTTCGATAAATACCAAAAATATTTCATCTCGTGTTTTGAAAACATCAGGAGTTTAACTCTTGCTTCGCACTCGTGAAAATTCTGATTCGACAAAATATTATTGGCATTCGTCTAAAAATGTAAATATCCTTTATTAATTTATTGCCTGTTTCATTATATCATAAAATGTCTAATTTTGATACTGTTATCATAATGGTATGTACCCTCAATCTGGCACGAAGAGTCCCAGACAGTACAAAGAAGCGGACCAACGTAGGGCCGTTGTATATTGACGTCGGCCCGACGTTGACTCGGCCGTCTTTACTGGCAGGTGGTATACGACTTCCTGAATACTTGTGAAATGGATTTCTCATTTTTTTATTAACAATTCAAACCTGGACTGGTCTGTGAAAAGTATTTAGTTTCAAAATATATTATAATGTTTAAACATACCCGGGCCAATTGTCTCCAACGTCTCCCAATCTCGGCCTGCAATATGAGAACACACGAGACCAACGTTAACCCTTTAACGGTTTTTTTTGTACCAAATGAAATCTTCCTCCTTATATATAGCAGGAGTTTATTTCAAAATTTAGTGGTATCAGGTTGTGTTTTACTTCAAAATTTTTTTGGAAAATGGCTGAACATTTTACAAACAGTGGAGGCCCTGATCAGACGCCGCGTTTTGCGGCGTCTGATCTGGTCCTGCACTGTTTGCCAAGGTACCCCTTTAGGGGTTTCAGGTACTGAATGGGTTGAGCGCCATGAATCATTGTGTCGCAGACGGTATAAGGTTCAGAGAAAATAATGTTTCATCCCGCAAAGAGGTCTATATAGTTTTGACCCCCTTGAAGCCCACTTTTATATTGTAAAACTTGGGTTTGCATGGTAAGTCTTATTTTTCTTATTCCTATTGTGGGTACTCGTTAGAACCGCCTCGACGAGGCGTTTCTAACGAGCACCCACAATCTATGATTTTGAACAGAAATAGGAAAACTTTCACAATTTTCATCCTAAAATTTTCTTCTTTTTTTCGGCGATAAGTTTACAATGTATTTGTATAGGCGTGTTTTCGTAATGGTCATTTTGACTTGTATTTTGCGAATACCGTTTGCTATGAGTGATTGGTGCGACTGGAATGCCGGATGTAACAATCGTCACGCAAACACGCCTACATGGTTATAATTGCAGTGCTCTAAAAATATAGATTGTGGGTATTCGTTAGACCTCGATGCGCGTGTAGGCCTACCTTTGTGCAGATCACAATTTTTATCATAAAAGTTTCGGTCTTGTCTTTTTCGGCGGTAAAATTTTACAATGTATTTGTATAAGCGTGCCCAAAAAGTGCAGACGGAATGACAACGAGTGTAGATCATGATTAGATTGCTCCTTGATCTGGGTCTGCACTGTTTGCTTAGGTTTGTCTCTCTAAATACTTAGGATCATTGCCGTACTGTAAGTTTGTGAACAGGCCGATTTAAAAACGCTTACTCGTAGACTCAATTTCGGTTGTTGCAACCCCAAAATCGTCTCGGTCAATTGGGATTTCACGTTCCAAATTTGTGGGACTTTTACCCGACATTGAGATGAAATGACATCTCAAACCGTACAGCCCAAAAAACCAATATGATTTATATGCAAGGGCGGTCCGACTCGCACCACTTTGCTAAGCGGTTTACCAGTACTCATATGCGATCGGTCTCAGCTCCACGTGGAAGCACCATGCAGCCAAATCTATTTCTCAAAGCCCTGATGGGCGGGGCCCTTCTAAGACATAAATAACACATACCCTGAATCCGTAATTGAACTTTCACTTCATATTTCTGACTTCCTGAACAGCTACATATATACACGCCTTCATCCGAAAACTGGACATTCTCGATGACAAGTGTCCAGTCACGTGTTCTATTCTGCTCTATACGGTATCGCTTAGTTGTCGGCAAAATTCGCCAGTCCTCGGAAATAAGTCCTATATTTTCACTTGTCCAATTAACCTGTTAAGAAATAGATTTGAGGTTTAAATTAACATCATTTCGGTCCACGGCAACATTATTTAGGTCATTTTGGAGACGTTGCTTCTAATTTTGTAGGACTTTAACCTTTTGAGTGCCAACGTCATTTACTGGAAAGTGCCAAACGTACAACGTTGCACTGCGTCTTGTATATCAGTCTTAGCAACGTCAGTGGAACGAAACTGAACGCGACGTTATCCAGATGACGTTCATTTATTTCCCGCGGGGTCTTTCAAAAAGTTTCCGGCGTTTTGCATAGATATCTTGAACTTCTATTATGGATTATACAAGAATTATTTTCGCATTATCACGTAACGAATGGTATGGCAGTGCTTTGTACACCTGTTTTGAGAGATCAAACACACTTTACATCACTGAGCGTAAATGCAGTTATCGAAAACGCAGAAATGCATCTTTGGATGGTGTCCTTTTTTTTCTTATGGTTTGAACACGACAAAACAATGTTTGCTATTGTGAAAAATGGGCCCAAAACGGGCCCGTTGGCACTCAAAGAGGTACAACGGTGGGCCCAAAAAGGGCCCGTTGGCAAACTAAGGGTTAACCCGACATTGACGGACATCAAACGAGCGGAAGCTAATGCTGGATCCTGATATCGCACCTAAAATATCAGTGCCCACTTACTCAAAGCATCAGCCTGTAGTAGATTAACGAGCTCGTTAGTGATCAAACTATTAATATTTCAAACAAGTAGTGGCATTTTTGCTGAAAAATATTACAGTTTTTACCCTATTAAATGATCAGGGTTGTAACAATTCGTTAACTAACACCGTCGTTAGTTTTGAACAGCTGGGCCCAAGTTATCAAATTATCAGGCCCCAGTTAGCTTAACGAGCTCGTTAGTGGCCAGTTGTTAAATGTTCTAGAATATAAGACTTTTATATGGGTGTGAGGGGTGGATGGAAAAATCCGTTCCAAGGGTCACTGTCCGGCATTACGAGGCTTGCCGAGTGATGCCGGACAGTGATCCCGAGGGACGGATTTTTCTATCCACCCCTCACACCCATATAGGATTCTTTTTCTTCCATACTTTCCATTTCTTAGCACGCCGGGAATTTTGGTGCTGCAATCACTTCGGTTACCGACGTCCGCCATATTGTGATGAAACTACAGGAATGTTTAGTGACGCCACGTAACGTGCTGTGACGTCAACCTTAACGGCGGCGCATATGATCATTCGATTTCGGGGAGAATTTCTATCCTAGACCAAAACCACGGATTTCATTATCTGGTGTGCAAGCATAGCCTACAATATCTGTGTTTTTGGTTTCCGGCATTGTTTTCTATACAACTGAATCTGGTTTTCGCAATAAACTGGCGCCTGAACGAACTCGGCAACCTATCTTTTCTATTGTACATTACGAAAATACGCCTTTACAAATACATTATAAACTTTACCGCTGAAAATAAGAAACTTTTAAGATGAAAAATTGTAATATTTTTCTTATTTCTGCTCAAAATGTAGACTGTGGATTGAAGCGGTTCTAACGAGTACCCACAAGCTATATTTTAGAGCAGAAATAAGAAAAATAAGGCTTACCCTTGTAAACCCTAGTTTTACTATATAAAAGTGGGGTTCAAGGGGGTCGGGATTATATAAGCGTGTTTTCGTGATGATGCTTATATGCCGAATGTAAAAGGAAAAAAAATCTATGGGACAATTTGAAAAAAAAAAATCTATGGGAGAGCCCATTTACGTATTCTCTACCTTAATTATACCTTAACCCATTTAGTACCAGAAATCCCAAAACGGGTACCCTGGCAAACAGTGCAGGCCAGATCAGGGCCTAAACTGTTTGCAAAAAGTTAAGCCATTTCCCGAAATAAATTTTGAAGAAAACACAACCTGCCACCCCTAAGTTTCGAAATGGACTCCTACCATATATGAGGTGCAAGATTCCATTTGGTACAAAAAGGATTAATTATACCTTAATTAACGAGCTCGTTAGTGATCAATTGTTAAATGTTCTAGAATACAGTATCTCTGTATTTTTTGCCTGAAAATGTGAGTAGGTTGATGCATTGTCTAACCATGTCTTTAGTTTTGAACAATCGGGCCCTGAGTTTTAATTAGAAAATAAAAGTGAATTCATGTACACCATGTGATTTCCTTGTACTCGAAACTCGGGAGAAGCAATATTCTCGCTCAAAGCTTGAAACTCCACAGATTAGCGCAGTCTCAAAGTAAGTGGCGACTGAGCAACACCATTAAGACAACAGTAAAATCAAAGCACTGACAGCACCGGTGATTCGACTGTCTCTGAGTGTAGAATAGGATATGGTCCTGAACGGGGACTTACACTGTTTCGTGTAACCCTTACCAAAATTCCTGAAACAGTGAAAGGTATTGAGGGTATTCGTTAAAATCACTGAGACGAGCACCAACAATCTATATTTGAAAACAAATCGAACATTTTGGTTTGAAAACTGCTAGTTCCAGGGATAAAAAGGGTGTGTTATATTAATTTAAAACAGTACAGGCTCTGGTTAGGCGTTGAAGAAACATAGAATCATATTCAGCTTCAAGCATATTCTTTGGAACAGCATGCCAGACTCGGCAATTTTAAATAGCTGAATGTTTCAGACACATGCAGTTAGTAAACGCTTTGGGTATACACCAATCTGATATTACAACACACATCTGAGAGGTGTAACTGATCCTATTTTGCCTTTCACCTATTTCAGTTCGAGTCTCAACTTCTCAAGTGCCCAACATATGAGCCCAGACCAGGTTTTAGAGACTATTTACACAGCGCTCTAACCATAGCGACAAGTATAGCGCGGCTATAAATAATGATTATTTAAATTTTGTAAAAACGCATTTGCCAAATTGAACTTTATTGGTCAGTGACAGTCACGTAGATTTGTTTGTGTTGAGATTTTGCGCTCCCACCAACAACAATTTAGGTCACTTTGGACACGTTACTTCCGATTTTGTGTGACAGTTACCCCACATTGAGATGAAATGACAGCTCAGGCCCTACCACCCAATTTAAGGAGCGGTCCAACTCGCAACACTTTTCCTGGACAGGCTTAGATCTAAGCAGTTTAAATGATGCAGTACTCAAGTTCCGGGTCGGTTTCAGCTCTGCGCGGAAGCAATATTTCTCCAAGCCACAATCGTAGCGATTTAATTCAAATGATCGGTATCATCAATTTGGGGTCAATTGACAAGGAAAAAAAAAAACCATCACGTGAACAAGTCCGTGAAATGAAGACCCCCCTATACCCCACTTTATATAGAGAAAACTGGAGTTTACGCGGGTATACATTATTTTTCTTATTTTTGCTCCATTACATAGGTTGTGGGTACTCGTTAGAACCGCCTCATTGAGGCGGTTCTAACGAGCACCCACAATCTATGTTGAAAGCAGAAATAAGAAAGATGTTATCATATTTACCGCAACTTTGTCACTTCTGACACCATGTTGGACGCCATTATTTCACACGGACATGTTTTCCTAATGAATGTGCGGATATGGAAGCTTTCTTGACAGCATAAATAACTATTTTTTTTAGATGAAACACTGTCGCCCCTTTTTTTTTACTTCACCTGTCATGTAGTGACGAGATGAGATTTTGTGGTCACATTTTGTCCATCGTCCGCCGTGCGTCCGTGCGTCCGCGCGCTTGTGGTCCATTGCACATCTATAAGCCAAAAATAGATTTTTTTACTAAAAACATACAAAAATCTTCTTCTCTAAAACCACAAGGCCCAAGTCTTTGATATTTGGTATGAAGGGGGCCTTCATGCGGACTGAACAAATTATTTATTCGCGACGGAAGAAAGGGCGAGGATTGCGGCCGCGTTAAATCGATTTAAGGGCATATGCGGGTAAATACTTCCCACACTGAGAACTGTTTCATAGTCTGTATATGCTCAGTTTCATATACGGGCTTACCACATTTGAAGTAAAAAAACATATGCCACCGTGCTGAATCTTAAGTAATCTGAATTTAAGAAGATCATTCCAAAGTGTTTTCCATGAACTATCAGAAAACAACCATGTTAGTAAATAACATGTAAAAAAACCTTTGCCTAGCTTTTACATGTAAGCATTTATTTTAGTTAGAATGATATAGTAAACGATACTGCTGCTTTCCTTTAGCCTATTTTTCAAGCTCACAAAAAGTTCTGCAAAACCAATTTCTTGAAAAATAATTCATTGTCTGTAAAATTTTGGACCATACAGAAAAATGTTACATTGATTTTTTCCTGAAACAAGATTTTTTCCTGTAGGAGATGTTATCAGAAAATAGGATATTAAAAGAAAAGTAGGGGTCGCCGCGCTAATTTCTCTTTTATTGAACAAACCGTTCCGCTACCCCCGGTTAAAATAAATGGTAAAAATACATATACATTCTAAGAAAAAATGTCGCATCACAGTCAGGTAAATTGGATTTTACTTGTAAATACTAGCTGGCCATAATATGCATCACAGTAAATCATTTAAGTAAGTCTGCAACCATTTCGGTCGATCTCATTTTGAGTAAATGTCGAAAAATTAAGTTTTAAAAATTGCAAAGTTGCTGTCTTCGTGAAGTTTTAGCCAAGCTGAAAAGTGAGCCCAAAACAAAACCTGTTCACGAATTTCAACCATTGCCTCACCCAACAATGGAAAAACATTGGCTCTGGCATAACTCTCATTTTTGATGATCATGCAAAAATGGCGAATTACCCGCATATGTCTTTAAGCACCCCCCCCCCCCCCCGCCCCAGTGGAATTCGTTTCACTGACACCTTTCCAAGGCGGTTCTTCTGTCGCGGTTTATTTTTGTTATGGTCTTTGAGTGTGTGTATCGCTTATACTTGCCAATTGGCCATTTTGTGGGAAAGTGACTGTCCGTTTGGCTTTCCGCTATTGGTGTTTCTATTAGGGTCTAGTTAATTCACGCTTGTGTTTCTTTCCTTTTGTGTCTCTGAGGGAAGCTGTGAGTTAATTGTATCCATTCCCGATCATTGCCTTCACTACTATTTTTCATCTAGGGGACCTGAACAAATATCGTTTAAATTATAGCCCTTAGGCCAAAAATGGCCCCACCCTGCGCCCACCGGTTTTACATAGACTTATATAGGGAAAACCTTGAAAAATCTTCTTATCTAAAACCAGATGGCCTTGGTCTTTGATCTTTGGTATGAAGCCTCATATAGGGGACCTCTACCAAGATTGTTCAAATTATAGCCCTAGGCCAAAATGAACGCCTCGGGGCCCCACGGTTCTTGTGGCTACAGCCCCAGAGTATTGAAGGATGATTTTGGCACTACCTTTTGCATTAATGCATACGACCTAATCACCACCAAGAAACACCGTGAGAAAATATAGCGCAATATTCGAAACAGTTTCAATGAAAAGGCCGATGGAAATAAATATTTTAACTTGAATGTTATATAAATTTATCCATAAAGTTTACCGTGACAGGGATTCACTGAGGGAATCTCCGTATAAAAAAACGTGAATGAAGACAATGTAGACTAATATGAAGACAATGTAGACTAATACGCCATTCAGCGTCTTTTTATAGATCAGTACAATTAGCCCATTTTACAGCTCATTTTGTACCGGAAATCCCAAAACTCGCAACTGGCAAACACCGCAGGCCCAAATCAGATACAGCAGAATGCGGAGTCTCATTAGGGCATACACTGCATGTTTGCGAAGGGTCCAGCATTTTCAAGATAAATGTTTAAAGAAGCCACAACCAGACATCCCTATATTTTGAAATGTACTCGTTTCATACTGATATAAGGTTGATGATTCCATTCAGTACAAAATGTGTTAAAAGTTCGCAGTGTCGGTCGATAATGTAATTCTTTGTGTCATATAAGACAATTGATATCTCACAGTTAAGAAGTTTGGAGTGGTCCATGCCCAACTGTAGGGGGGGGGGGGGGGGGGGTCAGGTTTATATTGTTAGCAGTAAATTTTGCAAAAATTGTATGTTCTTTCAGCAAACAGTTTAGACACAGATGAGATGCAAGGTGTTGCGGCGTCTGATCTCGGTCTGCAATGTTTGCAAATGTCCCCATAAAAGGCTGCTAGGCATACATGGGTTAATGGGGTATTTAAATAACGAGGAAGTCATTTTGTTTTCAGAGACCTAATGGTATAGGCATGTGCTCAGTCGGATGCGCGACTGACTTATGATCAGGAGGACGCGGGTTCGATACCAGCCGGGGTTCGGCAACGTGTTTCTTGGAGATTGATCATTAAATCTTTTCCACGGTGATTATCTCCCGTTTGCTGATTCATGAACGGCAGTTGGAAGTTTATTGTTTGGTTGTTTGTATTGGAGTTAAAGGCCCAGTCAACACTATTTAGGTCATTTTTGAGCCGCTCAGTTTACCTATCAACACTTTTCCTGGACAGGCCTATACGAAAGCGGTTAACCAGTAAAGTGCACATTCTTTCGCCAGAGACTGACAACTGCCCTTCTTGAATCAGCGGAAGGGAAAGAATGACCGTAGAAAATATTTCATGATCAATATCTACGAAAGAATGTTGCCGACCCCGGCAGGTATCGAACCCGCGTCTTCCTGATCACCAGTCAGACGCGCATCCACTGAGCTACCGACCTCAGCTGGAAGTTTCTGGTGAATGAATGTGCACTGTACTGGTTTACCGTTTACGTAGAAGAAGTGTGGCTAGGTAAACTGACCAGCTCAAAAATGAACTAAACAGTGATGGCTTTGTCGTTGCAGACCAATATAAATTTATTCAGCTTGAATACTTGCTAGTAACGATTAAGAAATATAAACATTTTTTCCGATAATCTAAAATAATTAAAAGAAAAAAGAACAACAGTAAAAAAAAACTCGGCGAACAAAACCGCCCCTTTATATCAGGCGTAGTACATGTATATGTCTTCTGTAAAGGTGTATGCTCTGGAAAAAATGAAATTCCCCAAAGAAATTAAAACATCGCGTGGTCAAATTTTCTAGACCAGATTAGCTAGTTTCGCCAAAGTAGGACTCATAAACCACCTGCCAATATAGTCAAGTCCCATTTGAACAATTAAAGGGATCATCCATAGTTTTTCATGAATAACATTTGCAGGATTTCAAAGAAGCTGTCTGAATATCTTCGAGGGACCAGACAAATGCTATTGCAATGAAATGAACATACTTGCATTTTCTACGACAAATTGTGAAGAAAACGCCCCATATCTCCATGTCACCTCTTCACATGCGACCGTTAAACTAAAATGGCATGTCGGCTACGGAGATGTTGCACTGTTGAGTTAGGAGGCCTTCATGCGGACTGAACAAATTATTTGTCTTAATCACGACGGAAGTAAGGGCGAGGATTGTGGCCACGTAAAATGGATTTAAGCCCCCCCCACCTCCCCCCACCCCCCCCCCCCACACACACACCCCCAGTGTCGCGGTTTATTTTTGTTATGGTTTGTCTTTGGGTGTTTGTGTCGCTTTTATTATTTTATTTTGGATAGCCTATTGGTCATCTTGTGGGAAAGTAACTGTCCTTTTGGCTTTCCGCCGTTGGGGTCTGTTGCTTCATGTTTGTGTTTCTTTCCCATTGGTGTCTCTGGTGGGAGCTGTGGGTTAATTGTATCGATTCCTGATCATTGCCTCTACTTCTATATTTCAAAACGTTGTTGAAACGATAACGTCTGTTCTTAGAAATGCTACGTTCACTGGGACAACGTTACATCCCTCTAACGTGTAACGTAAACAAAGCAAGGGACATTTTTGCTATCCAAAGATCAAAACTCATGTTTCAACAGAATTTCAACATTGGTTTTATTGCGTTAACAGGACTTCTGGCCCATAATAGCTTCAAACAGTTATGTTCGTTGCATTTTATTCAAAAATATATTCTTTATTCATGAGTCTGATTTAAAATACCAACCAGACGCTAAAATTGTCTAACCCTATCCATTGATCACAAGCTATAGCCCCATCAGCACTCTCAGTGCTTTGATTATATGGGCCCCGCCAAGCGATTTTGGTACTTATCGCCTATGCGAGCAGCGAAGGTTCAGGCGAGCCTGCGCATCCGCGCAGTCTCGCCAGAACCTTCGCTGCTCGCTCATACAAGCAGTGAATCAAGAGGAACCTTCAGACAGAAAGCCATACCCCTGGCCCCTCTGAATGGCTGGGCATGCGCAGTTAAAATTTGTCATGACGGAATGCTCGAAGACCCAAATTCGCTTGGCGGGGCTCATATAGAGTTAAGGCATTGTTAGTTAGATTGAGCCGGTTCATCTCAGTCTGATGCATTAAGACCTGACCTGACACAGCAATAATCTCCATAAGGTGCCCAGACTGTTACATACAAGTCACTTCTGTTTTGCCAAAAGGAACAACCGAGTCGTAAGTCTAGCTTCTTATGCTAACCCCGACCTCACCCTCTTGTCAGCATGTGACTTTGTGAGGAAGACTGTGCCAGTTCATCACCTTCTGGTGCACTAGGACCTGACCTTCAATGTCCAAAAGGTATCCAGATAGTGACATACAAGTCAGCTCTGTAGTGTCAAAGGGAACCACCGACTCATATATTTAGCATCTTATGTCTCTTGTCCCTCTCTCCCTGACCCCTTTGTCGCCAGGAGGCAAGACTGAGCAAGCTCATCTCCGTGCACTAGCACCTGATTTGAAAGATTTCATCCCCAGACTGAAAACAACTTATGGGCGACGCTCTGACAAAATTTCGATCCCGGGCTTCTCCAGACTTTCGGATAAGTCTTTAAACCGAGGTCCCGTCTCCGTTTGACCTTTGCTGTTGGTGGGACGTAAAACTGAAACACTCACTTACTCACTCACTCTGACAAAATTGCGCAAAATCGTTTCGCTCCACTGACCATGATAGCCACTAAAATACAAGTGAAGGCAATGATATTAACCAACAGCTCCTAACAGAGATGTCAAAGAGAAAAAAACAGAAACACGAAACAACAGACCCTAATGGAAACATCAATAGCGGAAAGCCAAAAGGACAGTTACTTTCCTGAAAAAATACAGTTTTTACAAAACTGAAAAATAAACAACCTTCAAAATGACTTCTACTCCTAAAAAGGTAGACTGATTTTGAAATAATTTTACAAAAATGTTCCTTGGGTCACTGTCAACCAAAATTGCTCAAACCATCCACTCAACCTAACATTACCTACCATTTTATCTGTAAAATAAGGATCATCTGAGCGATCCATGGCCATTATAGCCCTCTTGTTTTAGCTCACCTGTCACGTAGTGACGAGGTGAGCCTTTTGGATAACTTTTTGTCCGTCGTCTGTCCATGCGTGCGTGCGTGCGTTCGTCCGTAAACAATTTCTTCAAACGACATTTCCTCCTAAACCACTGATGGGATTTTGGTCAAACTTCACAAGAGTGATTCTTAGGCTGTCACCTTTCAAAGTTGTTCAAATGGTTCCGGTCCGTTGCACATCTAGGTCACAGGAGCCAAAGATAGATCTGTTTACTGAAAAATTCAAAAATCTTCTACTCAGAAACTGCAAGGCCCATGTCTTTGATATTTGGTTTGAAGCTTCATCTAGTAGACCTCGACAAAGATTGTTCAAATTATAGTCCTGGGGCCAAAATGCCCCCGCCGGGGCCCACCGGTTTTACATACTTTAAAAATCTTCTTGTCTGAAACCAGAAGGCACAGACCTTTGATATTTGGTATGAGGTTGTATCTAGTGGACCTCTACCAAGATTGTTCAAATTGTACCTCTGGGACCAAAATTGCCCCCGCGCCAGTGCCGACCGGTTTTACATAGATTTACATAGGGAAAACCTTAAAAAATATTCTTGTCTGAAACCAGAAGGCACAGATCTTTGATATTTGGTATGAAGCTTCAGCTAGTGGACCTCTACCAAGCGTGTTTAAAATTATAGATCTGGGGCCAAAATGCCCCCGCACTGGGGCCCACCGGTTTTACATAGACTTATATAGGGAAAACCTTTAAAAAACTTCTTGTCTGAAACCAGATGGCCCTGCTGTTTAATATTTGGTATGAAGTTGTATCTAGTGGACCTCTACCAATAGCCTTTGGGCCAAACATGCCCCCGCGCCAGGGCCCACCAGTTTTAAAAAACTTCTTGTCTGAAACCAGAAGACCTAGGTTTTTTTATATTTGGTACGAAGCTTCATCTGGTGGACCTCTACCTAGATTATTCAAATTATAGCCCTGCGTCCAAAAATACCGCCACGCCGGAGCTCACTGGTTTTGTCCGACTTATATATGGGAAAATCTTTTAAAATCTCCTTGTCTGAAACCAGATGGCCCAGGTATTTGAAATTTGATATGAAGTTGTATCTAGTGGGCCTCTCCCAAGATTGTTCAACAAATTATAGCCCTGGGGCCAAAAATTCCTCCGCGCCAGGGCCCACCGGTTTTACATCGACTGACAAAGGGAAAACTTTTAAAATCTTCTTGTCTGAAACCAGAAGGTCCAGGTCTTTGGTATTTGGTATGAAGCTTCGTTTAGTGGAACCTGTAACAAAATTGTTCAAATTATAGCCATGGGGCCAAAAATACCCCCACACCGGAGCTCACTGGTTTTGTCAGGTTTAAATAGGGGAAAATCTTTTAAAAATCTTCTTGAGTGAAACTAGTAGGCACGGACCTTTGATATTTGGTATGAAGCTTCGTTAAGTGGACCTGTATCTAGTGGGCCTCTGCCAAAATGGTTCAAATTATAGTACTGGGGCCAAAAATTCCCCTCCCCCGTGCCAGGGCCCACCGGTTTTACATAGACTTACCATACGGAAAACCTTTAAAAATATTCTTATCTGAAACCAGTAGGCCCATGTCATTGATATTTGGTATGAAGCTTCGTTTAGTGGACCTGTACCAAGATTGTTCAATTTATATTCCTGGGGCCAAAATGGCCCCGGGCCCCACTGGTTTTACTCAGACTTATATTGGGAAAACCTTCAAAAACCTTCTTGTTTGAAACCAGAAGGCCCAGGTCTTTGATATTTGGTTTGAAGTTATATCTAGTGGACCTCTACCAAGATTGTTCATATTATAGCCCTGGGGCTCAGGTGAGGGATCCAGGGCCATCATGGCCCTCTTGTTTTTGTTGTTGTTGTTGGTTTGTTCTAATTTTAGGACAATTATGTTAAGGAGTTGAGGTGTCCGAATACTTAGGGCAAATACGTTACATCCAAATCGTACCTGTTCAAGCACATTCTCATAAGAAGTCGGTTTTCCAATGGTGTTCATTTCTGGGATTTTTCATAGGAAATCAGTGGGTGCACTTTGCAAGAATATGAACACTTACATTCTTTACATCTGGTACCAGGAAACACGGTAGTCGCGCTGTCTCTCCGCGGACTGCTGTCACTTCATCAACTGCTGTTGCTCTTCCGACTGCCAGGCAAACGGTTACTGAAAAAAACCTGTAAGGTCGAATTTTTCTGAGTCAATACCGTAGGTATACCAGGCCTAAAGTGATGCCCTGGATAATTCTTTCTTCCAAACTTATCTGTAGTTGATGCCAATACTGCAGAGGAGTTCAAAGCCAGTTTGCTATAGATTGGGACTTGGGACTTAAAGGTATATGTTTTACCACTGTAAACACATTGTAGATACAGTAAAATGCCGCTATTGAGGGGAATGGGTACACCTTCAGGGGAGGCATCTCCTTCAAAAATATTTTTGTCTCCCATGTCAATAGGGGTCAACTCTTAAAGGAAAGAATTTGCTCCTGAGGAGCAAATTCTTTCCTTTAAGAGTAGACCCCTTTTTCAATCGGACAGGGCTTATAGTAAAGCGAACAGGAAGTCCCGAATGTTGCCGCCCTTTGAAAAATGGCGGGAAAATAGGCCAGGTGTTCCCATTCCCCTTAAGACCACCTAAAATTAAGACTAAAACTGCTTTTAAAAGCTTATTGAGGAGGTTGCAATTATTCTTTCTTACCTAGTGCCTCTGAGACCTCCTTTAGGAGTTTCAAAAGTGGCTTTGAACAATTCCAAAGGTAGTCTTAATACAGGACTTTTACTGTACATGTATATTTAAGAACTCTTCCGGTGATTTTTATGATTACTAAATAATTTAGCAGCCCACCGTACTGAGGTAATAGTCAAATGTGACCAACTAAGTATAAGATAGACAGAAAGTCTGGCGTTTTGTTAAACCGCCCTGTTTAGTCACGTGGGCTGTCGAGAACGAGAAATGCGATGCCTGCCAATTGGTCTTTGAAATAATAGGGGCTTGAATCATATGGTTTGAGTAGGAAAAATATATAATACTGTATACTAATTATGCCCCGAGCTTCGAAGTTGTTGGGGCATATTGTTATGCATAAGAATTTATTTTTCTGATTCCCACTTTCACCCCACTGGGTGACCTAATAGTGCTATAAGTATCGTGTTTCTCTGCTTATAGAAGATTCTAGAAAACTGAGTCATATATTTGTAAACATCTTGTTTACAAAGAAAAGTACTTTGAAACCTTCCAGAAAGTATTTTTGGAAAATTACATCATCTTATTCCACAGCCCTGTGGAACATTCTAGAGAAATCTTAGGGTCTATAAAAGAGCTTCATTTTTCTCTTCGGCCCCCGCCCATAGGGGCTTGAAGAAATACATGGGCTGCATGATGCTTCCACGCGGAGCTGAATCCGGCCCGCACACTAGTACTGGTAAACCGCTTAGAGGATCTAAGCCTGTCCAGGAACCGCGGTGCGAGGCGGACCGTCCATGCTAATAAACCCTATTGGTTTCATTGGGCGACAGGGCTTGAGAAGTCATTTCATCTCAATGTCGGGTAAAAGTCCCACAAAATTGGAAGCAACGCCTCCAAAATGACCTTTACAGTGTTGACGGGGACGTTAAACCTCAAATCAAACAAATCAAATTGTTTCTCTTTGAGTCAGACTTAGGAGTTTGAAGTTTGGGCTTTTAAGAAAAGTTATTTCTGAATTCTGTGTTGAATTCTGAAAGGATATTATATTTCATTTTGGACTGTGAATTCTGTGGGATCAAGAAAATAGATTCATTCAAGGATATTTCATAACAGAGCTAAGTACATTTAATTTTCTTACTTCTACAGGTTAAAGATACTTTGTAAATAAATTTTGTTATTTTTTCCAAAAGGCTTGTTTGCTTTCTCTTTATGCTACGCCTGGCTCGTAACAATTTTGCTTTGCTGGTCCATCCGTCCGTTCCTATATTAGTTTGTCCATTTACTGTGCATAGCATAACAATTGAACCATGCATGCTAGTAATTTGAAATTTCATATCTGGACTCCTTATGAAAAAATAATTGACCCATGTGTTTTTTTTTTATCAGGGTAATGTCCTGTTTTCTGAGTTATGCTCCTTTGCAAATATTGCAATGCATTCTTGTAAGCATGTATCCTAATCTGTTGTTGGAGGATGATGAGCAGATTAAAAAATACAAAAAAAAATGTTTTCTTTTTAGTTATGACCCTTTGAAACTTGCGGCATATTCAGCTTGAGCTATTGCCAAGAAACTTTACAGATTGATGAGGGATGATAAGTAAATGAACTGATAAACGTTTGAAAAGCGTCCATTTTTCTTGAATTATGGCCCTTTAAAATCCAAATAAAACTATTTGAGTTATTGTACTGAAACTTGACAGGTTGATAGGGGATGGTGAGTAGCTGATCAAATTAACTTTTGAAAAAGAAAATCTGAAATTTTCTTTTGGAGTTATGGCCTTTTGAACAATTTGTCAATTTAACCTTGTAAGCAAGATATCTCGAAAACCATTTGAACTGTACAGACTGATGGAGGAATATGAGTAACTGAACTGATCAACTTCTGAAAAAAAAAAAAAACATCCAAATTTTTGTCCTGAGTTATGGCCCTTTTAAATTTATAAGCATAATAACTCTATAACTAATTTTATCAGTTATCCCCTATATCAATTGCAGTGTAACATACTGACCTGATACATATATGCTATCTCAGAACAAGTGAGCTTTATCAGGTCATGGTGATATTGCACATCTATGAACCGGACTATTGGAAAAAAAACCAGTGCTTCAGCTGAAGTGCACGACCCGCCGGATGCTTTTAGCTTTATGAGTGTTACCATATATGGGTATGGCGGCCATTTTGGTTATGTGACCTGGACCTAAAACGGTTCCCCCAATAAATGCGCCTTATCGTAAGGAGCAAAAATATATCTTATACTTTAGTACTGTATTCTAAATCGTTTGCAGGATTAAATGCATTCTCACTTTTCCAATACAAAAGCATATGTGTCAAAGTTTGACCTAGGCACAAAGAAGGTCAAGGTCAACCCAGGGTCACCATTTTAGCAATTTATGATGGGCCTACGTCCCAGATGCTATTTATCAAGTTTCGTGGAAATCTGCCCAGTGGTTCTGGAGAAGACTATTTTTGAAGGGTTGTTACCATATATGGCTTGGCGGCCATTTTGGTCATGTGACCGGGAGCCTATGAGCAAATGTTTGTTTCCCCCGTCCCATAGAGGCTCCACATGAAATTTGACTTCAATCGGCCCAACGGTTTCCGAAAAGAAGCAGTTCGAAAATTTGCACATTTTTCGCCTCGGCGAGGCTATACTAAATGGAATGTAATATTTTGCAAGTTCATTGGTTAGATCTCATTGATATCTATCAGTATGCCAAAAATTGTTTAAATATTCCAAGCGGTTAAGTCACTAGAACCAATTTTCACAAACGGGTTACGGACGGACAGACAGACACCCCATATATGGCTTTGCGGCCATTTTGGTCATGTGACCTGGACCCCATGAGCAAATTTTGGTCCCCCCACCATCCCAAAGAGGCTCCATATGAAATTTGACTTCAATCGGCCCAACGGTTTCCGAAGAAGCAGTTCGAAAATTTTCACATTTCTCGCCTCGGCGAGGCTATACTAAACGAAATATAATATTTCGCAAGTTCATTGGTTAGATCTCATTGATATCTATCAGTATGCCAAAAATTGTTAAAATATTCCAAGCGATTAAGTCACAATCACCAATTTTCACAAACGGGTTACGGACGGACAGATAGACAGACCATATATGGCTTGGCGGCCATTGCGGTCATGTGACCTGGACCCCATGAGCAAATTTTGGTTTCCCCCATCCAAAAGAGGCTTTATATGAAATTTGACTTCAATCGGCCCAACGGTTTCCGAGGAGAAGCAGTTCGAAAATTTTCACATTTTTTCGCCTCGGCGAGGCTATACTAAATTGAATGTAATATTTCGCAAGTTTATTGGTTAGATCCCATTGATATCTATCAGTATGCCAAAAATTGTTTAAATATCCCAAGCGGTTAAGTCACTATCACCAATTTTCACAAACGGGTTACGGACGGACAGACAGACTGACAGACTGACAGAATGACACGGTGATTTTATGGCACTCTTAGAAAATCAACCGACTTTAGTCGGTTGCTTTTTCTGCGGGTCGTGCAATAGCAAAACTGTAGGAGTGTACAAGGGGATTAACTGATAAATAGAATACCAGGTTCGTGTCATTTGATATCAGCCGAGCGATTCTACATGCGTTCTCGAAGCCGAGCCTGATAAACTTGATATCAAATGAGGCTGAGCAATTCTACATGCGTTCTCGAAGCCGAGCATGATAAACTTGATATCAAATGACACGAACCTGATATTCTCTATGAGCTATTGTCTTGAAACTGATAGGGAATAATGGGCAGATGACCTGATTAACTTTTGAAAAATCTGAAATTTTCTTATTGAGCTATGGTCCTTTGAAAATTTAAGCATTTTAACCTTGTGCGCAAGATATCTCAAAACCTGTTTGAAACTTTACATATTATAAGGATTAGTGAGATCGATCCTGCGACCCCTGGTTTACAAGCCGATTATCATAACCACTACACCACGGAGGCTTCTGGGGAATTATCAGTAGATGATCTGATCAACTTTTGAAAAACAACCAGATTTTGTTTTCTTGTTATCTTTTGAAAATAAATTCTTAAGTTATGGCCGGTTGAACAATTGCACGACCCGTAGAAAAAGCAACCGACTGAAGTCGGTTGATTTCTAAGAGTGCCCTAAAATCACCGTGTCATTCTGTCATTCTGTCAGTCTGTCTGTCCGTCTGTAACCCGTTTGTGAAAATTGGTGATAGTGACTTAACCGCTTGGAATATTTAAACAATTTTTGGCATACTGATAGATATCAATGAGATCTAACCAATGAACTTACGAATTATTACATTCCATTTAGTATAGCCTCGCCGACGCGAAAAATGTGAAAATTTTAGAACATTTTTGAACTGCTTCTCCTCGGAAACCGTTGGGCCGATTGAAGTCAAATTTCATATGGAGCCTCTATGGGATGGGGGAAACCAAAATTTGCTCATGGGGTCAAGGTCACATGACCAAATTGGCCGCCAAGCCATATATGGTTTGTCTGTCTGTCCGTCCGTAACCCGTAAGTAAAAATTGGTGATAGTGACTTAACCGCTTGGAATATTTAAACAATTTTTGGCATACTGATAGATATCAATGAGATCTAACCAATGAACTTGCGAAATATTACATTCCATTTAGTATAGCCTCGCCGAGGCGAAAAATGTGAAAATTTTCGAACTGCTCTCTATGGGATAGGGAAACCAAAATTTGCTCATTGGGTCCAGGTCACATGACCAAAATGGCCGCCAAGCTATATATGGTAAAAACCCTTCAAAAATAGTCTTCTCCAGAACCACTGGGCAGATTTCCACGAAACTTGATAAATAGCATCTGGGATGTAGGCCTATCATAAATTGCTAAAATGGTGACCCTGGGTTGACCTTGACCTTCTTTGGGTCCGTCCGTAACCCGTTTGTGAAAATTGGTGATAGTGACTTAACCGCTTGGAATATTTAAACAATTTTTGGTATACTGATAGATATCAATGAGATCTAACCAATGAACTTGCGAAATATTACATTCCATTTAGTATAGCTTCGCCGAGGCGAAAAATGTGAACATTTTCGAACTGCTTCTATTCGGAAACCGTTGGGCCGATTGAAATCAAATTTCATATGGAGCCTCTATGGGATGGGGGAAACCAAAAATTGCTCATGGGGTCCAGGACACATGACCAAAATGGCCGCCAAGCCATATATGGTCTGTCTATCTGTCCGTCCGTCCCCCGTTTGTGAAAATTGGTGATAGTGACTTAACCGCTTGGAATATTTTAACAATTTTTGGCAAACTGATAAATATCAATGAGATCTTATCAATGAACTTGCGAAATATTACATTCCATTTAGTACAGTCTCGCCGAGGCGAAAAATGTGAAAATTTTCGAACTGCTTCTCCTCGGAAATCGTTGGGCCGATTGAAGTCAAATTTCATATGGAGCCTCTACGGGATGGGGGAAACCAAAATTTCCTCATGGGGTCCAGGTCACATGACCAAAATGGCCGCCAAGCAATATATGGTAAAAACCCTTCTCCAGAACCACTGTGCAGATTTCCACGAAACTTGATAAAAAGCATCTGGAACGTAGGCCCATCATAAATTGCTAAAATGGTGACCCTTGGTTGACCTTGACCTTCTTTGTGCCTAGGTCAAACTTTGACACATATGCTTTTGTGTTGGAAAAGTGAGAATGCATTTTATCCTGCAAACGATTTAGAATACAGTACTAAAGTATAAGATATATTTTTGCTCCTTACGATAAGGCGCATTTATTGGGGGAGCCGTTTTATGTCCAGGTCACATGACCAAAATGGCCGCCATACCCATATATGGTAACACTCATAAAGCTAAAAGCATCCGGCGGGTCGTGCACTTCAGCTGAAGCACTGGTTCTGGATATTAAACGTGTAAGCAAGATATCTCGGAAACGGTTTAAGCTATTGCTTTGAAACTTGAAGAGAGAGTGATAAGCAAATAACCTGGTCAAGTTTAAAACAAAACAAAAAAAAAACAAAAAACAAGCAAATTCGTTGAATTGATATCCCCCGCCGAATGGGTTTTTCGTGTAGAATGGCAAGAAAATATATCTGGCCAAAATTGAGGATGGTTCTAAGAAGCAAACTAGAGACAATGAGGAAGGGCCCCGCTGAACATTTACTCCCTGGATGAGAGGCTGTACCCTGACCTACTGACCTAATTATCAGTAGAGATTAACTTGTCTGTCAAAGTTGAGGTTTATTTACCTGTTATGTGGTTTCAAGGATACCAAAATAAAATTCGCGAATATTAAAAAAAACCGATATAATAACCAAATAGACAAAATTCCTCAATTTCAATCATTTAAGGGGAAATAACTCTGGATAAAAAAGTCAATCCAGGTAAATCCGAAAAAAAAATTGCGCGTGCATCACGGCAGCATTATAATACATATTTATTTCAAGTTTCATTTTATTCCATGCAATAGTTGCTGAGAAGCGGTTCAAGACAAAGTGAGACGACGAAAAATCCAGAATTTTAATCATTTAAGGGGCCATAACTCTGGGTGTAAAAAGTCAATCCGAAAAAAATTTGTGCGTGCATCACCACAGCATAATAATACATATTTATTTCAAGTTTCATATAATTCCATGCAATAGTTGCTGAGAAACAGTTCCCGACAAAAAAGTGAGACGACGAAAAATCCAGGATTACAATCATTTAAGGGGCCATAACTCTGGATGTAAAAAGTAAATCCGGAAAAAAATGCGCGTGCATCACCACAGCATAATAATACATATTGTAACGGATTTTCCCCCACAACCCGTTTAGTTGAATGTTATCATTTAACGTTCAAAGGCTGCCACCAGGCCATTTAGGCCAAAACTTGGTTCAGGAAATAATGAGTAACTTTCATAGATTTCTATATAAGTTTATTGGACATATAATCAGCTATCGCAGTGTCTCAAACAACCATATAAAGTCAATTTCATTAAATTTCCATATTCTTACAATTTTGCTTTTTAAATTTGGAGAATAAAGTCTAAAAGTCTAACAGTTCCCCTAGATTCAAACGACCACCAAACCGATACACTTTTCAAAACCAAACAAGTGACAAGAATTTAGTTACAAAGTGACCCTCTCAACGATTTGCTTTCCCTTTTTATAGTGTCACAAATCGGAAGCCCGCAATTTCCGGTTTTGTCACCCGTTTGCCCGAAAAGACCGATAGACAATAAATCATCGGACTATTGGAACACATGATAAAAACCAGGAGCTGCCCAACAATAGCTAATTAAATTATCGGACATCTCCAAAATGAATCCATCATGAGTACAGAGCACAGAAAAATCTAACAGAACCACACATGCAAGAATGGAGTGCGCTGTTCATTATAATACTGCAAGGTTTATCATAAAACAAAACAATGCTGATTCAGGAGCATCCAGAAAGTAAACTCCCTTCGACAGATCACAGCTATCGCCCGCTGATAGCTATTATTCTTTCTGCCCGTCTTTCAGACGGGTTCCCGATAAGATTTCGGTTGCCCGAAAGAACCATAAATAACTTTACGGGTCTTGATAAAATAGCAATTAACCGAAGCCCCGCTACAGGTGATAAAACAAATCGCCCGAACGAGCCCGACACCCGTTACGGGCCACTCGAAAGTGCCCGAAAACCCGAAAATAATGGGCGAATTTAATAAGAAATATCACACAAAGTGAAATTTCATCACAATACCCCCTCCCTAGCTAGACACCTCCTGGTGGCTAAAAACAAACAGTAAGACAAATTTAATATTAGATAACCGTTACTGCACTCCATTCTCCCAGTATGTCCTGCACCATTTTCAGTTCAATAAATTCATTCGGTACTGGCTACAAGAACTAAAGAAACGTAACATGGACTTCGTAAGCCACAATTTCCATGTTAACATGTGTTGCATAGGAAGTAATATAGTGTTGAGATATCCTAAATTCATCAACAAACTAATTTCGTGAAATCTAAGTACAGTCAACCCTCGCTGTCTCAAACTTTGACATCTCAAACCAAAACACTCGGCTCCTTTAAGGTTTCAAGAGTAATGAGAACTAAATGCATTCATTACTCGTTTATTTTCTTTGTTAATATTATTTTCGGATAGCATTTTACTGCTTTAATGATCTTTTATGCAAAATCAAGTTTGCTCTCAAATATAAGGCCGACGATTACGTAGAGAACCGGGCACAGCAAATCAGTGACAGAGCCACATTCTCTCGCATGATCGTCTCTAACCTTTGACAAAGCATAATAGCCTCTCAATCGCTGTATGATGGACACAGATCAATCACTGATCCGAGTGAGAATCGAACCAGTGACCTTCAACACCGAAATTGAACATTAACCACTCGACCACGGTGTTTCCCGTCACCATGTTATTAAAACTATACAGCTGAATGCTTTTTGTTTGAGAATCATAATCCACATGACAGACCTTTAGGTGCTAATGATCAATTTAATTCATTTCGGTTTGAGACCATGCTCGAAAATTACGGAACAAGCCTTACAGTTTGACAACCTTTGGCCGTCCTGCGAATTCCGGACTTTCGAGCCGATTCTTATGGATTCTTATGTGATTTAACGCCACTTAGGGCCTTGTCCTAAAACGCATCCCAAAAGCGTGTCATGTATCTTTTTTTTCTGACTATAAAATATATGTTATTATTATGTTATACTTCTAATAAACTAGTCTAAACTCTCATACTGGCAAAACCCATTCATCAAGAAAACAGACCTGTGGCATTGGTTTAGAGTTACATGATGATAATAAACTTAATCGCCCCAACTACCAGAACAGTCAGCAGATCAGATAAGCCAGTTTTCACTGCCGGGGAAAATCTTGCCACTCACTGGACGAGGGAACAGTCCAATTGTGTTCAATGCTGCTGCAGTGGGCGTAACCAGTTTAATTCTCGAAAGGTACAGGTCTGATTTCATTGATTAACTAGAGCCAGTGTTTATGAAACACAATGCCCCCAACTGCTTGACCCTAACACTGCTTGTCCCTAACAGTAATTGAGATATCTTGTTTTTATGTGGCTGTAATGCTGAAATTACACAAGAAAAGCTGTAGTTAATCATCTACTCATCATCCCTGACCAGTCTGTGAAGTTTCGGGGAAAAACCTAAAATAGTTTTTTAGATATCTTGCTTACAAACTTAAAACGCGAAAAATTTCAAAGGGCCATAACTCAAGAAAAAAATTTCGGATTTTTTTCAAAAGTTAATCAGTTCATCTACTCATCATCCCCAACCAGCCTGTAAAGTTTCAGGGCAATAGCTCAAACAATTTTTGAGATATCTTGCTTACAAGCTGAAAACACGAAAAAAATCAAAGGGCCATAACTCAAGAAAAAAAATTGGATTTTTTTCAAAAGTTAATCAGTTCATCTACTCATCATACCCAACCAGTCTGTGAAGTTTTGGGGAAAAACCTCATATAGTTTTTGAGATATCTTGCTTACAAACTTAAAACGCGAAAAATTTCAAAGGGCCATAACTCAAGAAAAAAATATAGGATTTTTTTTTCAACAGTTAATCAGTTCATCTACACATCATCCCAAACCAGCTTGTAAAGTTGCAGGGCAATCGCTCAAACAATTATTGAGATATCTTGCTTACAAGCTGAAAACACGAAAAAAATCTAAGGGCCATAACTCAAGAAAAAAAATCGGATTTTTTTCAAAAGTTGATCAGTTCATCTACTCATCATCCCCGACAAGTCTGTGAAGTTTCGGGGAAAAACCTCAAATAGTTTTTTAGATATCTTGCTTACAAACTTAAAACGCGAAAAATTTCAAAGGGCCATAACGCAAGAAAAAAATTTCGGATTTTTTTCAAAAGTTAATCAGTTCATCTACTCATCATCCCCAACCAGCATGTAAAGTTTCAGGGCAATAGCTCGAACAGTTTTTGAGATATCTTGCTTACAAGATTTCATAGTATTTTTTGCAAAGGGGCATAACTCAAAAAAGGGGCATAATCCTGACGAGAAAAAAAACACGGGTCAATTATTTTTTCATGAGGAATCCATATATGAAATTTCAAAAACCTAGCACCCATGGTTCTAAAGTTATGCTATGCAGTAAAAAGTGGGACGGACGTAAGGACGGAAGGACGGAAGGACGGACGGACGAACAGGGCAAAACCAATATGCCAAAACGCGAAAAATTTCAAAGGGCCATAACTCAAGAAAAAAATTTCGGATTTTTTTCAAAAGTTAATCAGTTCATCTACTCATCATCCCCAACCAGCCTGTAAAGTTTCAGGGCAATAGCTCAAACAATTTTTGAGATATCTTGCTTACAAGCTGAAAACACGACAAAAATCAAAGGGCCATAACTCAAGAAAAAAAAATTGGATTTTTTTCAAAAGTTAATCAGTTCATCTACTCATCATACCCAACCAGTCTGTGAAGTTTTGGGGAAAAACCTCATATAGTTTTTGAGATATCTTGCTTACAAACTTAAAACGCGAAAAATTTCAAAGGGCCATAACTCAAGAAAAAAATATAGGATTTTTTTTCAACAGTTAATCAGTTCATCTACACATCATCCCAAACCAGCTTGTAAAGTTGCAGGGCAATCGCTCAAACAATTATTGAGATATCTTGCTTACAAGCTGAAAACACGAAAAAAATCTAAGGGCCATAACTCAAGAAAAAAAATCGGATTTTTTTCAAAAGTTGATCAGTTCATCTACTCATCATCCCCGACAAGTCTGTGAAGTTTCGGGGAAAAACCTCAAATAGTTTTTTTAGATATCTTGCTTACAAACTTAAAACGCGAAAAATTTCAAAGGGCCATAACTCAAGAAAAAAATTTCGGATTTTTTTCAAAAGTTAATCAGTTCATCTACTCATCATCCCCAACCAGCATGTAAAGTTTCAGGGCAATAGCTCAAACAGTTTTTGAGATATTTTGCTTACAAGATTTCATAGTATTTTTTGCAAAGGGGCATAACTCAAAAAAGGGGCATAATCCTGACGAGAAAAAAAACACGGGTCAATTATTTTTTCATGAGGAATCCATATATGAAATTTCAAAAACCTAGCACCCATGGTTCTAAAGTTATGCTATGCAGTAAAAAGTGGGACGGGCGTAAGGACGGAAGGACGGACGGACGAACAGGGCAAAACCAATATGCCCCCACAACTTCTTCGAAGTTGGGGGCATAATGAGAAGATAATATGATACAGGCACCGCCTAAGATACATAACTTAGCATATAACACATTAATTTACATGAGGTTCCCGTATTGTTTAATGAATAGTGATAAACATTCACTGACAAATATCTGATATGTTTTTAACGGCCTATTCAACGCTATGTTTTAATATAATGGCTTCTTGAATAATGACGTCGCACACAAACATGTAACGTGATGTGATGCGCCACGCTAAATTAGTTTCACAAAATCATTCTGGGAAAACAATTTCCCATAAATATGCATGCGACAAGCGCACACCAAAATCAGCATGCACAACGTGCCGCCCGTTAACAGCCCCCACCGGCCGCCTAAAAATTAGGTTGTATGCCATTCATCGAGTAGGCCCAGATCAGATGCTGCAAGCTCAATCATTAGTATTATTTTGACAAGAAATTCAAAGACTTTTACCGATAAAGATGAGATTTTGCAAATCAATGTTTTATTTATTAATTTAATTATTTGTTTATTTATTTTTCCTCTAACCCCAAAACATGTTATCACTAGACATGAAGCAACAAAACGAATGTACAGTCACCCCTTCTAACATCGTTCAACTAAACTCACTATAACGACAATTTCGATTACATGAATCCCCAGCTCAAAGCTATAGCCTTGGTTTCGATTGGCGCGGGTATTCCTCGGGTGGTAAATGCCTATATTGAATCCATACCCAAGAAGATTCCTATACTCTAACACTCCAAGAAGCAATCGCTACAGACACCCGTTCGTATCGCCTCGGTGAGGCCATTCCAACAAATGCCTACAACATGCTTCTTGTAGGAATGAAGGAAGAACGCTCCTTTGTTAACCCATTATGAGTCCCATTGGGATCTCCTATAACAGCTTATTCTTAACAACGACGAAACGATGGGAAACAAGTACTGTCGTTATAACGAGCATCCTCCGTATACATGTAATTACAAAAAATATTGTACGCTACACTAGAAAACAAGATATGATAACATACGTACAAATAAACTACCAAATCAAAACTAAGAAAGATCAGTCGGAACCCTGTCACAAATTGATAAAAAGGAATATGCCTTTCTGCAGTTAAAATTACTTTTCAGTTCGGCTCAGTCCGCTCCCTTGAACAAATGCCAACCTTGAGCTCGACAAACTGGCTAAACACCAATAGCACGGGCTAGCCCGCTCCTTTGGACATCTGCCAAAAGAACGGGGTTTGCTCATAAGCCCGACAATCTGGATGTACCATACAGCCAAATCTATTTCTTCAGGACTCAATGTGGGGTCAACATGCGGCATTGTAAAGATAGAGTGATGTTCAAGCCAGTTATCTTATTTTAGAATTACACAAGGTCCCTTTCTGCTGTTCTTTATATATCTATATGTATACATTTATATGTAAAAAAAAAAAAAAACCATTCACAAACCAATTACAGCAGATATAATTAATACAAGTTGGCTTCTTTAAAAAGAATCCAAAAGAAAGGTCTGCTGCATTCTAGTCAGCAGAATGAACAGGGCATTATCACAATACTACTACTACTACTAATAATAATAATAATAATAAACATAATAACAATAATAAACGTGCGTAATGTTTGTATTTTGCAACATGTCCAGCCCTTAACAATTCGCTTTTGAACCCTTTAAACAAGAATGATCAAATAATACTGTTATTTCGTGAATCGCTTTTATTTTTCAATAGCAGTCATACTTAAAACTAAGATGAGAAATTCAAAAGTTGTGTAATTCGCTTTTCCAGTCTTTAAAATTCGTCTTAGCTTAGACCTCAAAACAAATCAGTGGTAGAATAGGCAAATTCACCAATAGCTGCCATATACTTTTTGCCAGCGAAAGGCAAAAAAAAAAAAAAAAAAAAAAAAAAAAAATAGCAACTAGAGAAAGTGACCAAGGGGTCATGGATACCATCGACAGATGCAACCAAGTATTGCAGAGCACAATAGTAAGTTTATGACCTTGATCTGCAGACCCATTAAAGTGTCTACATATCAAACCTAATCATAGGTTGACGATCACAACAATACAAAAAACTTTAACATGACTATCGCAATCAAAGTTCAAAGTGTGCGATCTTGGCAGCAGAAGTCAAATCAGTGTTACTGTACTTTGTCAGCTGTCAGGTAAAACCACATATCAACTTCCAATAACATAAAAAAATTAGATCAAATGTTTTATATAAACATGTAACATGAATATCATGCAAAGTTCTGTCACTGTCACCTTTAACTTCTGTGTCAGCTGCAGCAGCAGTTACATGACTATAACTATACATTATCTACTGTAAATTATAATATATTATACAAAACCCCAATGCAATCAACACGATGAATGCCAAAACTATACAATGACCATGCAAATTCTGCGACTATGACCTTCTGTCAGCAGCAGCAGCCACTTAACTGGAACGATACTCTATACTTGTCTATTTAAAAGTGATACCCGTTAGGCATTATAAGCTCTCACTGAAAAGTTCAAGGAAAAAAATAACTCTGGAAATTACCAATATGGCTATATCCTAATTAGTGGCGCAAGCCAAAACTGGACACTTGACCCAGGCAATGCCAAAGAAACAAAATATACCAAATAAATGTATTAGACAAGTGATTAGCAAGATATTAGAATTAAAGCAAAACTTTGAAGTTAAGTGTTGACCGACGTCCGTGCGTTCTCAGGAAACAGTCAGTATGTGACTTTTCGTAGACAGGACAGATTGTAATGTGTCACTTTTTTGTGTGACAGCCACTTTACAAGCTATTTGCTCTCATGAAATGGGTGTTAAATTAATAGAACGTATGACGGAAAAAAATGCAAGTGACTGTGTCGCAATAATCCTATAGAAACCAGTTAACTATCATTTCGTGGGCTCAGGGAGTCAGAAGGACAAACAGGCGGAAGAAAACAGACACAGGACGAAAACCACATACCGCTCAACATTTTTATCATGCCGGGGGAAAATATCAAAATATTCTTAGCGGTTTGAAAGTTGTATGTTCATCATCAGCTGGTGAAAAATTTGCTTCGGCGAGACTATTTATATAAAAAATATTGCATTAAACAAATTGGTTAGGTCTTGCCAAAATACATCTTCATGCCAAAATTATTGAAATATACCTTGCGGATAATATATCTAAAATCAGTTTGTTATTATTTTACTCCGCAGAGGCTATCAATATCAAGAAATTTGGCATTAAACAATATAATTAATTAGATATTGTCAATATATATCTACCTGCAAAAACTATCAAAATATTCCTTGCGGTTTGAAAGTTTTAACGTCTTTGTCAGTTAGTGAAAATTTTGCCTCGGCGGGGCTAATTAAAAAGAAATCAGGTATTAGACAATTTCATTTGTTTGGTCTTGTCAATCTTTCTGCATGCCAAAACTGTCTGAAAGTCGGTTAGTAACACTTTTGCCTTGGCCAGGCTTCTTGTGAAGAAATCCGGCATTATGATGAGGCCTAATTGGCCACTAATGAGGCATAATCGGCCGAAACTAGCTAGTCTGGTCCAGAAAACATATACACTCCATATTTTTCAGTTCTGTGGCGTATCCCTTGCTTCCAAAGGATAACCCTTTCTAGACATATTAGGCAGTCTTGTCAATATGCATCTGCTTGCCAAAACTTATCAAAATAAAAGTTATATGCCTGCAATCAGTTTGTGAATATTTTGCCTTGGCAATGCCATTTAAGTAAAGAAATCAGGCATTAAATAATATTGTTGACTAGATCTTATCAATCTGTTATATCTGTTTGCTAAAAAAATGAATAAAATATCTCTAACGGTTTGAAATTAATACGTCGGTGCCAGTTAGTGACAAATTGCCTCGGTGAGGCTATTTTTAAAGAAATCAAGCATTAGACAATCTCACTGGTAAGGTCTTGTCAATATTTATCTGCATTCAGTTTCTGAAAATGTTGCCTCGGCCGGGCCAGAAATATGGCAGTAGTCTGCTGGTGGTGCTGCTAGCTGTCTTATTGGTTCTGGCTGGGGGCTGGACTGCGCAGATTCCAACGACAAGCGACAGTAACACTCTGGTGCTGAAGGCCTGTGGTCACCTCAGGAATCCCATGAAGTCGGCATGAATTCAAGAAAGCCACAAGTGGCTCTGGAAGTCCTTTTTCATAAATCCAGACATGATGTGATATCGATCTGGACTGTGTTACCTCCCTTCCATTATCTACCTTGGTAGATCATATGCATAGCTTCTAGGTTTATAAACACTCTCTGACAACTGCGTCAGGGAGTCGACTCTTTGGCTCAGGGGTAAGAGCAGTGGACTGTCACCCGAGCGGCCCGGGTTCGAATCCCACCATAGGCGGGGATTTTTTCAGGCTATGCATCTTTCCTTTGTTACGGCTTTCAGGTCGTAAGATGGGGGCTCGTCCGAAATGCCAGAATTGGCTTGTGCCGAAGTTGGTATCATTCACGTCATCATAAATGATGACTTCCTTGAAGAGGGGGTGTGTTACCTCCCTTCCATTATCTACCTTGGTAGATCATATGCATAGCTTCTAGGTTTATAAACACTCTCTGACAACTGCGTCAGGGAGTCGACTCTTTGGCTCAGGGGTAAGAGCAGTGGACTGTCACCCGAGCGGCCCGGGTTCGAATCCCACCTAAGGCGGGGATTTTTTTCAGGCTATGCATCTTTCCTTTGTTACGGCTTTCAGGTCGTAAGAACTGCTTAAGAGTTGATGACACTGCTACGTTCGTTCGTTCGTTTGTTCAAGCTAAGACATTTTACGTCTGCCAGGGTCGAGCGGACAGAACTCCATAGCTCCACAGCGAGACTAAAGTTATGTGTTTCTGGGCTGCGAATCGCGGCAGTTTGTCCAACAGGAGTTAATCGCGATGGACTGCCTGTATCCACCGAGTAAAGTGAAGCACTGCCAGTTTTAGAAATTTTGAATGAAAATCTAAATTGAGCCAAAATGTCGAGTAATCAGTGACAAATCGGCTGCAGATCGCGATTTCTCTATTGTGCTCGAGAGCAGAAAGTAGGTCAACGGTGCTCTCTCGTTGGGCCGCGCGACTTTGGCCAACGGACTTAGGCTGCAAATGAAGCATGCCGATGCAAGTTTCCATACAGAAACGCGCGGCTAGTGGTCCAGGAAGAAGACGGGTCGCGAAATAGAAGTGGAGGCAATGATCAGGAATCGATACAATCAACTCACAGCTCCCATCAGAGACACCAAAGGGAAAGACACAAACATGGAACAACAGACCCTAATGGAAACACCAACAGCGGAAAGCCAAAAGGAAAGTTACTTTCCCACATAATGGCCAATAGGCTATCCAAAATAAAATAACATAAGCGACACAAACGTCCAAAGACAAACCATAACAAAAATAATCCGCGACAGAAGAACCGCCTTGGAACGGTCAGCGGAAACGAATTCCACCGGGGGCTTAAATCGATTTTACGTGGCCACAATCCTCGTCCTTACTTCCGTCGCGATTTAGACACATAATTTCAGTCCGCATGAAGGCCTCCTAACTCATCAGTGCAACATCTCCGTGAACACAAATAATCAAACAACCACAGAGGTGAAACAACGGTGAGGACTCGACAGCAAGAAACCACTGAAACGCTGGAGCAAAAGAAAACCAACAGTTAGACTCCAGTCTTATTCCCAACCAGGAGGCAGGATGAGTGCATAATGATCCAGATGCTGGTACAAGCCCTCAGCATCTCCTACCGGTTTGGCCATGCAGAAGTTGTAGAAACGCCAAGCTCCTGGGACGAACTCATCGACCCCCGCATCCGATGACCTCGACTCGTACAGAATGCCGTTCTCCAAATGTTGGAAAGCGTAGCACTCTGTCGCATACGGGTAGGTTCGACCCGTAGGCTTTCTGCTGAGCAGGGAGAGGTCGTGGTCACCGTAGTGGTGGATAGCTTGACAGTCGTAGTGGTCTTGTACCCGAAAATGATGGTCGATCGTAACGGAGTCTATGTCTGGCGCGAGCGTTTGGTAGGCTGGCTTTGGCAGCAAAGTCTTGAGTCGTTGTTTCTTTGGTGGTTCCGGCGGTGAAGGTTGAGAAGGCTCTGGCTCTGGCGAGGACGGCGCTGGTGCAGGCGAAGGTCGCTGCAGTGACGGCGCGGGCGCAGGTTCGGCGCTGGCTATCGGAGGTGGTTTGGTGATTGTCGGAGGTAACAGAACCTCGATGGTCACCGTTTTTGGTGCTGTTTTTTGTAGTGGTCTCTCCCTCGCAGAAGGCTGCTGTTTCTTCACTGTCTTCTTAAGAAGAGGCTGGCTGGAACAGGAGTACTCCGATCGCAGCAAAGAGCGACTGTTGCTGAATGCCTGTGGTCACTTCAGGCCCGGGGCCCCCGCCAATCGGGGCTTGAAGAAATATATTGGCTGCATGATGCTTCCACCCAGAGCTGAATCCGACCCGCACACAAGTACTGATAAACCGCTAAGAGGATCTAAGCCTGCGCAGGCAAAGCGGTACGCACGAGTAGGACCATCCATGCTTATAAACCCTGTTGGTTTCATTGGGCGACAGGGCTTGAGATGTCATTTCATCTCAATGTCGGGTAAAAGTCCCACAAATCTGGAAGCAACATCTCCAAAATGACCTTTGCATTGTGAACGGGGACGTTAAACCTCAAATCAAACAAATCACTTCAGGTCCCCATGATGTCGGCATGACTTTAAGAAAGCCACAAGTGGCTCTGGAAGCAGTAATCTTTAATCAGGTCTAAGAAATAGAAGTGGAGGCAACGATCAGGAATCGATACAATCAACCCACACCTCCCATCAGAGACACCAAAAGGAAAGTAGCACAAACATGAAACAACAGACTAATCATAACCCTAATTGAAACATCAAGAAAGTTGTTTTATTTAAAGACTCTCTAGAAATTTAAAGACTATCTGTAAATTTAAAGACTAACACAAGGAAGATCATGAAAATGACGAAACACGAAAAAAATTCGCGTTCTCATATGCGGCCCTAGTCTTCATCTCATTAAAAGAAATATGTTGCTAAAAACTGCATGTATTTGATTTTCTGTAAATATTGTGTTTTATACAATACGACTTCATATTCCACGTTTCACCACAAATGATTCCTTACGCTACAATATCAAAAAGCTTGTTTCTTTTTAAAGAAATTATGTGAGATAGATGCGAAGGCAATGATCATGTAAGTCTTGTTCACCGAGTCATAAGGTGCACAACTGGAAGGGAGGTAATAATAAAAAAAATGCAAGAAAGAGCTTTCTAAAGAAAAAAACAACTAGAAATGCGTCCATAGCACACGGATGCCCCGCCTGAAAATATGTCTATGTTCGTATTAATCCATAGAAAGTAACTGACGGTGTTTAAGTTTTGGACCCGTTTTTCATATCTGACCACTAATAAATGACCTTGACCTTGGAGGTAAGGACCTTGGTTTTGTGTCAGGCAGATTGTTTCATGATGGCCAACATTTCTGCCAAGTACTTTCAAACTCCATCCAGAAATAAGAAAGTTATTGATCGGAAACTTTTTTTGCCTTTGACCTCTAAGTATGACCTTGACCTTGGAGTTACGGACCTGGGTTTTGCACGTGACACATCGCCTCATGATGATTAACATTTCTACAAAGTGATTTCAATTTCCAGCCAGAAATAAGAAAATTATTGACTGCGTTTAAGTTTCGGACCCTTTTATGACCTTTGACCTGTAAGTACGACCTTGACCTTGGAGGTACGGACCTGGGTTTTGCACGTGACACATCATCTCATGATGGTTAATATTTCATTTAACAGTCCATCCAGAAGTAAGAAAGTTATTGACTAGGTTTAAGTTCCGGACGGCCGGACGGACGAACGAACAGACGGATGGACGGACGGACGGACAGGGGCAACGTTATATGCCCCTCCACCATTCTTCGAATGACGGGGAAATAAAAACACTACTACACAAATATAGAGGATAATTTAACCACAAAAAAACAAAGAGAATCCACTGAGTAGAAATAATGGTAACGTCAGGGCCCAATCTCGGGCCCAATATGGGCCTAAAAATAGATAGAAGTGGCTGCTCCCTCCTGTGTAAATAAGGAGAAGTTTGCTGAGTTCAGGGAGAAGTGAGTGCGGCTGGCTTACTATCCCTTGCCTTTACAGAAAAGGCTCTGATCAAAGTTCACTGAAGCGCAGGCTGATTAGTCTTTGTATACGTTTTAGAGTGTTATACTCGGCCCCCGCCCATAGGGGCTTGAAGAAATATATGGGCTGCATGATGCTTCCACGCAGAGCTGAATCCGGCCCGCACACTAGTACTGGTAAACCGCTTAGAGGATCTAAGCCTGTGCAGGAACCGCGGTGCGAGGCGGGCCGTCAGTGCTAAAAAACCCTATTGGTTTCATTGGGCGACAGGGCTTGATATGTCATTTCATCTCAATGTCGGGTAAAAGTCCCACAAAATTGGAAGCAACGTCTCCAAAATGACCTTTACAGTGTTGACGGGGACGTTAAATCTCAAATCAAACAAAAGAGCGTTATACTAGGTGTTTTTGCTAGATATACGCTCCGTATATTACAATGCAATGCATATTATTTTTTTTTTTTTAAATTCAAAGCAAATGCAGCTGTAGCCATATATAACCGTATGTACTACGATTATTGCCGTTCTGCTACGTTTAAAATACGCAGTATTGATCTAATAAAGTTGAGGCTTCTTACACCTTAGAGGGAACGGTCCTCGAGAATGTGGACTCCATTAAATACCTTGGAGTGACAATCTCACACAACTTGAGATGGAATACTCATATTAGCAACATGTGTACTAAGGCAAATAGAACGCTTGGTTTCCTGAGGCGAAATCTTCATCAATGCCCTCAGGATGTAAAAGAGGCAGCATATAAAGGTCTTGTTCGCCCAATCTTGGAATATGGTAGTTGTATCTGGGACCCCAGTGGAGTGGTCCTTAATGATGAAATTGAGAAAGTTCAGAATAGAGCTGCTAGATTTGTAACAGGCAATTACTGCTTTGAAACTGGGAGCATGACTGGAATACTTGGAAAATTAAAATGGGAGTCTCTCAAGAAAAGGAGAAAAGACAGTAGGCTAATCCTTTTATACAAAGGTCTAAAGGGTGCTGCCAGCATTCCAACAGATGACCTAGTTCCCCCAGCTAGACACTGTAGAAATCACCATTCGTTGGCGTTTCAGACCCTTAGTGCAAGAACTGACATTTATAAAGAGTCGTTCTTCCCCAGAACCATTAGAGATTGGAATGCCCTTCCCGATTCGATTATTTCGACAACTGAAGGTGCTGATGATTGTGTAGCTAAATTTACCTCTTTGGTTAGAGCTAGGGACTAACTTCCCACATCACAGGTCCTGGTGTATGAATGTCATTTGACGTGTCACCAGTAACAATTCTGATTCTGATAAAACATAGCCCTCAATACGTGACGGTTAAACTGTGACCTATGTTGCCATGTAATAGATTTTCACTACGTTTATTGCGGTTCTGCTACGTTATTTTTAATGTGCCAAAACCTAGCTCTCAATACGTGACAGCGTGACTGCGGCCTAACTCGTACGTGCAACACACTATACCATGCCTAGGCGTCCTCATTAACTTAGATACCAGCATTTAACAACAACTTTAGTCTGCCTGAGCAATCAAATTTATTTCCGAGCAGAGTACTTGTTACTATTAGTTTCAAGTATTGCTTTTCAGTTACTGGATACCAGTATATCAGTATGTTACATGCCTCTGTAATGAAGTTGTGATTACAGGGATTACATTAGTTGTCTAATTTTTGTTATAATACGTAGGCGCGTTTGAACGACACTAACAAGGAACAATATATATGTATATTGGATCCGTGTCGCCCATAAGAAAGATCAGTTATTCCCATCGGGCACATGACGTCTAGGCAACGTCGTACCAACGTCAATGCAACGTCATGTCAGTAAAACTGATTATACTGACACAGAAACTGTAGTGACTTTCAGCCTCAGCAATTGATTCGCTAAGGCTGATAAAACGCCTTTTTGTCGTTGGAGAAGAGGCAGCTGATTACTTTCCTTTCCGTTGCATTCTTACTGTATATCAAATATTTGGTTTGCTCCGAAGTTCCTGTTGGTGCCATTGGTAACATGTTTTCTGTGATGTCGCCCTTTCCGACCATCTTCAGTAGTATTTCGCTTTTTCTCAGTTCAAATATTTTGCAAATCAGCGTCACGCATACGAAAAAGATGTTGCCAGACGGTTCAACAATTTGCAGAAGCTGGAATAACGATACATTCAACTACAGATATGTTGTGCCTCTTGCTAGTGTAGGGCAAGCTTTTTGTGAAACTTCATACTTGTAAAAGTGGTGTAACTTTCATTTATGGCCATTTCGCCAAATAGACACACTACATAGAAAAATGAAGTATCCCTGCATATTTTTGACTGGTTCACATTGTTTCTTCACGTCGAATATGATTGCAATTAGCAAATTGTAGCGGGAAGTCTGCACTGGACCGAAAATGCTTCAAATTTCACGTAAACACTGTGAGGGACCTTTCCAATCATAGTGTCCTACTTTTCGGCAATAAAGTTTATCAGCCCGCAACCCAGCCGGTTTACAGAAGATAAAGTCTATATATTGTCCGTAAATTCGGTCCTTATCTCGGCAATTACCGTTTTTATGGCACACCCCGCGAAAACCTGTATTAAGACATAAAAAGGTAAACCAGTTTCGTCTCCTCTTTAAAACATAAACAGAAATATTTCACTTGCTGTCTCTTGTTAAAGATCAAGTAGTTTTATTTTCTTATCCTTTCCAAAACATAAGAAAAATATCGCATCCCCTTCCGAAAGAATTAGAAAAGAAAATCATAGCCCTAAAACAAAGCGCTTTGACGTGATCTAGTCTCGAAATGAACACACAGCGTTGAATCAACATCGCAACAACGTCGATGCCAATCTTCGCCGATGCGCCATTGTTATAGCATTGTCATAAAGAAAGAAGAATTTAGTGTTTCTACTTGATTTTCTTTTGAAAGACTTAGCAAGTTTGATAAACCAAATTACGCTATTTAAAGTAATACAAGTAAGACATGCATTCACAAATATACTCGAGCACTTTGAAAACGCAACATCATAAGGAAAATGTTAATATTTTTTAACTCACCAATTTTTTCAAAAAACGAATTTCATCACAAACAATATTCATCAAATGACTTTCGTTTGCCACAATCACATTAGAGCTGTCCCTTCACATTAGCAGTCTACACTGCGGCAAACACACCATGTGTCAGTCAAATCTCCAGCCACATCAATATCGGGTATGCCCTTCTGCGCGCTGAGAGCATTCACGTAACCTGGACCGCATTGAACAACACAAACGTCGCACAGTACGTCGGGGGATGTTATCCCACTCTTGCTGAAGGGCTATCGCGAGCTGCCTCACAGTCTGTGGCGCGTTTTGACGTCCGTGTACACGACGTCCCAATCCGTCCCAAAGGTTTTCGATACAATTCAGATCGGGTGGTTTCGACGGCCAAGGGAGAACATTGATGCCTTCTTGACGTAAAAAGTCCTGCGTCAACCTTGCCGTGTGCGGGCGGGCGTTATCGTGCTGAAATAACATGGGGTTACGTTGACGTCGCAACAATGGAACAAGCTCTGGCCGAAGAATCTCATCGACGTAACGTCTGGCGTTGAGATTTCCATGAATTATCAATAAACGCGAGCGAAAATTGTAATTGATGGCGTCCCAGACCATGACACCACCGCCTCCAAACCGGTCTCTTTCAACAACGCAGTTATCAGCAACCTTTCGCCGTCACGTCGATAAACGCGTACCCGCCCGTCGGTTTGGTACAAATTGAACCTGGACTCATCGCTGAAGACGACGTCGTGCCAGTTGACACGTCTCTAGTGATTAAGTGCAAAGTTCATGCGAAGCTGACGATGACGTCGTGTAAGTATTGGTCCGTGGTACGGACGCCGGCAACGAACACCAAATTCCTTAAGTCGTCGGGACACTGTCATACGATGAATACGTCGCCCTCGGTTGCCAATGACGACGGAAGCTGTTTGCGCGGCCGTCTGGAAACGATGCCGTAGGTGGAGTTGACGGATGTAATTATCCTGACGTCTTGACGTTACGCGCACTTGCACAGGCCTGGGGCGGTCATTAACAGTTCCTGTTAACCTGACACGTTGAACGAGACGATATATTGTGGTTCCGTCAACATTAAAACGCCGAGCAATGTCCTTCTGTGAAATGCCAGCGTCCAAAAGGCCTAAAATCCGATTCCGATTTTCGTTATTTAGCCTTGGCATGATCAGTTTTGTAAATTTATTCAAATTTCAACCAAAAACCGATTTGAAGACAACTTTTGAAGAGATTGAATGAAAGATATCGGTTGTACATGCGGAATTGACCATATAAACAAGGTCATATCTCGGTGTGCACGTGCTACGATATCACGTGTAGTCGACCGATATTTTATCGATCTGACCACCTCATATGATTTTATTTATGGTGTATGGAAGCATATATCTGCTAATATGATTTTGGATTGGGCCATTTCAAAAATATTTAAAAAATATAATGTTGCGTTTTCAAAGTGCTTGAGTATATTATGCACAATCATATCAAAATAATGTACATGGCTCCAAACATGTCGCATGCGTTCAGGAATAAAACTTAAAACAAATCCAACCACACGGACAGGTCTGGGCCACCGTCTACATTCCTGCTCGCGTTGGCTACAAACTGTAAATCTGATCCTCCTGAGTCGCGGCAAGCGAGAGGATACCTCGGCAGAACAAGCAAACAGTGAACGACAACGGTATACAAGCGCACCGGGCCCCACGCTGTCTGTCCGTCCGTGTCTTATAAGAAAAGATTTGACTGAAAATAACACTTTTGAGCAGTCTGGATAATATTTAAAGGTCAGTGCGTTTGGCATCTATTGTGCATAATCTTATAAATGTGATGAATGGATCCTGATCAGGAAAAGCACGCCTATATAAGTTTAACACACATATAAACCTCACCTTCATACATTAAAACCAGGGCTCACAGGCGTTTACATTTCTTTTCCCATTTTCACCAAAAACATAGACTGCGCACACCCGCAAGAACCGCCCCGGCGAGGCAAGTCAAATGATTTCATTTCTCTTGCCCAATTAAACTTGTGATAATCGATATCCAGCCCATGCGTGCCCAATGTCCATGAAATAAACAGACAATGAAAAGTGAGCACGCGCTCTGCATGGCGGATAGTCAAAACACATGAAACTCCTCCTGATTATTCAACAGGTTCTCTAGCCAGCCCACTGTGGAAGACTTGTAAAATACAGCAAATTAGTTTTCTTTCTGTTTTGTTTTATCTTAAGTGCCCATTAGACTCTAAGTAACATAATTAGATTATCATTCGAAGGCCGTCTTGTTGCAACATTGGACCGGCGTCGAATAGAAGTCGCGACATCGAGTCAACGTCGATCCAGCGATGCCTCGGCGTTGCGTGTCCGATCAGGCACCGCAACCGTTTATATTCTGACTTCTATCATGTGAATTATATGTTCTTCAAATTATTAAATTAATTATTATCTTAAATTTTATTATATTTTTGAAATCGAACAGAAATGCAGGCAACAATCGCGCCCGCCCCAAATGCCAAACCATGCAGGATCTATGTTATCACGGGGCAGATTTCACCCCAAGCTAAAGATGTATTGTAGCAATAACAACGTTGGTACAAAGTCATTCAGATAAATTCATTACATAGACCAGACATGGCCACACCACAAGCATGGTGCACGCGAAAACAGCTCCCCATTTCATTCACAAAACCTCACACAGCTAGACAAGAAACTTTGTGAACAAAATTCTGAAGTAGTGTCGGTTGCAAAGACACGACCTAAAACAACCTCACTTTGACCCAGACTCCGTCCGCCAAAGCAAGCACCCCTGATAAACACTTTGGATACTCTTGAAAGCTAGCTACCCACATTTTGAAGGAGGGTAGATGATCATGGCCCCAAGGCCCCATATTAAACACAACCCTGCGCCCAGCCATGCCGTGACACCCATGTAACTGCCTCATGAGTCTAGTGATTTCGCAAAGCATTAAAACGGGCAGCGGCACGACATAGACACAGATACAATGGAAGCAATCTACACGACATAATACAAAATAGACAGAGATTACTATGGAACCACAAAAATGTCATGTATCCCAAACTCTCTTGGCAGCACTGTCCTGTTAGTAGAAGTATCTATCTGCGATCGCCAGCACAGGATCTTTTGTCTCACTGCTAAGTCAATGTCTTTATTAGTTTTAATCATTATATAATGTGTATGGTCAAAGTACTAACTATACATGATAATGTCATGAAAGATAAAAAAAAATCGAAGTTCTGAAGCCATATGTATTTCTGTCGTTGCCCGATGATAGATTCCGACGCAGACGGTGGGGTAGCATCCGCGTCGCGTGGACGGCTGTCCATAGGATCCACGCTACCATTCTAAACCGCACAACCCGTCGATGACAAACCCGCCATCGAAGGATTCCACATCGTCGTATCCCTCCTATGATCCAGCAGGAATAATTCAGTACTGATTTTTTTCAGACGGGTTCCCAATAAGATTTCGGTTGCCCGAAAGAACCATAAATAACTTTACGGGTCTTGATAAAATAGCAATTAACCGAAGCCCCGCTACAGGTGATAAAACAAATCGCCCGAACGAGCCCGACACCCGTTACGGGCCACTCGAAAGTGCCCGAAAACCCGAAAATAATGGGTGAATTTAATAAGAAATATCACACAAAGTGAAATTTCATCACAATATTTATTTCAAGTTTCATTTAATTCCATGCAATAGTTGCTGAGAAACGGTTCCGGACAAAGTGAGACGACGAAAAATCCAGAATTTCGATCATTTAAGGGGCCATAACTCTGGATGTAAAAAGTCAATCCAGAAAAAAATTGCGCGTGCATCACCGCAGCATAATAAAACATATTTGTTTCACGTTTCATTTAATTCCATGCAATAGTTGCTGAGAAACAGTTCCGGACAAAGTGAGATGACGAAAAAATCCAGAATTTCAATCATTTAAGGGGCCATAACTCTGGATGTAAAAAGTCAATCCGAAAAAAATTGCGCGTGCATCACTGCAGCATAATAATAAATATTTATTTCAATTTTCATTAAATTCCATGCAATAATTGCTGAGAAACGGTTCCGGACAAAGTGAGACGACGAAAAATCCAGAATTTCAATCATTCAAGGGGCCATAACTCTGGATGTAAAAAGTCAATCCGAAAAAAAATTGCGCGTGCATCACCACAGCATAATAATACATATTGTAGTGACCCAGTTTCCTGTGTTGCAATTTTCTTCCTGGTTCACAAATCAGCTGTTTACACATTTTAGCAGTGGACAGTCAATACTTGTATATTCTAAAAAGACACAAAGTTAACACCCATCGCCCCTTTGAACTATGTGATTACCTGTCTTTTGCAATTTAATTTAATCCATTATTTGCTGTTAACCAGCTGTTTTGACCACCAAATTGTTCAGACCGTACCATGTTGTTTTCACTGTCGTCCATTGTTTTCGTGTGTAAACATGGAATTATGGGAGCCTGTGAGAATCGTTGAACCGTAACTGTCAAAACAGAGAAGTCTTCACGAACCCGTCAGGTCCAACTTCCAAATGAATTCCATACAATCGGTACCATAGAAAAATTTCTAGTTACGACAGTCATGAAATATATTCTTTTGGGGTCATTTTGGTTATAATAACTTCGGGGACTTCATTTGAGACGGCTTTATATTTGCCGGCTGAAGTCGGGTACGGGGTGGATTTTCGTTGACAAGCGACACAAGCTGTCAAGCTACCGCTTTTTTCATCAATCACTAGTAATCGGTATATAATATAATTTTCTCGTCATAACAGTCAAATAGTCCATTCATTTCTCGTCATTTTGGTACCAATGGTTAAAGGGTTTCCATTGGAAATAACTGCTTTCTAGCCGGTTAAAGTTTGGTACTCCGGTTATTTACCGGCAAATCCAAGATGGCGGTTGTCAGAATCTCCTTGGAGACGGCATCTTCCCTTGGTTGACTGTTGCGGGATCACGTGATCCCTTTGTTATTTTGTAAGGGGAATCCGGAATCCCAGAGCAGATAGGTCTGGGGTCTGGGATCCCGTTACAAAATCTTGCGGGTTTTGGGGGACGGGAACTCGGGAGTATATAAGGAGCGGTCCCGGGAATCCCGTCAATCTCAGATTTAGCTTTCGTTAAGGCAAGACGCATTTTATTTTGCTGCGACTTTTTGGCTTTAGTTTTGGTCTATTTTTACAAGTTTATTCTTTTCAAAAAGCAGCAAACTTTGGAAAAATTATTTCTTTTGTTTCGAGGGGTTAGCACTAGTTATGTCATAACTGAAACTTGTCTCTTTTGTTATTTTAGGGTAATTTAAAGAGAAAGCTGAGCAGTTAAACTCCGTGCTCTTGCTTCCTTAACAATTCTTTATTGAAACTTTGCATATTGTTATCAAATATCAATGCATTCACCATTTATCATTAGCCCTGTTCATGTTTTATATCATTAACTTGCATTGTTTAGCCTGACTAGTTCGTGATCACTGTCATTCGTATAAAACCGGTCGTGTCATTTTATTTCAAACCGTCCACTCAGTTCGCACAGGTTTTAATTCATTCCATGTAGCACTGTTTTCATATATCTAGTCATAAAACAACGATCTTATTGTTTTCACTATGAAATTTATTTAATCTATCATCATTAAAAGGATATAGTTATCAAATGACAACATGTCTTGTTTCTTCCTTTCAATCCCTTCAATTAGGGGCTGAACCGCCTGAAACTGAATAGAACAGAATATTGACATATAATTTTCCTTTTAGTTCCTGAGATTCACCTATATCCCTCAAAAGAGGCCTAGACTAAGTCTAGCGTTTCTGCAAGGCAGTTGGAGCTCTCGCTGTCTAGCCAGCTTTAGTTTCAGCCCGATTATATCTTGTAGAGAAGCCCTACTGGCCCTGTGAACCCCTCGGCACGCAACACAATTTATGGTGGTACAGCGGTGGGATTCGTTAGCATAATCAACGGATCCTGTGATACGAAACCGTTAAAATGGATAGTAGACAAACCAGTTATGATTAGCCCACAGGCGATAGGGCTGACAATGAAGATTCGGGCTCTGAGACAGAAGTTTTCTTTAATAAGAGGGGGTCTAGTAGGCAAACGGAAAGCCAAGAAATGACACAACATGACACATTAGTGAACACAAGCCAGGGTCAAAGCTTAACTAGCGAAAATGAACAAACAGTAGCTGCTGCTTCTCTAATGCAGTTACATGAAGTATCACAGACTCAAACAAGGGGGTCCTCTATTCCCAACTCAGTGAGTCATTTACATCAAGGGTCAATAACTAGCTCTCACAGCTACCCGTCTATGCAGGCATCTAGGGGAGACACTTTCAACAGAATTGACCACAATATGGAATCTGCTATGTATTCAGAAGCTAACGTGAGGAATACTTTAACTGGCCTAAGTAACGCTTTCGCAAGCATGCAAAAGCAGCAGGTAGGCTTACAACAACAACAAGTTAACATGGAAATCAAACAAGATTCTATTTCTGGTACCCTCACAAATGTCCTGTCCATTTTACAAGATATAACTAAAAGGCCGCGAAACCATGGCCAAAATAATTGTGCGAGCACTGTTGACTATAATGGCACAGGTCCCTTAGCAGAATACAGTAAGGACAGCGTGCAACCTGCAATGTACAGTACAGGTAGCGTGCAACCTCCAATGTACAGTACAGGCAGCGTGCAGTCGGTACAGGTCGGTGCAGTACGTACTGATCGTGTAGTGGAAAGGACACAGTACGATACATCAGATGCAAACATGGAACAGCCTGCACAATCACAGTCACAATATTCAGCTAGTGATAACTATAGTCGAACCTCGTGGCAACCTTCGTATAATAGAGGAATTGCTAATGAAAGGCGGGCATATAGAACCAACACAGATGGAGGTAACTATTATAGATCTGATCCTATATGCACTCAGTCTTTTGACAGTGGCGCGTCCTCGCGAAATGTTCAATTCAGAGTGCCCGAAAACACAAGGGTGCCTTACATGGCCCGCCAGTCACAGATGAATCCATGGCTAAATGAGGTAAAGCTACCACCATTTAACGGCAAGGAAGACTGGAAAGTCTGGGTCAGCCGATTCGAAGCCATTGCAGAAAGAAGGTCCTGGTCAGAGGAGAAGAAACTTGATAACCTGTTACCAAAGCTACAAGGTAAAGCAGGAGAGTTTGTGTTTACACAGTTACCACGTCACCTCCTTTCTGATTATGATGCACTCATTAAAGAGCTTAATAGCAGATTTAGGGTAGTAGAAACTAAGAAAACATTTGCAGCTAAATTCAGCCAACGAACACAAAAGCCTGGGGAAACAGCAGAAGAATTTGCTGCAGAGCTAAAGCGACTGTATGCAAAGGCATACACTTACCGCGATGAAAACACAAGACAAGAAGATCTTGTTCGTAGGTTTTTGGATGGTCTCAGGGACGGTGATGCACGTTTTGAAGTGGAGTATAACAAAGAACCTGAGGATATAGATGAAGCCGTGTACCATGTTGTCAATTTCGTACAAACCAAGCACAGAGGGCCTACAGAAGGGTCTTCTGACAGAAAATTCAAAAGGTATGCCAGAAGGTCAAAAGTAGAGGAAGATAGTTCTGGCGATGAGTCACAAGATGAAAGTGAGGACCCAGACAGAGTGTGTAGATTACCTGTAAAGAAAGTAACGGATCAGAAAAAGAGGACTGAAAAGAACGATTCTGGTAATATCAAACCAACTCCAGAGGTAGAATCTCTAAAGATTCTGACTGAAGCTAAAGACATGTTACAAACCCTCATGAATCAGATGCAAGTAGTGGTTAAGGACAAAGGTATAACGGGCTCTCAACAGCAAGCTCAAAGACCATTTAGGGGAAGAAGTATAGTGTGCTATGGCTGTCAAGAAGTGGGCCATATTATCAGAGACTGTCCCAAGAAAGATGATAAACCTGCGAATCGCAAACCACCTAGTAGTGCCAGACCTACTGGAGGCATAGGTCAGACCTCAGGTAATTGTAGTAATGACAGACAATCTTTAAACTAGAGCAGGCTATCTCTGGTGGCCACAGAGAAGCCTGTGATAAACCAAAAGGCCAATTATTAGACGAAAAAGGTAATGAAGTTTTAAAGTCCATTAAGACCTCAAGAAAGCTGCCAGATGGCATTTATGTAAGGGGTACTATTCAGGGGTATCCCATTCTTTTCACCGCAGATACGGGTGCCTCGAAGACTATCCTATCAAAACGTATGTATGAATCAATGGATATGACAGACAGACCAGCGCTCACTAAATCCTCCAGATTGTTAGGTCCAAGTGGAGCTGTTATAAATGAGCTAGGTAAGGCCAGTTTTTCACTAACACTGGGACAAATAAACACAAATGTTGAAGCAGTAGTCGCAGAGATCGATGATGATGGACTACTAGGAATAGATGTGCTCCAAAATGGAGATGGTGGTCCTGCTGACTTACTGCTTAGCAAAGGAGTGCTAGTGGTCCAAGACAAGGAAGTACCCATAATACAGGTAGGTCTGAAAAACAGATTGCGTAGAGTAACTGCTGCAGATCATTTTGTCATACCACCACAAGCAGAATCGGTGATAGACGTGTATATTGAAAGAGATGAAAGTGATGATTTCTCATCTGAAAGCAATTGTCTGATAGAGGCTACTGCGGAGTTTCAAGAAACTTATCCTCTCAAGATGGCTGCAACACTAGTTGATATTAACAGAGGGTGCACCTGCAAGGTAAGAGTATTGAATCCCTTTCCAACCGCAGTTTCAATCAAACAGGATGCCACAGTAGGCAGTGCAGAGCCAATAGATGGTATTCCACATGTCCTGTTTCAACAAGAAGATGAAAAGGAAGAAGCCAACTTCCAAAAAGTAAGAAGAATAGACATTTTAAGTAGGACAGACATATTAAAAGAAGAACCTGAAATAGGTGTTACTAGAAAAATTAACGAAAGTCCGAGTAAGCATATACCTGAACATCTCGAAGACCTGTATCATAGGTCCACTACAGATCTAACAGATGTGGAGAAGGAAAGTGTGACGGACATGCTATGTAAGTATCAAGACATATTTTCACGAAATGAGTGGGATATAGGCTTAACACATTTGACGGTACATGCCATCAAAACTGAAGGTAAGGGTCCAGTGAGACTGCCACCTAGGCGCGTTCCCCTAGCGCATGCTGACAAAGAAAAACAGGCCATTGAAGACATGAAGGCAAAGGGTGTTATCAGAGACAGTGTTAGTCCTTGGGCCAGCCCGATTTGTTTGGTGGCTAAAAAGGATGGAGGGGTGCGTCTATGTGTGGACTATCGTAAGGTTAATGAGCTGGTCAAGCCGGATGGATTTCCTCTGCCAAGGGTTCAGGACTGCTTGGACGCTGTGGCAGGTTCCAAATGGTTCAGCACTTTTGACGTAACGAGTGGCTATTACCAGGTCTCTTTAAAGGGTGAAGATATCCCCAAAAGCGCATTCGTGTGCAAATATGGTCACTTTGAAATGTTACGGATGCCGTTTGGACTCAACAGTGCGGCTAGTACATTTCAGAGGACCATGGAGCTGGCATTACAGGGGCTCCAGTGGGTCACGTGCTTAATCTATATTGACGATATAGTCGTCTATGGCAGAAACTTTGATGAACATATCACCAGAGTTGCGGAAGTTTTAGACAGAATGAGGTCAGCAGATCTAAAGCTTAAGCCTGACAAAAGCAACATGTTTCAGTCATCAGTAGTTTTCTTGGGTCATGTCGTGTCTAAGGAGGGAGTGAAGCCCAACCCTGCAAACATAGCTAAGGTAGTAGACTGGCCTAAACCCAAGACAGCTAAGCAAATTCGCCAGTTCGTAGCATTAGGTTCATACTACAGGCGCTTTGTGAAGGACTACGCATCAATAGTAAGACCCATGGTAGAGCTCACAAAGAAAGGTAGGCATTTCCTTTGGGACGAGGCGTGCGACAGAGCATTTCAGACAGTTAAGAAGGCTCTAATCAGTGCAGACATAATGGGTTATCCATTGAATGATGCAGGTGAGTTTGTTTTAGATGTAGATGCATCAGACACAGGTATCGGTGCAGTTCTTCACCAAGTACAGGGCGACAGAGAAAGAGTTATAGCATATGCCAGTAGAGCTTTGAATCGAGCTGAGCGCAACTACTGTATAACAGAGAAAGAGCTGTTAGCGGTAAGATTTTTCATAGAGCACTTTCGCCAATATTTACTGGGAAGAAAGTTTCTAGTCAGAACAGACCATCAGGCGCTTATTTGGCTATTCAAGCTAAAAGAACCGCGTGGTAAAATCGCCCGTTGGATAGAAATTCTGAGTCATTATGATTTCTCAATAGCATACCGTCCAGGAAACAAACAGGCACACTGTGATGCGTTGTCTAGGTGTGAGAACCCAAGAGAGTGTGACTGCCCAAAACTAGATACCAGCGAACCACTGAAATGTGGTCCTTGTAGAAAATGCATGAAAAGAGCACAGGACATGTTACACGAAAGTCTGGTGAAAGAATCAATTCTGTTTAAACCTCAGAGAGATACTGAAAAGGTTCCTTCAGAATCAGTAAGTCAAGAAGTTACTAGAGCTATTTTCAAAGATGATGAGACCCCTGGTACGTCATCAGGAGCGGGTAAAAACGGTGCAGTAAAACCTGACTTGACGATACCTTATACTACCATTGCCAACCTATCAGCAGCTGAAGTAAGCAAACGTCAGCATGATGACGCTGACATAGGCCCTATATTAGAGGCTAAGCTATCTGATGCGAAACCAACCAACCAAGAGATGGTGACAAAGAGCCCGGCCTGTAGACACTATTGGATCATATGGGACTCATTAGAGATAAGAAATGGTATACTGTACAAACGTTTTATCAAGCGAGACGGGACAGGTGACCACACCCAGCTTCTGGTACCTTCCAATCTGAAGAAACAAGTTTTGCATCATGCACATGATTCACTGTTGTCAGGTCACTTAGGATGCACGCCTTGAGTAATTCCGTGTATGGTGGTCCATTTGCTGCTTTGTCTGGCACTTGAAAGTACATAGCCGGCAGTAATACGACACCCTGTCCCTGCTGACATGGTCTTTCAGAACGTGGTCCTGCATTGGCCCAAGCTCTCCAATCCTTCTTTCTCCCGTCAAGTTATGGCATGCCACACACATGTATGCCCGACCTCTCTTCTTGGCCCGCTCAATCGCCTCCTTCCCAAACAACATCTCCAACATAGTGGATTCCATTTTTCTCTGGAAGTATAAAATAAAACAACCCTAGCCTATCTCTTAACGCTACTCTGGAGCCCTAGACTAGATTGCTTGTGATCTCTGTCTATGTAAACCCACGCGCTAAGATTTTGTACTTATGTAAACGACGCGAAGACTTGCAAGGAATCTCTTCTTCAGTTTTGCGCTTGGGTTGCTTTCCTTGAAAACCCCTAGTACAATATATAGCGGACCATACTTCGCATACGGGACCTCCCATATTATGCACATATTGTTCCATTTGACTTTAGCCCATCTCCGTTCCGATTCTGTCGTCAAAACTGCCGAACTGTACCTCTACCGAACTCGGTGCTCTCAGCATCACCATGGTAGAATCTTGGTACTCTTTTTTCTTACCTCCATACTCTACATCATTTTAGAAGCACCATTCTGCATTAGTTTCCCTGTCCCTTCTCTTTGTCCACCATCTTGTACTTTACTTACTCTCGTCTTCAAGTTTCACTAGTTCTTCGCCTTAGTTGCCTTCGGTCGTCTACATCATCTACCCTCTTAGAACTTATAGTGCTTATATTTACATTAATTTGTAACTATGTGACATTCCTCCCCCCGAAAAATGTAATTGATTCTTTACTTATTACTGACTAGTTTCAAATGGTAAGTGCTTTCTCTTAAACAGGCTGATACACTTGTAAGCACCTACCGTCTTCGTTTTTCCTTACTGTTGTGAGTTATTGTTGGCTAAAAGCCGCCTTCTTGCTTTCTGTACCCACCTTTGAGGCTGATCACCTTCATATGGTTTTAGCTTGTCATGGTGAACCACCTGTTCTTTCCCATCTTCATCTAACTGGATCAGAAAGTCTACTTCGCTTACCTTCTGTCTCACCAGGTGTCAAGGCAGCAACCGCTGTCCAGAGTCCTCAATTATCTCTACTGCGCCATGTGGACTTAACACCCCAAGCAACCAACCCTGTTAGGACCAGCAGTACGACAACTTACATGACAACTATTCAGTCAGAGAGAACTGGAACAGCGCCGCTAAGCATGGTGGAAAGAGTTCTTCCCTCACCAGTTACAAGCCTGGCGAGTTTCGCCTGTTTGGGTCACAGTTCACCTATGGTACAAGCCGCAGGGAGGCTGGAGACGGTCCCAAGCTCTACAGAAACTAAAAGGGATAATCAGATGTCACCTGAAGCGCCCCAAGGCAAGGACAACCCAGCCGAGGAAGTGGAAAATCTATGGCCCCAGCTGATGCCCCCGGAGGATTCCGACCACTTATCCGAAATTGGTTCCATCACTGGAAATGATGAGCTGAAAAGGAAAACAGCCGAAGAAGGGGACACAACAGTAAACAAGAGTGCTGAGGGTGCAAGATCCGCAATGGATGAAGATAGAGTTGCAGAAACCCAGCCTAACTCAAAGAAGAGGAGGATCGACAGAGAAGAACCAGTGTGTGAACTGAACTTAGTGGCTCTCAATGGTCTAACATCAGCAATACAGCGTCTGTCAGGTCAGGTGTCAAGGACCGAGAAAAACCAGGAGAAGACAGAAAAAGCTCTGGCTGACGTGACCTGTGCACTAAGCAAGTGCACAGATGCCATTAACAGGCTTAAGAATACTTTGGAAGAAAATGCAAAGGAGCAAAGAAGGAGGGAAGAGAAATGGTTAGAAATGGATAGGGCACGGGAGGAGGAGCGAAGGAAAGATAGAGAGGCTGAGCAGAGGAGAGAAGTACGCCACAGAGATGCCGAAAGGAAAGAGCGAGAAGAAATACGTCGATTATTAGCTGAGAAGAAAGAGGAGGAGACAAGGAGCAAGCATAGAGTGGATAAATCGAAAGACGGAGAGGAAAAGGAGAATGCCAGATGTCTAAAATCCGTGTTAGGGAAATCCTATACAGAGAATAGCATTAAGGACTTGAGTAGAAAGAAGTGAATAATTCTCTATAGAGACTGTTTATCAATATGAGTGACGTGTTCCGTATAGGACTTACTGTGAACATTCCAATAAGAATTAATATAATTTGGAACAATAGACATTCATAAGGAATTAAGTGTGAAGTAACTGAACAATAGTGCATTTTACGAACAGTTTCGGACTGGAAATTCTGTGAAGGATTTATTATACTAAGACAGTTTCACAAAGCTGAAACTGTGTTAGGTTTTAAAGAAGTGGGACTCTAGTGGCAGAGGAAAATTAGCAATCGCCGTGATTGTGCTTATTTTATTTTAGGCCAATGATTTCAATTGTGAAAATTCATGTACTTTCAGGTATGTCAATGTTTGGGGATTAAAAGAACCCTCCAATTTGTGGTGTACAGACTTAATATACTCTGGTGTACGAATGCCTGTGGATTTTTGTTAGGTGCAGAATTCGCAGACATGGGTACACCGTGGAAATATGTACAATTACGGTGAGAGAAATGAGTTGACAAGTGTTAAATTATGGAACAAGCCTCTGTGACCCAGTGGGTAAGAGTGCTGACTCTTAAACATTTGGCCTCTCGCGGCTGTGGTCTGAGCCTCGCTTGGGTCACAGGTGAGATGCCAAGTTCTGCAGCAGAAGGACAGGTGGGTTTCATTGGGTACTCCGATGTTCATCCACCTCTGATTAACGATTGTCTCGAAATAAACGAATTAATCTTGAAAGGGCCGTAAAAAGCAAAATAAAATATATGGACAGCCTTTATCAGGTATTTGTTGAAATCACTTGTTCTTGCAGGTAATGCTATGGAATATTGCATTTTAGTGATTTTTATTTTTTTCTTTCTCGCGTACAGTGTTACTATTACTTTCGCGATACTATTGCTTTCGCGGTGAATATGGAGCTACGCGTCTGTGGTAAAGCCACTCGGGATAAAGTTATTACTGCAGGCAAGTGATTTCAAGCACTGTAGATTTGCAAACATTCTAAGTGGTTAATATCCTGTGAGAATTCAGGGATATGTGATATGTCTGTCAAGACGACATAAATTGTTGCATTGCAATCATAGTCTTTCATAATGTTGATTATTTTCTCTCATGCAAGCATAATGTTAGTTCATAAAGTTATAAAGTTCATAATGTTAGTTTCCATTATGGTCTGGTTGCTTCATGTTTGTGTTTCTTTCCCTTTGGTGTCTTTGATAGGTGGAGTAAGTTAATTGTATTATTCCTGATCTTAGATTTACTTCTACCTTACAGTATATGAGTATGTCCATGTCTCGTCATCAAGTCAACATCACTTTAGTCTCTTGTCTTAGTCTGCCAAGATTAGGGAATTTTACTGGTATTTAACGTTAAGCAAGTAAGTCTCGTTTACAATTAATGCTCATGTCAATATTTTACAAGTCATATGTTCTTCATCAAGTTCAAAATTGTTTCATTTTTATCATAGCAATTAGGACAGTTCATAGCTTTTCATTATAAAGTCTGTACTTAAGGAAGTGCTATGAATATTTGTTGGTAGCTTTAATATGGCATCAATGTTTGTTTTTCTTGGTTACATTCCTGAGCAATTTGGTGCCGTGACCAGGATTTTATCAAAATAGTAACTGTTTTGCTTTTCGAATATAGTATTTGGGAAACTGGATTGGTATCGGACCTTTTATCCAGGGTCGTTTGATGGAACTAAATCGACCCTGGAGGGGGGTAATGTAGTGACCCAGTTTCCTGTGTTGCAATTTTCTTCCTGGTTCACAAATCAGCTGTTTACACATTTTAGCAGTGGACAGTCAATACTTGTATATTCTAAAAAGACACAAAGTTAACACCCATCGCCCCTTTGAACTATGTGATTACCTGTCTTTTGCAATTTAATTTAATCCATTATTTGCTGTTAACCAGCTGTTTTGACCACCAAATTGTTCAGACCGTACCATGTTGTTTTCACTGTCGTCCATTGTTTTCGTGTGTAAACATGGAATTATGGGAGCCTGTGAGAATCGTTGAACCGTAACTGTCAAAACAGAGAAGTCTTCACGAACCCGTCAGGTCCAACTTCCAAATGAATTCCATACAATCGGTACCATAGAAAAATTTCTAGTTACGACAGTCATGAAATATATTCTTTTGGGGTCATTTTGGTTATAATAACTTCGGGGACTTCATTTGAGACGGCTTTATATTTGCCGGCTGAAGTCGGGTACGGGGTGGATTTTCGTTGACAAGCGACACAAGCTGTCAAGCTACCGCTTTTTTCATCAATCACTAGTAATCGGTATATAATATAATTTTCTCGTCATAACAGTCAAATAGTCCATTCATTTCTCGTCATTTTGGTACCAATGGTTAAAGGGTTTCCATTGGAAATAACTGCTTTCTAGCCGGTTAAAGTTTGGTACTCCGGTTATTTACCGGCAAATCCAAGATGGCGGTTGTCAGAATCTCCTTGGAGACGGCATCTTCCCTTGGTTGACTGTTGCGGGATCACGTGATCCCTTTGTTATTTTGTAAGGGGAATCCGGAATCCCAGAGCAGATAGGTCTGGGGTCTGGGATCCCGTTACAAAATCTTGCGGGTTTTGGGGGACGGGAACTCGGGAGTATATAAGGAGCGGTCCCGGGAATCCCGTCAATCTCAGATTTAGCTTTCGTTAAGGCAAGACGCATTTTATTTTGCTGCGACTTTTTGGCTTTAGTTTTGGTCTATTTTTACAAGTTTATTCTTTTCAAAAAGCAGCAAACTTTGGAAAAATTATTTCTTTTGTTTCGAGGGGTTAGCACTAGTTATGTCATAACTGAAACTTGGCTCTTTTGTTATTTTAGGGTAATTTAAAGAGAAAGCTGAGCAGTTAAACTCCGTGCTCTTGCTTCCTTAACAATTCTTTATTGAAACTTTGCATATTGTTATCAAATATCAATGCATTCACCATTTATCATTAGCCCTGTTCATGTTTTATATCATTAACTTGCATTGTTTAGCCTGACTAGTTCGTGATCACTGTCATTCGTATAAAACCGGTCGTGTCATTTTATTTCAAACCGTCCACTCAGTTCGCACAGGTTTTAATTCATTCCATGTAGCACTGTTTTCATATATCTAGTCATAAAACAACGATCTTATTGTTTTCACTATGAAATTTATTTAATCTATCATCATTAAAAGGATATAGTTATCAAATGACAACATGTCTTGTTTCTTCCTTTCAATCCCTTCAATTAGGGGCTGAACCGCCTGAAACTGAATAGAACAGAATATTGACATATAATTTTCCTTTTAGTTCCTGAGATTCACCTATACCCCTCAAAAGAGGCCTAGACTAAGTCTAGCGTTTCTGCAAGGCAGTTGGAGCTCTCGCTGTCTAGCCAGCTTTAGTTTCAGCCCGATTATATCTTGTAGAGAAGCCCTACTGGCCCTGTGAACCCCTCGGCACGCAACAATATTTATTTCAAGTTTCATTTAATTCCATGCAATAGTTGCTGAGAAACGGTTCCGGACAAAAAAGTGTGACGGACGGACGGAAGGACGGACAACGCCAAAACTATATCCCTCCGCCTTCGGCGGGGGATAACAATATGAAAATGTTTCTTTAGTTATGGCCCTTTGAACATTTTGTCATTCAGGGGCAAGCATATGGTTGGGGGCATACTGTTTTTTTCTTGCACACCAGACAAGGAAATCCGCGATTTTCCTGGGATAGAAATTTATGTTCTGACCCTGGTGTTCCGACCCAAAATCGAATATAATCGCGTGTTTGATAAATGCACTGGTTGATTACGACCTCGTATGCGCCGTCGTTAAGGTTGACGTCACAGCACGTTACGTGGCGTCACTAAACATTCCTGCAGTGTTAACACAATATGGCGGACGTTGGTAACCGAAGTGACTTCAGCATTAAAAACCCGCGCTAAGAAATGGAAGGTATGCAAGAAAAAGAATCCAATATGGGTGTGAGGGGTGGATAGAAAAATCCGTCCCTCGGGATCACTGTCCGGCATCACTCGGCAAGCCTCGTGATGCCGGACAGTGTCCCTCGGGACAGATTTTTCCATCCACCCCTCACACCCATATAAGATTCTTATAATAAACACCATTTCTAGTTGAGTTGAATTTTTGTGCCGCATGTAAAATAATTCAAACCGGTATGATTGGTATAGTTATACCTAGAAAATAGCCATTTTTTAACCCTGTAGACAGTTACAGCTCAGCAGGCACACGTCGTTGGGACAACGTCAAATCAACCTCGGTGCAATGACACGACGTTGCACCGACGTAGATTTGACGTTGCATAAACGTAATGACGTTTCATCGACGTTGATGTGACATCACAATTACGCCATGTGCCTGCTGGGAGATACCCTACACTATACCAACAGTGTAGACAGAGATGGCTTATGTTAAACCATTTCATCACAATCTAAGCTTTTTTCATTCTGTTAATTGATATTTGATACCACCACCACCGCCACCCCAATCCCCTTAACAGAATGGTCGTGTACAGATTCAAAGATGGACGAGAAATGAGTTCAGAAATGTTAGATGCATGCATCACTTGCAACACTACAATAAAACTATATTTACCACATACGAAAAACAATAAAATGTTTCGGACATCTTTAACTTGAAACAGTTATGCTATTGTCTACAAAAATAATCACTATATCTAAAAAATTAAAACAGGAACAAGTCAGTAAATCCAAGTGACTCACGTTCGTACGTCAAGGATGAAGCATTACGTAAACATTTTGGTTCGTTGTCTCAGACCATTTGAAGTTAACAGGCAATCCTGGATAAAAAAAAATATAATGTTATGGAAACCAAGAACATTGTTAGAAAGTCTGATCAGTTTGTTCAAACATAACTTTTTCTCTTCGCACGTTTCCTTTTGTTTGTCGCTACATTTTAATGTGCAGAGCATTAAACTTCCTTGCACATTGTTTTATTTAGATTTACTCATTATTTGTCATCGAGGCGCTAATATTTCAGTTTTAACGATTGTCAATCACTTCCGCGGCCCCCGCCCATCGGGGCTTGAAGAAATATATGGGCTGCATGATGCTTCCACGCAGAGCTGAATCTGACCCACACACGAGTATTGATAAACCGCTTAGAGGATCTAAGCCTGCCCAGGCAAAGCGTTGTGAGGCGGACCGTTCATGCTTATAAACCCTATTGGTTTCATTGGGCGACAGGGCTTGAGATGTCATTTATCTCAATGTCGGGTAAAAGTCCCACAAAATTGGAAGCAACGTCTCCAAAATGAAAAACCTCAAATCAAACAAATGTCAATCACTTCCGGGTAGTTGACACCTTATATTCGATGATTCAAAAACCGAGTATTGCATATAGGTCTCCTATTCAACATGGCATCAGTATACCCAGTTTGTAAAGAGTATCGGGCCAACATCGATACGTCAATTTGATGTCCGCCCGAGTTGGCCCGCCGTTTTTATTCAAGCAGGATGATTGCTGAAAACTTAAGCAACAGATCACATTGTGTTTTATTAAAGTTTTGTATCTATTTAAAAGATAAATCAATCAATAATAATAATAATAATAATAATAAAAACCTTGCAAGGGTTCTACAAGGTTCAGTTTTAGTTGTCCTCTTCTTACCAGTAAAGGTAAATAATACCTTTTTCTAAGTCCATCACGTCCCGAGGCTGTGACTGTTTTCATGCTAAACTCAACTGGGTTAAATTATCAACAATTGTTTGCATCTTAATACCTAGATTAGTTTCTATATTGACCATAGCTTGGAACAGTGCAAAATTCATTCTCAAAGAAGTTACATAAGCTCGGATACAGAAATGATAGTTCTCTTGTATTCAGCTTACCCGTCGGCCTCGGTAGCGCAGCCGGATGCGTGTCAGACTGATGATCAAAAGCTCGTGGGCTTGATACCTGCCGCGTCGGTAACATTCTTTTGTGGCGAATCATCATTGGTCATTATCTCCCTTCCGCTGATTCAAGAAGGGTAGTTGTCAGTTGCTGGCAAAACAATGAGCACTCTACTGGTTAACCGCTTACGTATAAGCCTTCCCGTGAAAAGTGTGGTTAAGTAAACTGACCGGTTCGATATGACCTTAATAGTGTTGACTGGGCCGTAAAACTAAAAACAAACAAAAAAAATCAATTGAGTCAAGACATGAGAAACGGGCACTAAGCATTCTCCGATTATTACTATTTAACCCATTTTCTACCAGAAACCCCAATATGGGTAGTTGGCAAACAGTGCAGATCCAGATCAGACGCCGCAGAACGCTACACTTTTTGCAAAATTGTCAGCCAATTTCCAAATAGTTTTTGAAGAAAACACAACATGATACCCCTAAATTCTGAAAAGGACTCCTGCTATATATAAGATGGAAGATTCCATTTGGTACAAAAGTGTTAAATGAAGATTCGCAGTCATTCAATAGGGTAGAGGTGTGATTTCTTGCAGGAAGGTACCCATCTGCGAACAGCGAAGGCTCTGGCGAGACTGCACTTATGTGCAGTCTCACCTGAGCCTTGGCTGTTCGCCCTTGCGATAAGTACTCTTTTCTCATGAACTGTCTCAAAAACCGTAAAAATACTAAAAATTCGGACACCTTGAGGACTTGCTATAATCCCCTAACATTTTAACAATTTGCTTCATGATTCAGCAAGATTCAAAACGTGCAGCCAGGATGACAAACAGTGAAGACCCTGATCAGACTGCTCTGCCATGTTTGCTTAGGCATATCTGTCCCATTACGGTAATGATCTACATAGACATAGAACTACGTAATTCACCATCCCTGTCTAGCTTTAAGCATCAGTTGAAAACAAAACACAAAATAATTCAAAAGTTCCAACATACTACAAAGTTGGTAGTAGATACATCTCAGTCCTACATGCAAGAATTAGAAATAACTGTAGTAATTTATTATTTGATCTATATATTAATCATCTGTAACTAAGTCCTACATGCAGCTGTTCTGAAGAAGTTGAAGATGCAGATCATTATTTCTTTAGATGCTCACACTTTATCAACGAACGAATTGCACTGTTTCGATCAACGAGGAATTTTAACCCACTAAATGTTAATAAGCTTTTGTTCGGAGATGAAAATCTCACACCAGAAGAAAATGTCACTATTTTCTCAGCCGTCCAAACCTTTATCAAGGACACCAGAATTGTGGCCCAACCCTATTGCTTGTTCAGTGGATGCAATAAAATACGTTTAAACTGTAAAGATCTACACCTACAAAATATCATTAATCATGACATACAAAGCATAGCAACGCTAAATCACAGAAGCCCCGTCGCAATAAAACCCACATTCCAGGTTTTTTACCTGATGAGACAGAAACCGGCCTGCTAAGCTAAACAGACTAGCAACAGTCTTGGAAGTTTATACATACAACCGCACAACTATTAGTTTAGCAATATGACATATGTCGTCGGTTTATTAAAGTGAAAATAAGTCAAAACACAATGACACGCAGAACAAGAATTTTTGTCAAAGTACAAAAAAACGTAATCCATATTTACAGATTGAATACCGGTAAATCTCGCTCACACAGAAAATCGGGGCGGTGCTTGGCGATTGTCAGAAATCTATACCACTACAATCCCGCCTTCTTCAGACCTGTGCTGCATATTAAAATTGTTATTTAAATAATGTCAATGGTCTGTATTTTTCGACCAATCAACTGAGAAGGACTAGCTACGCCCACGTTGTCAACCTGTATTGAGGCACGTGATAGAAAGTTCAACAGGGTGCGACAAAGCTTTCGGCGCATCTTCCATTATCGTTGCAAACAGCATTAAATGTGCGACTGGTAGAAGTCTTATTCTTGCACACCAGACAAGGAAATCCGTGATTTTACCCTGGGATAGAAATTTATGTTCTGACCCTGGTGTTCCGACCTCAAATCGAATATAATTATAGGGATCAACCATGGTTTTTCATGCATTAACATTTGCCGGATCCCGAGGAAGCTGTTTGAACATGAGGCCGCTGGGGCGAATGTTCAAATATCTTCCGAGGGATCCGGCAAATGTTAATGCAATGGAATAACCATGGATGATCGTTGTTCTTGCCTAACTTACGAATCAGACCGCAAAGTTTGACTAAAACGCCCAGAAGCTCCATATAAATTCCATGTAAACTCTTTAAATGCGACAGGCAAACCAGAATGGCGGCCTATTCAGAATGCTGTTTACAATGACGTTGTTATGCAATGACGTCATCATAGAACCCCAAAACGCTACGTTCAGGGCGATAACGTTACGTCGCTCAACCTAACGTAAACAAAACAAGGCCCGTCTTGTGCTATCAAAAGCTCAAAATCCATGTTCAAACAGCACGCGAATTACATGATTTGAACATGGTTTTTGCTGTTTGAGCACGGCTTTCGTTCCATTTGACAATGGCTTCAAACAGCCATGCGCATAGGTATTTATGCAAGAACGCGTGTTTGATAAATGCACTGGTTGATTACAACCTCATGCGCGGCGTCGTCATGCGTAACGTCACTAAACATTCCTGTTGTGCCATCACAAAATGGCGGACGTCGGTAACTGAAGTGACAGCAACATTAAAAAATTCGCAATAGAAATGGAAGGTATGCAAGAAAAAGAATCCTATATTGGTGTGAGGGGTGGATAGAAAAATCCGTCCCTCGGGATCACTGTCCGGCATCACTCGGCAAGCCTAGGGTTTGTACTGTATTAGTAGCCAACGCAAAAGTGTTGATTAGTCTGCGCGGATAAATTTTCCTTCCATCAGTCAATTCAAGATGGAGAACCATCTAAATAAAAAAAAACACAGAATAAGATGGAACCCTCATTTTAAGGAAAACGAAGGAAGAAAATAAATAACATGACATCATTGGATGTAAAATCCATCTTCAACCATCCATGAGAAATTAAGACATTTGCATACCATTTTTCTTCATCGGGACCTTGTTTGTATTCAGTCTGGTCAAGTTTGTCACTCGATATTCACATATAAATCGATATATTAAACTGGGCCTTCATTATAGCCTTCATTATAGCAACTAATGACGAGTACATGAAAAATTGCTTTGAAATGAGTAGTACTGAGATAGGATAGAATTTCCATCTTAAACATGGTTTTCGGCCCCCACACAGCGGGGCTTGGAGAAATAGATGAACTGCATGATGCTTCCACGCAGAGCTGACACCGACCGCACACGAGTACTGGTAAACCGCTTAGAGGATGTAAAATAGAAGTGAGGGCAATGATCCGTAACCCACAGCTCCCATCAGAGACACCAAGGGGAAGAAGCACAAACATGAAACAACTAGACCCTAATGGAAACTTCAATAGCGGAAAGCCAAAAAGGACAGTTACTTTCCCACGAAATTGCCAATAGGCTATCCAAAACAAATTAATATAAGCGATACACACACTCAAGAGTTGCATAGACAAGAACTTCTGTTGATGGAATGGCTAAAAGTGACAAAGAGTCATAACTTTGGTAAAAAAGCAGCCAGGCGTGACCTCGGTATAATATGATCCTCTTCAAGCCATGGGAACAATAACTGGAAGGTTTCAGTAAAATCCACCGAACAAGTAAGAAAAGGTCACTCAGCAATCTAACAACGCAGCCGTCTCAAGTCACTTATAGAAAGTTACACGGAGTCACATACAAAAACAGGCGAAACATGAACCAACGGCACAAAGCCAAAATAACAAATAAGACACTGCAAAAGAACGACCGCCTTGGGACGGTCAGTAGTAAAACTACTGGGGGCTACAACTTCGGGGTTTATGAAAAGCTTTCAACCCTCGCCCTCAGTTCCAGTACAGTATTAAACAAAAATAACAATACAAAATTGATCCGCATGGAGGCTTTCTAGCTCAACAGTGAGTCATGACAAAATACATGGTAAAATGGTTATGTATAGATTGATATCATCATGAAAACTGCCAGAGGAGTTGCACATACAAGACATACTGTTGAAAATAGCTAAGGGCCATAACTCTGGTAAAAATCAGTCCAGCATGACCTCTATAAAATATGATCATTTTCAGGTCATGGAAACAAAAACTTGGAAGATTCTCCAAAATCCCTTGAAAACTGTAGGAGGAGTTGTGCAGACAAGAACTTCTGTTGAGGAAATGGTTAAAACTGACAAAAGGCCATGACTCTGGTAAAAATCAGTCGAACGTGACCTCGATAAAATATAATCATCTTGAGGTCATGGGAACAATAAGAGGAACGTTTAATCAAAATCCCTTGATAACTGTACTGTAGGAGGTGTCGCGGAGACAAAAACTGTTGTTGATGAAATGGCTAAAACTGACAAAGGACAATATCTCTGGTAAAATCAGCCTAGCATGATCTCGATAAAAAATGATCAAATTCAGCTCATTGGACGATAATGGAAAGTTTCATCAAAACCCCTTGAAAACTGTAGGAGGAGCTGCGGAGACAAGAACTTCTGTAGAGAAAATGAATAAAACTGACAAATGGCCATAACTCTGGCAAATATATGTCGAGCATGACCTCGATAAAATATGCTCATCTTCAGATCATGGGAACAAAAAATGGTTTCATAAAAATCCCTTGAAAACTGTAGGAGGAGTTGCGGAGACAAGAATTTCTGTTGAAAATAGCCGAATAGCCATATCTCTGGTAAACACTAGTCAAGCATGACTTCGATAGAATATGATCATCTTCAGATCGTGGGAACAATAACTGGAAAGTATCATCAAACTCCCTTGAAAACTGTAGGATGAGTTGCGGAGACAAAACAAAAACTTCGCTTGATAAAATGGCTAAAACTGACAAACGGCCATAACTCTGGTAAAAATCAGTAGAGCATGACATCGATAAAATATTATCATTTACATGTCAAGGGGGCAATAAGTGGACAGTTTCGTCAAAACCCCTTGAAAACTGTAGGAGTTGCAGAGACAAGAGATTCTGTTGATAAATTGGCTAAAACAGACAAAGGACCATAAATGGAAGTGAAGGCAATGATCAGGAATCGATACAATTAACCCACAGCTCTCATCAGAGACACCAAATGGAAAGACACACAAACACGAAACAACTAGACCCTAACGGAAACATCTATAGCGGAAAGCCAAAAGGACAGTTACTTTCCCACAAACTGGCCCATTGTCTATCCACAACAAAAAAGGATATAAGCGATACACACACTCAACGACAAGCCATAACAAAAAAGCCGCGACAGAAGAACCGCCTTGAACGGTCAGTCAAACGAATTCCACTGGGGGGCTTAAATCGATTTTACATGGCAACAATCCACTTCAGAATATAACCCCAGCCCAGATTTCTCGATTTTTGCCAGTTTCTGGCTTCCCCAAGTAGATTATTTATTTAACAGTGTAAGGATTACTCAGTAACTGATCCTGCAGAGATTAATTCTCATAGTTTTTGGAACCTTTCTAACATTGACCAGGTCAATGATACTACCTAAAATATTGATAACGGCAAAATAAATCAAATTAAATTGATCAAAGTGCAACTGACAACACTGTTAAACTGTTTTGTTTGACCCTTTTATTCCAGAATTTTACGTATTTAAACAGTGTCGACCCTGATCTGGGTCTTCACTGTTTGCCCAACACAATGCTTGATTCCAACCCAGATTCTATATATAATCCTTTAATGCAACACTCTGACCTCACAGCAATAAGAACAGCGCAGCTAATTTCTATAAAAAAACGTTACCTAGATTTCTTACTTATCTATGATAGTCAAGTGGACATCAGCAATAAAAAGTTTCCATGCTTAGTAACTGGGTCAAATGACAAAAACTACTTCATAAAGTCTTGGTGATCAAGAGGTTGCGGTTTCGACACCTGCCGGGTCGGCAACATTCTTTCCTAGAGACTGATAACGTAATCTGTTCTACGATCATTTCTTCCTTGCTGATTCAAGAAGGGCAGTTGTCAGTTTCTGGCGAAAGAATGTCCACTGTACTGGTTAACCACATACGTATACGCCTGCCCAGGAAAAATGAGGATAGGTAAACTGACCGGCTTAAAATGACCTAAATAGTATTGACTGGGCCGTTAAACTCCAATACAGACAAACAAACAAAACAGATACTTATCCGAGCAGGGTATATCCTGATATGATGGATATATAAGAATTTAATAGAAAAATACGTCTGGTCGAATATTTTGATGGCACAGAGGATACAGATGAATCATTGGTAAGGAACAAAACTGATTTTATCCCACCCCCTGAAAGAAATAATGCCGTAGATGCATTCATTTCCACCATAAAGAAATTTCCAAAAACACAGCCAAATGCCGTTTCAAAATCAAACATTATAAATTCAGAAGCAAATGCAATTAAATCTTTACAAAATGATCATACCATTATTATTAAGGAAGCGGACAAAGGCGGCGCTACGGTTATCATGGATAGGGAACATTACCTCAAAATGGTAGAAACTACACTAAATGGTAGAGAGTACTATGAAATTCTAACAAAAGATCCACATAAGGAAACAAAACTCAAATATAATAAATTTTTGAAGAAACATCAAAGTAAATTAACTAAAAAGGAACTTGACTATTTAGAACGTTTTGAGGTAAACGAAAGTCAATTTTATGGTCTGCCAAAGATACACAAGAGTAAAACGATTACTGAACAATGCAAGCAGACAAACTCTTCCTATGTTGAAGTCAAGGAAGTCAGGGACTTAAAGTTACGACCGATCGTAGCTGGGCCTTCATGCCTCGCCCACAGGTTGAGTAATCTCTCAGACATTATCCTACGACCCTTTACTAACCATGTACAAAGTAACTTGCGAGACACAACAGACTTTCTCAATAACTTACCAAATAGAGTTCCAGCTGATACCATATTAGCTTCATTTGACATTGAATCACTTTACTCAAATATTCCGCATGAATTAGGTATACAAGCAGTACATTTCTGGTTAGAGAAATACCCAGAAACATTAAAAGGTCGATTCTCCAAGGAATTTATATTGGACGGAGTTAATTCTGGAAAATAACACTTTCTCTTTCAATGATAGATACTATAAGCAAACAAAGGGGACGGCCATTGGCACCAAGTTCGCACCCGTATATGCGACACTAACGGTAGGGTATCTTGAACAAAAGCTGTACACAGAAATAGAAACAACATTTGGTTCGGAATTTGGAACATATTTCATTCAAAACTGGAAAAGGTTTCTAGATGATTGCTTCGTGCCTTGGACAAAATCCGTCGAAGATTTAAAACAATTACACATTATTTTAAATAGCTTGCATACAGATCTAAATTTTACATTACAATACAGTGGTGTGCAACAACCATTTTTAGATGTATTGGTAAAGAACCATGGTGGTAAAATAGAAACTGATATATTCTATAAAGAAACCGACAGCAAGCAATATCTTTCATTTAATTCTTGTCACCCACGACACACTAAGGTAAACATATCATACAATCCAGCACGCCGCCTTAGAACAATCGTCTCTGAAGAACATGTGGTTCAAACACGAATGAAAGAACTAAAAACATTTCTGATTAAGCAGAAATATCCCATACAGATCATTGAACATGGCATAAACAGAGCCATGTCATTAGATAAAACCACTCTTCGGACAGTAAAAGAAAAGTCCGAAGAGAACATTATTCCTTACGTGTCAACTCACAACCCAAAAGATCCCGAAATGTATAAAGTTATACTGGATCATGTCCCAATTTTAAAAGAGGATGATAAAATGCGAAATATTTTGAATAAATACAAATTAATTAAGAGCAAAAGGCAGCCTTACAGTCTTAAAGGCATTTATTCTGTAGCAGTAAAACACACCGTGTGTCCATAATTGTTTTATTGCCCCCTGTGATATACTGACTATAGCAGATCAAAGGCGGCCCTTAATAGGGTGATTAGTAGCTCTTGTTGAATCCCCTGACTGAGACACTTAAGGGGAAAATCAATAATGTACACCAGTCAACAGTAAGTAATTTATTGATTTTCCCCAAGGCGGCCCCTTACCTGTTGAAGACAGAGGACTTCTCTCCAGTGAGCACTGAGGGCTACATAATATTATGTAATGAAATGATAGTCCTCAATAATCAAGAATAAATGCCTTTAAGCGCTTACTTACAAAAGCAAAATTCACATCGAACAATACTCCAAAAGTTACAAAATGCAATAAACCAAACTGCGGCCTCTGCATTCACTTATTTGAAGGGCATTCAATTTCATTTCGCTGTGGAACAAACTTCAAAATCTACGAGAACATTTCCTGTGACGTAAAAAATGTGATATACGTCATGAAATGCAGAGGCTGTGGAGAGGAATATATTGGCGAAACTGGTAACTCATTACGACAAAGAGTTACGATACATAATCAGCAAATTCGTGACCCTAAGACAAGAATGTTTAAGGTTAGTGAGCATATAGTAAATTGTGCCCATTCTCTGAACCCGAAATATAAGATTTTCCCCTTTTATAAGATGTATTCTGAGAGTACAACTTTACGACGGGCAGAAGAAAAACTTTTCATCAATACTCTGAAGCCGAAGTTGAATAGACTTCATTGATAGGGACACGTGCCATCAGGGTATTCACCGACCAGACTTTGTTATAATACCGTTTTTTATCATTGTTTATGAACGTAACGTTACTGACGCCGGAAGTAACACCGGAAGTAACGTCGTTACGCATTGTTGCTATATCAATAACTTAACGTCTTCTTGAAAATCTGTTAGAACAGTGAAACCGGTAGAAGCGTATAAAATATACAAAAAATATACAAAATTGTGTGGCGATATCGGACTTTGTTGATTCTCTCTCTCTCTCTCTCTCTCTCTCTCTCTCTCTCTCTCTCTCTCTCTCTCTCTCTCTCTCTCTCTCTCTATATATATATATATATATATATATATATATATATATATATATATATATATATATATATATATATATATATATATATAACTATGAAAAAATTATATATATATATATATTTTTTTTAAACCAAGGTCCCACCCTGTGGCAAACATAAACAGAAAAACTCTTCAGTGCTAAAGTCAACGTGACTTCTCGGAATAACCATTTTTATAGAAAACCAGTGCTTCAGCTGAAGTGCACGACCCGCCGGATGCTTTTAGCTTTATGAGTGTTACCATAGATGGGTATGGCGGCCATTTTGGTCATGTGACCTGGACCTAAAACGGTTCCCCCAATAAATGCGCCTTATCGTAAGAAGCAAAAATATATCTTATACTTTAGTTTGGGGTTGAGACACACTGATGAAGATTAAATATCAGAAAGGCCTCTGTGTCACTAAATTAGGTATAGTTACGCCTTAATTAGAACTGTATTCTGAATCGTTTGCAGGATAAAATGCATTCTTACTTTTCCAATACAAAAGCATATGTGTCAGAGTTTGACCTAGGCACAAAGAATGTCAAGGTCAACCCAGGGTCACCATTTTAGCACTTTATGATGGGCCTACGTCCCAGATGCTATTTATCAAGTTTCGTGGAAATCTGCCCAGTGGTTCTGGAGAAGACTATTTTTGAAGGGTTTTTACCATATATGGATTGGCGGCCATTTTGGTCATGTGACCTGGACCCCATGAGCAAATTTTGGTTTTACCCATCCCATATAGGCTCCATATGAAATTTGACTTCAATCGGTCCAACGGTTTCCGAGAAGAAGCAGTTCGAAAATTTTCACATTTTTCGCCTCGGCGAGGCTACGAGGACAGTTCAAATATGAATGCAACTAAGCACATAAAAATGATTCCGTGATAAATTTCGATGAAAAAATTATTTTGTCCAATCAAAGTATTCTCCATTAACAGATATACAAACTTTCTGTCTTCTGATCCAATCATTGAATGCATTTTGGTAGTCTTTTCGAGGTATACTATGAAGGCACTGGAATATTGCAGAACCGAGGTGTTTGCGCTGTACAAATTTTCGACCAGAAAGGTATTTTTTCAGCCGCGGGAACAAAAAAAGTCACACGGGGCAAGGTCAGGGGAATACGGGGGGTGATAGAGTTCAACAACCTTTTCCTGCTTCAGATAGTCTTGCACAAAATGAACGCCTTGTGCGATGACGCATTGTCTTGTAGCAATCTGACATTGGCCAAACCAGTTGCGGGTCTTCGTTCTTTGAAATATTTCTTCAATTTTCGAAGAACTTTATTCTTGTAAAACTTCGCATTTACAGATTTGCCTTTAGGCACAGCAATCTGAATAGCAGGGCCCTGATTTGAAAAGAATATGGCCTACATTACCTTCTTGACGCTCATGGTCCGCTTTGCAATGCATGGTCTTTTGCAATACTTTGTTGCCCATATTTTGTTCTGAATCTTTCGTTTTGGCTCAAAAAAGTGAACCCATTTCTCGTCACCTGTGACGACATTAGCGAAAGACCGTGCATTGTAATTTGGAAACTTTTTAAGCAACTTCTTGGTGCAGTGAACGCGTGTCTTTTTCTGCTCATCTGTCGACAGATAGGGAATCCATCTAGCACAGATCTTTCTCATTTTCAAACCACGTTTCAGAATTGTATGAGCCGCTCCTAATGAGATGCTAACCATACTAGCTATTTGCCTAGTGGTGCATCGTGCATCGGTAGCAACTATTTCTTTCACTCTAGCAACCATCTAGGCAGATGCTGCTCTTTTCGGTCGACGATCATGTGGTGCATCTTCTGTTGAGCCTAGCCCACAGCTGAATTTCTTACACCAACGAAAAACTGTCGGGAAGAACATTTCATTATGCCCATAAATCGAACATATTTCATCAAAAATGTCTTTGCACCGTAGACCAAGAATACAACGATTCTTAATATAGGACCGTACTTCAACGGCGTACTCTGACCTTCTTCCAACCATGTTTTGTATTAGTATACAGGAGTAGACAGTGTTTATCGATCGATATACATGGCTAAACTGGACGGATTTTAACAGGTTTGGTGTCAATGTATAGGTAAAATGTTTTTCTACGCTGTGATATTATTTCCAGGTGATTTTCGCATTAGTGCATGAGAAAACGTTCTACTTGCATTCGTATTTGAACAGTCCTCGTATACTAAATGGAATGTAATATTTGGCAAGTTAATTGGTTAGGTCTCATTGATAGCTATCAGTATGCCAAAAATTATTTAAATATTCCAATCGGTTAAGTCACTATCACCAATTTTCACAAATGGGTTACGGACGGACAGACAGACAGACAGAATGATTTTAGGGCACTCTTAGAAAATCAACCGACTTCAGTCGGTCGCTTTTTCTGCGGGTCGTGCAATGACCGCACTGAGGATAGAGAGTTGCGTAAGTGGGCTATCTTGGAATCATAGGCTGGGCTTGGCAAACAGTGTAGACCCAGACCAGATGCCACAGAATGTGGCGTCTAATCAAGAGCTACACTATTTGCTTAAAAACGGAAGTTTATTGTTAAACGGTTCCAATATCAGTCCAGGACTGTTTCTTTGACATACACTCAGAGACAATCAACCAACCAGTAGTCTCAGTGTTTTGATTCTACTCTTCATTGCCTTCAATATGCAACACGACTATTTTGTATACAATAGATTTTCTCAACCCTCCATCACCGGCCTTTGCCCCCGGGGTTGGAGGTAACTTGAAAATTCTGAGTTCTCATCCAGAGGGCTGTTAACTGTGACAGTTTCAAGAGCCCAGGAGGTGTGTAACAATAAAACAAGAGGCCCATGGGCCACTACGCTCACCAGCGGCCATGTGTTTTTACTATATACAGGCATAGCCTCCATCTTGGTCATATAACTACAATCCCGCGAATAACATTTAATTGCCTCATCCCACAGATATTCTACATGTTATTTGGTTTCGACTTAGTGGAGTTAAAATACTGAATCTATGTCATCCTGGACAAAGGACAGTAAATGATCTTGACCTTGGGATTTGATAAATTTCCATTTAGATGATTGCAGATATCAATTCTGATGCCACTGGCAAAAACGGTATCAGAAAAATCCACTGTTTTACATCTTTTTCCATACAAAAGTGACAAAATTTGACCTTGACGTAAAACATGTCAAGGTTAACCAAAGATCATCATTTGAACAAACTTGGTAGAATCCAAGTCCCTTACACTATATACCAAGCCTGAAGAGCATTGGTCATTTGGTTCCGGAGGAAAATGTTTTTAACTGTTTTTACTATATAAGAGCATGGTGGCCGTATTGGTCATGTGACCCAGTGCTTACGAACAAATGTTTGTTCCCCCTTCCCATAGAGGCCCCACATGTAATTTGGCTTCAATCAACCCAAGGATCCACATGTAATGGGGTTACAATCAACCCAGCAGTTTAAGTGGCGAGGAAGATAACAAGAAATGTGGAAAGTCCACGAAAACCAGATTTTCCTTACCAAGTATCATGAAATTATTTCTAATAGTAACCAAGTTACAAGCCTCCATGGATCAGGGGAGATTATTATAAAATGAAAAAAAAAAAAACAACAAAAAAATACTTTCTTGTACGTGTCACTCGGCAAAGACCTGTTCTATAAGCAGAGTTGACATTATTGCACGGGACACTCCGCACTGACCTGTTTTAAGGCTACCAAGTATCATTAAAATATTTCATATGGTTGTTGAGTTATGCTCCGGAAACGAAAATGAAGTAAAAAAATATGGATCAGGAGAGATAATTCGAAAAGGAAGACAAGCGGAGTTATGATCTGGAAACGAAAATGAAGTACAAATATCGCTCTGGACAGCTAATTTGAAAAGGAAGACAAACGGAGTTGTCATTCTTGCACCGGACACTCCACACTGACATGTTCTATAATCCTACCACGTATCATTAAAATATTTCAAACGGTTGCGGAATTATACTTCGGAAAGGAAAATTAAGTAAAAATAGGGATTAGGAGAGACAATTCGAAAAGGAAGACAAGTGTTGTGATTCTTGCACGGGACATTCTGCACTGACCTGTTCTTTTATCCTACCAAGTATCATTAAAATATTTCAAACGGTTGCGGAGTAATGCTCCAGAAACGAATTGTTGACGCTCGCCCGCCGACGTACTTCATTTAAATTAATAACCAGAGTTTTCCATTGGTAAACCTGGTTAAAATACTGAAACCGAGCCATCCAGGACAAAGGTCAGTAAATGACCTTGACTTTTGGAATTGATAAGCTTCCATTCGGCTGATTCTGCCGTGCTTTATTAGCTCGCCTATCACGTAGTGACAAGGTGAGCTTTTGTTATCACATTTTGTCCGTCGATCACCGTCAGTGCAATTGAGTTTACTGTTGATTCCGACCGGCAAAACTGAGAATTTTAGCAAATTTCGGCAAAATGAAATGGTCCGTGAAGTAAAAATTGGCCCAGAACGGCACATTATTTGTTTTGCCCTGCATTGTAGGTTTACAGTGCCAGTATTGTTTCATTATTTGTTCTTTACTCACTGAAACTGAGAAGGGCTCTACCGAATACAATCCACTGAGGCCCCACAGGAAATTTTCCAAATGGTCGCGATTTTTTCCGCAAATTAGCATTCATATCGCGAAAACAGCATTCCCATTTTTCGGCCCTCCCTTCACAAAGAAATGCGAAAATGCGACAGATGGACACCCCTGAATTCAATAGGAGTCCAAATGGTGTAGACGGAATGGCAAACAGTGTAGATCCAGATCAGACTGCAGTCTGATCTAGGTCTGCACTGTTTGCTTAGGCCTATCAGTCTCAATATTTAGAATAATTACGGTATTCAACCTCATGGAGCAAAGTCGATATCCCATATTTTCAACACATAAGATGGCAATTGCAACAATTGTCTTCTGCTTTGACGTCTGTTGCTTTAAAAGTCATATTTGCAAACACTGTGGACCGAGATCAGACTGCTCCCGTAGGAGCAATCTGATCATGGTCCACACTTTGGCTTTAAGCAAAAATATCTTAAGTTTGCAAGAATATGCAGCAGACAACATAAGCAGACGACAGTTTCAGATACAGTTTTTCGTGGCATCTTAAGGGCAAGTAAAGCAACAGATAATCATTAAAACATATATGCCTAGTGGCCCTTTTTTGGGACGTTGGCAAACAGTCTAGACCCAGATCAGACGCCGCATAACGCGGCGTCTGATCTGGGTCTACACTGTTTGCTAAAAAAACATACATTTTTGTACAACTTACATTAAACAAAACAAATCTGACACCCCTATAATTGAAAATGGACAACTCCAAATTTATAAGATGGAAGATTCCATTGTCATATATGGGTTAAAACATAATGTGGAATAATTTTCCTCAATTCAGATTTATTTTTCAAACAAAGCAATATATCACCGAGACGGATATGAAAACCTAGCTCTGTGTGTGTGTGTGTGTGTGTGTGTGTGTGTGTGTGTTAATTATAAGTACTTTTTTTTAATTTAAATTTCCTTATTTTAACCCATTTAGTACCAGAACCCCCAAAACGGATACCCTGACAAACAGTGCAGATCCTGACACTGGGTCGACCAGTAAATCTGAGTGCCAAGCGAGGAGAAGCTAGTACCATTCTTAACGACTTTGGTATACGTCGCGGCCCGGGATCGAACCCGTGACCTCCCGTTCCCCGGAGCGGACACTCTACCAACTGAGCTATCGGGGCCGATGTGTTAATTATAAGAACTTTTTTTTTAAATTAAATTTCCTTATTTTAACCCATTTAGTACCAGAACCCCCAAAACGGATACCCTGACAAACAGTACAGGCCCAGATCAGACACCACAGAACGCGGCGTCTGATCAGGACCTACACTGTTTACAAAAGGTTCAGCCATATTCCAAACAAATTTTGAAGAAAACACAACCTGACACCACAAAACTTCGAAATTGACTCCTGTCATAATACAGGGGGAAGATTCCATTTGGTACAAAAAGGGTTAAGATAAATCCATAGAAGTAGTTTGTCTCAAGAAAATATTTAGAGCACTAACAAGCAATTTCCTCTGATACTTGAAAATGCTCTTGTGCAAATATCAAAGTTTAACCCATATATGCCTAGTGGCCCTTTTTTGGGACGTTGGCAAACAGTGTAGACCCAGATCAGACGCCGCATAACGCGGCGTCTGATCTGGGTCTACACTGTTTGCTCAAAGAACATACATTTTTGTACAACTTACATTAAACAAAACAAATCTGACACCCCTATAATTGAAAATGGACAACTCCAAATTTATAAGATGGAAGATTCCATTGTCATATATGGGTTAACTACACCAGCCCCTCAGATTTTCTTCTGGCACTCCAGTTTTCCCCATCTCTGATTAATGACCAGTTCAAAATAAGTTTTTTTTTATTATTATTATTTAAGGTTTAACGCTCCGACAACACTGGATAGGTCATTTTGGAGACGTTGCTTCCAATTTTGTGGGGCTTTTACCCGACACTGAGCCCTTCCGCTGATTCAAGAAGTGCAGTTGTCAGTTTCTTGAAAGGCATAAATGTCATTTTTCAATTATCCCCATTATAAGTCAATGGAAACTCTTAACTTGCCATAGCAAACAAACCAAAGAGCCAAATTTCGTACACCAGAGCTCAGGTGAGCGCTGCTCAATGGCAGCCATGCATTTTAACATGATATGATTTTAATCTACCAATTATAAAGTCTCCCACACAAACCCCACACCCAAATGAACACCCATGTAGACTGTATCTGAAATATTAGGTGTTTTATAAAGTAGAGAGGGTGAGGCATGAACCCAAATGGAGCCCTGATTGGTGTCACTAAATGCGTCTTATCAAAAGGAACAGAGACATATATGGTTTAGCGGAGGGGATATGTATGGCTCCTGAGATGTAAGGCTTTTTAAGCAGTGTAGTCATTTGGGCATGGCGGATCCCAGAAAAGCCCAAGCTTGTTGTCACCGAATGCTGAATGGATACTGAGATATGAGGCCCTTTTATGAAGCGGGTTGGTGAGAAATGGCCCCTGCGGAAATGTGTTTAATAACAATGAAGAAGAATATATGTGATTATGGGGTAGGGATTTGAATGGTTTCTGAGATATATGGCCTATTATGAAGTGGGATCTTATCACAAGGAACAAGAATAAATACGGTTAAGGTGTGGGGAAATGAATGGTTTCTGAGATATGTGGCTTTTAATGAAGTAAAGGGGTGGTGCATGGCCCTTGGCACCCCTGGGGGACCCCCATGATGGTGTCACTGATTGCGTCCTATCATAAGGAACAAGAATATATATGGTTTAGGGGTAGGGCTCTGAACATTTTTTCAGATATATGGTCTTTTGTGAAGTTGAGGGATGGAGCATGGCCCCGGTACATCCCGGGGAACCCCAGGTTGGTGTCACTGAGTGCGTCTTATCATAAGGAACAGGAATATATATTGTTTAGGGGTGGGGATCTGAAATGTTTCTGGAAAAATGGCATTTTATGAAGTGGAGGGGTGGGGGCTTGTCCCCGGCACATAGGGAAGACCCCCAGGTTCAAGTTCCTTAATGCATCTTATCATAAGGAACAGGAATATATATGGTTTAGGGGTGGGGATCTGTAAGGTTTCTGGAATATTTGGCCTTTTATGGAGTGGAGGGGGTTGGGCATGGCCCCTGCACATCACGGGTGTCCCCCAGGTTGGTGTCACTGAATGCAACTTAGCATAAGGAACAAGAATATATATGGTTTAGTGGTGGGATCTGTAAGGTTTCTGGGATAGTGGACCTTTTAAGAAATGGAGGGGTGGGGGAATGGCCCCGGCACATCCCGGGGGACCCCAAGGTTGGTGCTACTGGGTGCGTCTTATCATAAGGAACAAGAATTATATGATTTAGGGGTGTGGATCTGAATGGTTTCTGAGATAAATGGCATTTTATGAAGTGAAGGGGGTGGGGCATGTCCCCAGCACATTCGAGGGAACACCCAGGTTGGTGTCACTTAATGCATCATCATAAGGAACAAGAATATATATGGTTAAGGGGTTGGGATCTGTACAGTTTCTGAGATATAAGGCATTTTATGAAGTGATGGGGGAGGGGCATGGCCCCGGCACAACCTACGGGACCCCCAGGTTGACATAAAAGCATATGGCTGAGAGAAGTTTACTCAAGGAACATTTCTATGAAAGTTTTGTCAAAATATCTGCAAAGGCTTGGCAGTTAATGCCACTTTTCAATTTTCCCCATTATAAGTCTATGGAAAATCTAAGTTGCCATAACAACCAAATAAAAGAGCTAAATTTCGTAAAAACATAAAACCTGTTAAGGCAAATATAGTGAACTATTTCCATAAACCCTCAGCCTCATAGAGCATACGGTTTCTGAGGGGATGATTTTTTAAGTATTTTTTATCTATTTTTTTTTTTTTTTTTTTTTTACTTTGGTTTCCATGGCAGCCAGTACAAATAAGCAGTAGGTCTAAAACCATATGGCAGATAGTTGATTGCCTAAGGAACATTTCTATGAAAGTTTTGTCAAAATATCTGCAGAGGCTTGGCAGTAAATGCCATTTTTCAATTTACGCCATTATAAGTCGATGGAAACACTAAGTTGCCATAGCAGCCAAACTAATGAGCCGAATTTCATAAAAAAAACAAGATGTGTTTGTGAAACACTGATGCCCCCGGACAGCGCATGTTAAATATGAAAGCAGTATCACTAAACAATCGAAAGGTATGGCCAATGTTCAAGTCTTAAAAAAGTAGGTCAAGGTCACAAGGTCAAAAATTATGAAATCATTGGAAAGGTGATGTGACAAAGAATACACTTAAGAAATATGAAAGCCCTTTCACTTACCAATAGAAAGTTATGGCCAATGTTAAAGTTTTTAAAAAGTAGGTCAAACGTCAAGGTCAAGGTCATGAGGTCAAACATTATGGTACCACTAGAAAGGTTTTGTGACAAGGAATGCACATGTGAAATATGAAAGCCATACCACTTACCAGTCGAAAGTCATGGCCAATGTAAGTTTTTTAAAAATTAGGTTAAATGTCAAGGTCACGAGGTCAAAAATTATGAAAGCCCTATCACTTACCAATCGAAAGTTATGGCCAATGTTAAAGTTTTTAAAAAGAAGGTCAAATGACAAGGTCAAGGTCACGAGGTCAAACATTATGGTACCACTAGAAAGGTCTTGTGACAAGGAATGCACATGTGAAATATAAAAGCCATACCACTCACCAATCGAAAGTTATGACCAAAATGTAAGTTTTTACTAGAAATGGTGTTTGTACAACACAATGCCCCCCACCATATGCTTGCGCAAAAATGCTCAATTTTCCCAGGGTCATAACCAAATGCATGTGGGTGTGGGTGGGTGTTCATGCATGAATGTGTGAGTACATGCATGTGTACATGCATGCATGAGTGTGCATGCATGCATGAGTGTGCATGCATGCATGTATGCATGCATGTGTGCATGCATACCTGCATAAATGTGTGTGTGCATGCATGCATTAGTGTATGCGTGCATGCATGTCTGCTATGCATACATGTGTGAGTGTGTGCATTTATGCATAAGTGTATGCTTGCATGCATGAGTAGTACATGCACATGCATGTGCATGTATGTATGTGAGTTGCATTCTCGCATGCATGTGTGCATATATGCCTGCATGTGTGCTTGCATGCATGCATTTGTGAGTGATTGCATTTATGTATAAGTGTATGTACATGCATGCATGTATTTATGCATGCATGTATGTGTGCATGCATGCATTAGTGCATGCATGCATGTGTGCATGCAAGTTTGTGTGTGCCTGAATATGTACATGCATGTGTGAGTGTGTGTGTACGTGTGTGCATGCATGTGTGAATTGCATGCATGTGTGTATGCATGCATGGGTGTATGTGTGCATACATTGTTTTTGCATGCATGTATGTGTCTGTGTGTGCTTTTATGCATTAGTGTGTGTGCATGCATGAATGCACATGCATCTACATGCATGCATGTGTGTGTGTGTGTGTGTGTTAATCAGTGTACGTGTGCATGCATGTGTGCTTGTATGCCTGCAATGTGTGAGTGTTTGTATTTATGCATAAGCGTTTATGCATGTGCATGCAAGTATGTGTATGAGCATACATGTACGTATGTATGTTTGTGAATGCATGTGTACATGCATATATGTGTGTGTATGTGCATGCATACATGTATGCACGCATGTATGTGTGAGTGCATGCACGCATGAATGTGTGCATGCATACCTGTATGAGTGTGTGTGTGCATGCATGTGTATGTGAATGCATACATGTATGCATGCAAGAATGTGAATGCAAACATGTGTGTATGTGCATGCATGCATGGGTGTGCAAGCATGTGTACATATATGCATGTGTACATTTTTGCATGAGTGCATGTGTGCATGTTTTTGCATGCATGTATACATGCGTAAGTCTGCATGCATGCATGCATGTATGTGTGTGTGTGTGTGTGTGTGTGTGTGTGTGTGTGTGTATGTGTGTGTGTGTGTGTGTGTGTGTGTGTGTGTGTGTGTGTGTGTGTGTGTGTGTGTGTGTGTGTGTATGTATGTGTGTGCGTGTGTGTGCGTGTGTGTGTGCATGCGTGTTTGCATAAGAGTTTATTTGAATGTATATATGTATGTATGTATGTATGTATGTATGTATGTATGTATGTATGTATGTATGTATGTATGTATGTATGTATGTGTGTGTGTGTGTATGTATGTTTGTATGTATGTATGTATGTATGTATGTATGTATGTATGTATGTATGTATGTATTTATGTATGTATGTATGTATGTATGTATGTATGTATGTGAGTGTGCATGCATGCATTTGTGCATGCGCGTATGTGTGAGTGCATGCATGCATGTATGTGTGCATGTATACCTGTATGAGTGTGTGTGCATGCATGCATGTGTGTGTACATGCATACATGAATGCATGCAAGCATGTGTGTTCATACATGTGTGTATGTGCATGCATGCATGAGTGTGCATGCATGTGTGCAAATATGCATGTGTGCATATATGTAGGTGTACATTTTTGCATGTGTGCATGTTTTTGCATACATGTATACATGCGTAAGTCTGCATGCATGCGTGAGTGTTTTTTGTGTGCATGCATGCGTGTTTGCATAAGAGTTTTATGTATGTATGTATGTATGTATGTATGTATGTATGTATGTATGTATGTATGTATGTATGTATGTATGCATGTATGTATGTTTGTATGTATGTTTGTAATGTATGTATGTATGTATGTATGTATGTATGTATGTATGTATGTATGTATGTATGTATAGTTGTATGTATGTATGATAACTGTTTATGTGTGGGGAACGGGAGGTCACGGGTTCGATCCCGGGCCGCGACATACCAAAGTCGTTAAGAATGGTACTTGCTGCTCCTCGCTTGGCACTCAGATTTACGGGGAAGAGCTAGGGCTGATCGACCCAGTGTCTCTGGAAAATGTGACTGGGTGTGGTATCATGTAATGTGTCTGTGAGGCAGCACTATAAAAGTGAGCATTGAGCTCCCTGTCACAACCAGACACCGTCGTGATATGACTGAAAAATTGTTGAAAGCGACGTTAAACCCGAATTTACACACACTGTTTATGTGTGTTTATGAAGTAAAAAAGAAAAGAAGAAGAAAAAAATTCCAGTCCTCCGCCGAGGTTTGAACTCACGCCTCTCAGATTCATTGTTCACAAACTGATTCGTAGTCCAGCACTCTATCCACTAGTAGACTGGGACATGGGTCATAAGATCTGCTTTTCACGATGTACTTAGTTCACAATGTACAAATACCCAAAGTGACAAAGGGCAATAACTCGTGAAGTATTTTTTCGGAATAAAGTAAAAAAAATCAGGTCATCTACTTATCACCACCAATCTTTTCACCAACTTTCAAGGCTCTAGCTCTTAGAGTTTTTGAGATATTTTGCTTACAAGTTTTCATCCAAAAAATTTCAAAGGGCAATAACTCTTGAAAGGGGCACAATCCAGATGAGAAAAAAAATACACATCCCCTATTTAATCATGAGGAATCTATATATGAAATATCACAACCCTAGCATACACGGTTCTAAAGTTATGCTAGGCATCACAAAGCATGTAGAGGTACAATGTACAAAAACCCAAAGTGACAAAGGGTCATAACGCATGAAGTATTTTTTGGAATTTAGTCAAAACTAAATCAGGTCATCTTCTCATCACCACCAATCTATTCACCAATTTTCAAGCCTCTAGCTCTTATGAATTTCGAGATATTTTACTGACAAGATTTATTTAAACAATTTCAAAGGGCAATTACTCTTAAACGGGGCATAATCCGGACGCGAAAAAAAACATGCGTCTCCGAATTTTCCATGAGGAATCCATATATGAAATTTCAAAACCCTAGCATACACGGTTATAAAGTCATGCTATGCATCACAAAGCATACAGCGGTACAATGAAAAATACCCAAAGTGACAAAGGGCCATAACTCATTAATTATTTTTTGGAATTTAGTCAAAAGTTAAGCAGATCATCTACTCATCACCACCAATCTATTCACCAACTTTCGAGGCTCTAGCTCTTATAGTTCTTGAGATATTTTGCTGACAAAATTTTATCAAAAAAATTTCAAAGGGCAATAACTCAAGAAAGGGGCTTAATCCGGACGAGAAAAAAAATAATTGTCCCCTAATTTTCCATGAGGAATCCATATTATGAAATTTCAAAACCCTAGCATATACGGTTATATAGTTATGCAATGCATCACAAAGCATATAGAGGTACACAGTAAAAATACCTAAAGCGACAAAGGGCGTTAACTCATAAAGTATTTTTTGGAATGAAATTAAAAGTTAATCAGGTCATCTACTAATCACCACCAATCTATTCACCAACTTTCAAGGCTCTAGCTCTTATAGTGTTTGAGATATTTTGCTGACAAGATTTTATCAAAAAGTTTTAAAGGGCAATAACTCATGAAAGGGGCATAATCTGGACGAGAAAAAAAAAATACGCGTCCCCTAATTTTCCATGATGAATCCATATATGAAATTTCAAAACCCTAGCATACACGGTTATAAAGTTAGGCTATGCATCACAAAGCACATAGAGGTACAATGTAAAAATACCAAAAGTGACAAAGGGCCATAACTCATTAAGTATTTTTTTTTTTGGAATTTAGTCAAAAGTTAATCAGGTCATCTACTCATCACGACCAATCAATTCACCAACGTTCGAGGCTCTAGCTCTTATAGTTTTTGAGATATTTTGCTGACAAGATTTTATCAAAAAAAAATTCAAAGGGCAATAACTCTTGTAATGGGGCATAATCTGGACGAGAAAAAAATACCTGTCCCCTAATTTTCCATGAGGAATCCATATATGAAATTTCAAAACCCTAGCATACACGCTTCTTAAGTTATGCTATGCATCACAAAGCATATAGAGGTACAATGTAAAAATACCCAAAGTGACCTAAAAGGGCCATAACTCATGAAGTATGTTTTGGAATTTAGTCAAAAGTTAATCAGGTCATCAACTCATCACCACCAATGTTTTCACTAACTTTCAAGGCTCTAGCTCCTATAGTTTTTGAGACATTTTGCTGACAAGATTTTATCAAAAAAAAAAATTTCAAAGGGCAATAACTCTTGAAAAGGGCATGGTCCGGATGGGAAATAACAATATGCGTCCCCTATTTTTCCATGAGGAATCCATATATGAAATTTCAATACCCTAGCTTACACGGTTATAAAGTTATGCTGTGCATCACAAAACACATAGAGGTACAATGTAAAAATACCTAAAGCGACAAAGGGCGTTAACTCATGAAGTATTTTTGGGAATGAAGTCAAAAGTAATCAGATCATCTACTCATCACCACAAATCCATTCACCAACTTTCAAGGCTCTTGCTCTTATATTTTTGAGATATTTTGCTGACAAGATTTTATCAAAAAAATTCAAAGGGCAATAACCCTTGAAAGGGGCATAAACTGGATGAGAAAAAAATATGTGTCCCCTAATTTGCCATGAGGAATCCATATATGAAATTTCAAAACCCTAGCATACACGGTTCTTAAGTTATGCTATGCATCAAAAGCGTAACGGACGGACGAACGGAATAATGGACGAACGAAGCAGAAGCAATATGCCCTCCAACTTCGGGGCATAAAATGTAGGTCAAATGTCAAGGTCAAGGTCACGACGTCAAAAATTATGGGACCACTAGAAAGGTCTTGTAAAAAAGAATACACATGTGAAATCACTTACCAATAGAAAGTTATGGACTATGTAGAAGTTTTTAAACAGTAAGTCAAACGTCAAGGTCAAGGTCGAGGTAAAAATTGATGGTACCAGTAGAAAGGTCTTGTAACAAAAAATGCACATGTGAAATATGAAAGCTCTATCGCTTATCAATTAAAAGTTATGGCCAATGTTAAAGTTTTTTAAAATAGCAGGTCAAATGTCAAGGTCAAGGTCACGAGGTAAAAAATTATGGTACCAGTAGAAAGGTCTTGTGACAAGAAATGCACATGTGAAATAGGAAAGCACTACCACTTACCAATCGAAAGTTATGGCCAATGTTAAAGTTTTTAAAAATTGCAAGGGGAGAAACTTCTTTAATTTGATTGATCAAACCGTCGAAATAGGTATTGTCAATATGTAATAAATCATACAAATATCTAGAAGTCGAGGCTTCAAATATTTCAGATTGGTTTTCAACGGAAAAAGGCATCATGAATTCTCTTTCCTCTTTCATAACAAAACAAGAACAGATCAGTCATAATGGGCGCGCAATTCGAACCTATCGGAATACCCACAACTTCTCTAAATAACTTAGTACTAAATCTTATGTAAATATTGTCAAGCTTCACATATTCTCAATATTGAGAGCTTCACATGCTGTCTGACATGACCATAAAATATAATTTCTATGCTCTTCAGAAGTTTTAAAAAGCATTTCTTACATTACATGCAAGATAGAGGGAGTCTTCCCTATGAAATGTCCATTCAATTAAATTATCAAGGTTGTGAGGAAGTGTAGTGTAAAGGGTGGGAAAATCATAAGTAGACAGACTTGAAGCACGAAAACGTCTGGATTTCAATTTATTTAAAACTTCATTAGAATGTTTATAGACCAAAATAGATTTCTCCCTGATCTTTCAAAGACTTTGTCGCAATATTTAATCACATGTATTTTTATTTTTTTATTTTTTTTTTTGTTGTTGTTGTTGTTGTTGTTGTTGTTTATGGCTGTAAAACATGAAGTTAATCATTTGGAAAGTTCAGTGGTGGTACAAGAGCTTGAATTTGCAATAAACCGTGCTTTGTAAGGTATTTTATGAAGTTTAGGCAATATAAAGTAGGAAACTTGTATTGGCCTTCTGTAACACATACACCAAGCTTGGTGGCTGAATGACAAATGTGATCATCAACTATAGTCCTCTCTACAGCCAAAGGCTGCAGTTAATAGGCCTTAGTACCACCAAGTTCTTGCTAAAGCTTCAAAATGTATAAATTGATCATAACGAATCTAACTGTCCTATTCTGAACTTTTTTCAATTTCTTCCTGAAGGGCTTTTCCATGGGATCCCAGATACAACTAACATATTCCGAGATGGGGCGAACGATTCCCTTATATGCTGCTTCTTTTTCATCTTTGGGGCATTGATAAAAATTTCGCCTCAAGAAGCCAAGTGCTCTATTGGCCTTAGTTCACATGTTGCTAATATGAGTATTCCATCTCAAGTGATGTGAGATGGTCATACTAAGGTATTTAATGGAATCCACATTTTCGAGGACCGTTCCTTCCAAAGTGTAAGAAGCTTCGATCTTGTTTGTTCTTTCTCTAGTCATCTGCATGATATTGCATTTAACTGGGTGAACTCTCATATCCCATTTTCTAGCCCGACACGCTGATCTTTATATATCCGTCTGAAGTTTCAGTCAGTCCCCTGCGTCTCTAATTTCATGATAGCAAACACAGTCATGTGCGAACAGTCTTAGTTCGGAATCAATATCAGTGGAAATACCATTTATGTACAAAGAAAACAACAATGGACCCAAAACAGTCCCTTGTGGGACAAAACTTGAGCCCACCCTGAAGTTTCCCCATTAACAACAACTCGTTGTTTTCTGTAGCAAAGGAATGATCTATCCATTTTAGGGTATTTCCGCCAAAGCCGTAAAGATATAGTTTGCTTTTTATTAGTTCGTGCGGGAGTGTCAAAAGCTTTTTTCAAAATCCCGGATAAATGCATCCACCTGTCTTCCTTTGTCCAAGATTTTTACCCAATCATTTATTACTGTGGTCAGCTGAGTTTCACAAATGTACTTTTTTCTAAATGCGTGTTGTCTGTCATACAAAAGTTGGTATTCATCCAAGTGAGCAATAATATTTGAGCAAACAATATGTTCAAGCAATTTACATGGCATCATGTCAGTGACACAGGGCGATAGCCGCGAGCATGAGATCTATCTCCTTTGAACAACTTTATATATCCGTCTGATATATATCCTATATAATATATCCTGAATCGGTCACATTTAGCCATAACCTCATTTGGGTGGGTGGCTAAATTTAGAATTTAGCTAAAAAGGGCGGATCTCTGGATGGATCCTTAAAACTATTTACAATCTGATCAGCAGAGGTATACTTAAACGCATACATCTGAGTCCCAATCTATACTGTATGGACTTTGAACTCCTCTGCGGTCTTGGCATCTACCGCAGACGAGGAAAGGCTATTCCACTGAGGAATTGTTCTAGGGAAAGAGAATGCTTCAGGGCATCACTATAGGCCTGGTACCTACGGAATTGTGTGTTATTTACTTTTGATGCCCTTGTTTGAGTTGAAATTGTCACAGGGGTCAAGTATTTATCTTTAAAAAGAGTGAATGAGTGTTACGTCCCACCAACAGCTAAGGTAATACGGAGACGGTACCTCGGTTTAAAGACTCACCCGAAACTCTGATCTTTATAAAGAGACACTCTTTCAGAGTGTACGTAATAAAAGAAGGTTACAGAGAACTGTTCACGGCGGGCCTACAGGGACGGCCATTCCAATTCGGTAAGCATGTCACCGACGCTACGTTTATTTCGCCATCGCCGACATGTCCAACGAGCTGCTGTCCTCTGGACCTTCTCAACCTGCTGAGTCTGAGTTTTAACATAGGGATGCCAAATGGGTGATGCATAATCAAGTTTAGGACGAACCAATGTTTTATATGCAACATCCTTTGTGCAAAAGCCAAATTACACCTTAGAAATCCTTAGTCCCAGTTGCTTTTGATGTTATCTCCGCAATATGATAACCCCAACCAAGATCGTCAATGATGGTGATACCGAGATATTTGCCGGACTGGACCTGCTCCAAAGTTTGCTGGTGTAGTGAATAATCAAGCTTAATCGGATTGTCAGGAAGATGTCGTGACACCCTCATCGAATGACATTTGCCCACATTGAACTTCATCGGCCTCCCACTGTGCTAGCCCCGTCCAGGTCTTCTTGTAAAATAAGACAGTCAAAAGAGGAGTATAAGAATCTTATATGGGTGTGAGGGGTGGATGGAAAAATCCGTCCCGAGGGACACTGTCCGGCATCACGAGGCTTGCCGAGTGATGCCGGACAGTGATCCCGAGGGACGGATTTTTCTATCCACCCCTCACACCCATATAGGATTCTTTTTATTGCATACCTTCCATTTCTATTGCGAATTTTAATGCTACTGTCGCTTCAGTTACCGACGTCCGCCATTTTGTGATGACACAACAGGAATGTTTAGTGACGTCATGCATGACGACGCCGCGCATGAGGTTGTAATCAACCAGTGCATTTATCAAACACGCGATTAAATTCGATATGGGGTCGGAACACCAGGGTCAGAACATAAATTTCTATCCCAGGGTAAAATCACGGATTTCCTTGTCTGGTGTGCAAGAATATATGTTCCTGTACAGTGCACAGTCATCATTAAACAAACGGACAGATGACCTGATATTATCGGGGAGACCATTTATGAAAACTAAGAAAAAACTAAGCGACACTGGTCTATAATTTGCAGAGTCATATTTTTCTCCCTTTTTATAGACCGGAGTAGCATTTGCTTGTCGCCAGTCATCTGCTACAGCGTCCTGAGCGAGTGATTCATTAAAGATGAGCTATTTCAGCGCTACATTCTTAGGTTAATCATATTTTATTGCATATAATAGCAAGCAATGGGGTTGAGCCACAAGTTCTCTACAATTATACACACAAGTTATTTATGCACATGGTAATGGTAATACATAATTGTCACATGACCTTTTAGCTTTTTTATTTTACCTCACTGCAGCTGATCTTAAGACTGGCTGGCGGCTCTTCTGTGGCGATTTATTTATGTTGTTGTTTGTTACTTACTGTGTGTATCACTTGTGTCTTTTAATTTTGGATGGCCATATGGCCATTTTGTGGGAAAGTAACTGTCCTTATGGCCTTCCTTTGTTTAGGTTTCCATTATGGTCTGGTCGCTTAATGTTTGTATTTCTTTCCCTTTGGTGTGTTTTATGGGTGGAGTAAGTTAATTGTATCAATTCCTGATCTTTGTTTTACTTCTACTTTTCAATAAAACCGAGTCTCCGATTTTCGTTCTTTTATGCGTTCTTTATTTCCATATGCAACCGTTTATCTTTTTATTTTACATCACTGCAGCTGGTGTTAAGTGCCGTGTGGCGGCTGTAAAAAGTCTCCCCGTGCTTCATCACAGTGCAAATCATATTTTCTTTTCCTTTTGGATCATTGAGCTAATTCTGGTACACTGAAAATCGAAAAAGACAGGACTGGACTATACAAGGGAGCACAGGAAAACCTCGGGCATTCTCTGTCTGACCTCTGAAGGGTTAACATCAAAATCTATTTATCTGAATGGCTGTATTGAAGAGCTATTGTGACATCACAATGATTGACATAAGTGATTGACAGCTCTGCTCGGTTTGAAGCTAACCTTGTTATCTCAATTGTGTAACAGCAGACACACTCCAAAATTGGTTTTAATAGACAAACAAAACAATTTAGCCATGAATAATGTATTTTTTTAATTTTAATTACAAAGAAACAAATTACAAACAAGGTTAATTATATAGCATATTTAGTTCTTATATAATAAACAAACAAATTAAAGCTTCAAATTTGTGGATAAAATATCAGTTGACACTATATACTTATAGGAACAAGGTAGAAGTTAGGAAAATTCAGGCAACAAGGTCATGAAATCTGATCATTTTTGATGACCTCCGATGGGAGATTCACTGCTCGATACAAGCTCCAGCTTATATCTGCCTATAGGTGATACCATATCATTTATTCAAACAGTTTTAACAAACCACTATAGCAACGCTTCGTGAATTATCCTGTCCATTTAAAATGCACCTCTTTTGCATGTATAAACATCAACTAAGTAATATTAGAGCTAGGTGCTTCAGCCATCAACTGGTGTTTATTCAACGAATTCTATCACTGTTAAGAAGCTAATAAATTGAATTCTCTGATAAAAATAGGAATCTTCTGAGAAGGGGGTTCTAGTACTTTGTTCCGTATAGTATATAGAAAACATCTTCGTCTGATAAATAAATAAATAAATAGATAAATAAATAAATAAATAAATAAATAAATAAATAAATAAATAAACAAAATAAATAAATAAATAAATAAATAAATAAATAAATAAATAAGGTAAATAAAATAAATAAAGAAATAAATAAATTAGCAAAATGTTTGAATGATAGAATTGTTTTTTAATCTGATATAATAGAAATATTTTTTCCATTTCTTTTTCTTGTTTTTCTTCTTCCTATAGAAGAAGAAAAATAAAAAGTAAAATGAATTAAACACAGACAGTCTTAGTAAAATAAATAAAATAAAATTGACACAGCTAAACAAACAAATGATGGAATGACTGAATGAATAAATCAGATGTCCAGGCTTATCTCATTCTAATCTCAGTTTAGCTTTTTGTTTTAATAAAATATAAATTTTGGGTGTTCGTTAGAATTGTCTCAATGAGGCAGTTCTAACGAGCATCCACAATATATTATCAAGTGAGGGTTTACATTTGTATAGCCTCAATGAGGCAATTCAAACGAGCCCCCACAATATACTATAGAGTGTCAGTACTTGATCTATTTCTAATGAGTACTTGAACTAATATTTTACCTATACAAATGTTCAATGAGGCGGTTCTAACGTTAACCCTCATTATAATATAGAGTATCGTTACTCGTTCGAATGGTCTCCATGGGGCAGTTGTTACGAGTACCCACAAGGCATTCATAAGAACTGTCTGTATGAGGCAGATCTATTTCTAATGAGTACTGAGACTAGCATTTTACATATACAAATGTTCAGTGAGGCGGTTCTAACGAGCACACACAATGTAATATTTAGTGTTGGTACTTGTTTGAATGGCCTAAATGGGGCGGTTTTAACGAGTAGCCATACTGCATTCATTAGGACCGCCTCAGTGAGGCAGATCTATTCGAGGCATTTCTAATGAGTACTAGGACTCACATTTTACGTATACACATGTTCAATGAGGCGGTTATAACGAGCATACACAATATACTATGCAGTGTTGGTACTCATTCGAATGGCCTCAATGAGGCAGTTATAACAAGTACCCACAAGACATTCATTAGAACTGCCTCAATAAGGCAGATCTATTTCTAATAAGGACTAGAACTAGTATTTTACCTATACAAATGTTCGATAAGGCAGTTCTAACGAACACCCACAATGTATTATTGAGTTTTTGGTACTCATTTGAACTGCCTCAATGAGGCATTTCTAATTAGAAAAATGTAATATAGCGTGTAAGTACTTGTTTGAACTGCCTCAATGAGGTGGTTCCAACGAGTACCCACAATCTGCGTATCCAACATAAATTTTTGTCCATGAAATTTGACCAAATTCGATCTCCGTGTAATCCAAGTTTTTTTTTCTGAAATTCTTTCGAAACATGTGTCCGTTAGGCCCAGCCCATATACTGGTGAAGGGCCGATCAACATTCCCTTTCCAGTGACATATTACAAGGTCTGTTCGCATCTCGTAAGAACTGCTATCATGAATGAAATATATTGAGCATATTATTGAATCCTACATCATAATATGCATCTACTGCGAGCACAAAATCTTCGGGATGTTTGTATACCACGGTTTCTGTTGCAACAAATCTATCGCGACTTGACTGTGCAGCACCACTTTACTCGGTTCATAGATCTTATCTGTCTTACATCTGCTTTCTTTATAACAGTTTTCATGTTTGTTTTGGTAATGTTCTGTTCACATTATCCATCATCGATAGTCCTCAGTTTCTCAGTATTTCCTTCACACCCTCTTATAGCACATGGGTTCGCACTTTATCAGTTATTTCTTCATGCCACGTTTTGCTTTTATTTTTGGCCCTCTTGCAATTTTATTTACTGCCTACCACAGATTTACCAGCATGCCAAGTGTCATTTTGGTTCATCACTTCATGAATTTATTCACAGAACCATTCCTATCATGAGCATGCACGGGCACATTTACGGGTCCAGAAATGAAAGGTAAAATACTATCAAATACTCGTACAGCTGCTTAGTTCCTAGAAGCTCATGTCTCTGAGTACAAGGATCGCCATCTTTTGTAACACGAATATCTTTCAAAAACCTTATGGGTTGAAACCGTTGATTGTCCAATACACACTACATTTGTATCCTTCGCATTTTTTCAGTGTCCATGGCGTGCATCTGTCATGATGTCTATCGCACCTTCACGTTCAAACGCATTTCCTATTTCTTCAATAATAGCTGCTTCACAAGAATATTTTGCCTCTTTCTCAACAGAACTTTTATAATCACTGTCTATTGATTTCACAGTAGTATCAAAACTGGTAAATCCCATGCAACCATAAAACCGTTCAAACTGACTCTGTAGTAATCCAGTTGACAAATATGAATGAATGAGGGAGAGTTAGTCCACGATTATGTATGACACTTGTTACAAGACAATTTCAAAATTCGTACACCACCTCGCATGGATACGCCTTGATGCGTCAAATTATTTGCACAGTCTTTGGAATGAGTCTCAACAATCTGTATAAGATTTGCTGTAGAAGAATCCGCGGACAGAAATACTGTCTGAGTAATCTCCTTTTCTTCACATTTCTGATAGGACGATGACGGCTGTGAATGCTTCTGAACTGTAGCATTATTGTCAAAGTGTATATTGCTGCTGAGCCAAAAATCAAGTGCTTTATTCAGAACCTTTGAAATCGTAAGTTGATAATCTGTGATTGTCTTTATACGCTGAAACTTGTCGCGAATTTCGTGTCTTACTAAAGTGTCCCTATAAATTCTAGCTTGAAACCACGTTTTCGCGCTGAAGAAGGGGTACCACGAGGAGGTTATCCATCTTATATTCAGTAATACTAAAAATATACTTTCAATAATTCAACCCAAATTGTATATAACTAGTAAGATGATAGGTTCAAGGTTTTTATTATTATTATTTTTCTCGTTTATAAAGCTTTTATCATGCAAACGACATAATCAACTGTTTGTTTTCTGGTCAGAGAAAGTGTTTGAATACTAGCTAAATCATAATGAGTATTACTAGTACAGATAAACATAATTGGCATAACTTTTATTTCATCACCTTTCGTAGACAAAGGGTCATCCTTTTGTTACTCAAATCTAATTGACACACTTCATCTTCGAACAAATTTTCGCATCTCATTGAAAAGGACTGAAAGCTACCTGTCTGTGATGTTATAACAATCAACCTGTTTCTGAATAATAATGTACCTTTCATTCCTTTCTAAATGCAACAGTTTTGTTGTTCAGTGTTAGCAAAGTGAAGTAAAACATAGATCAGGAATTGATACAATTAACTTACTCCACCCATAAAACACACCAAAGGGAAAGAAATACAAACATTAAGCGACCAGACCATAATGGAAACCTAAACAAAGGAAGGCCATAAGGACAGTTGAAGGTTCAGGACCAAGTTGACGCTGGTAAAATCGATCCCTGTAAAATTGACCTAAAATCTGTCCCAGCAGGCTGCTTGAATAACCAGCCTGTCATGCCTGAAATTCTTCTATCTGAGGCTGGAATACTGAAGCTACTTCACGACTTGAACCCTAACAAAGCAGCCGGTCCAGATGAACTAAAGCCCCTAGTGCTCAAAGAGCTTCGTGAGGTAATTGCACCCATGGTGGGGATCATATTCCAGAGATCCATGGAGACTGGGAGGGTTCCAAAAGACTGGAATGATGCAAATGTATGTCCCTTATTCAAAAAAGGTGACAAGACCATTGCCTCAAATTACAGGCCTATTTCCCTGACTTGCATACTATGCAAAGTCCTGGAACATATAGTTGCATCAAACCTTGTTACCCACCTAGACTCCCATAATCTGCTTTATGATCTTCAGCATGGCTTCAGATCAAAGAGATCATGCGAGACGCAGCTGGTATCACTAGTGGAGGATATGTCTCGAAATGCCATAAAGGGTCAGCAGACGGACCTTGTCTTGCTAGACTTTTGTAAGGCATTTGATAAGGTCAGTCATGAAAAGTTGCTACTTAAGCTCCACCAGTATGGCATTAGAGGAAATGTCCTCCACTGGATCAAAGCCTTTCTTTCAAACCGCTTCCAGACAGTAGTCTTAGAAAATGAAAAGTCCTCCCAAGTAGCAGTTACATCCGGAGTGCCGCAGGGCTCGGTATTGGGGCCTATACTATTTCTAGTGTATATAGAGGACCTTCCTGACAGCATACGCTCAAAGGTAAGATTGTTTGCAGATGATACTGCAGTCTACCTTGCAGTATCCAACCTAAAAGATACCACGGTGCTCCAAGAAGACCTAGACAGGTTAGGGACATGGTCCCGAAAATGGGATATGGAATTCAACCCCACTAAGTGCACAGTTATACATGTGACACGTAGCAATGATCCACTCCCATCCCAATATACCCTTTATGGCCATGTCCTAGAACCTGTTACTAGCTCCAAGTACCTAGGCGTAACGATCAATGACCATCTTACCTGGAATTACCACATCCAAAATACTGTTACTTCTGCTAACAAGACCCTAGGTTTCATCAGACGAAACATCCGCACCAAAGACCCTAGCATCAGAGAAGTTGCTTACAAAACACTAGTGCGCCCTGTCATAGAATACTCTTCTCCCGTCTGGTCCCCCCACCATACAACACAAATCAATAAGGTGGAAATGGTTCAGAGGCGTGCTGCTCGCTGGACCCTTAGCCGCTATTCAACTTATGACAGTGTCAGCCGCATGCTTGGGCAGCTTGGATGGAGATCCCTTGAGGACAGGCGCACAGATGCACGGTTATGCCTATTTTACAAGATAGTGCACGGTCTTGTTGCAGTGCCAATGCCACCATATGTTGTGCATCCAAGAGTAACTACACGACGTTCAAGTTCACACCCTCTAGCAGTTATCCAAATTCACACAGCTGTTGACTACTACAAGTTCTCATTTTTTTCCCCTCGCCATTGTCCAGTGGAACAGGCTGCCCCCAGCTGTAGCATTACTGCCAGATCTTGAATCTTTCAGACTGGCAGTCTGCAGTCTGTCCTACTCCATGCCATAGACCGGAAGCATTGTTTTTAACTTTTTATCTTTGCACTTTGTCTTCATCAGACTTTTAACATTTTAACCTATCATCTTTATCTCACCTTCACCTGTTTTTATCATTCTGTTTTATTTTTAACCATTCACTGCACTGACCCCCGGTCTGAAGCACACCAGACACCTGCACATAATCCCCGCGAGGGGTAGGTATAATATGCGAAATCAAGTTGATTTCGCGAAATCAGCCCGATTTAGCGAAATCAACTCATAAAATCAACATTTCCAAAAACAGGCAAAAAATTGTTATTGCATATTATCTAGAATGTTATTATACATTTATGAGCCAAGTTTCATGAGAAAATTTGAATATTTAGTATGTATTTGATCGGAAATCCTATTCTGCCACTTGATTTCGCTGGTAATCACATGTGCGAAATCAACTCATTTTAGCGAAATCAATGTATAAAATAAATATTTCCCCAAACTGAATAAAACATATTTGTGCATATTATTAATAATGTTGTTAAACATTTATGAGGCAAGTTTCATGATGAAATTTGAATGTTTAGTAAGTTTTGGGGAGGAAAATCTATTCTGCCACTTGATTTCGCTGGAAATAACATGTGCGAAATCAATTCATTTTAGCGAAATCAATGTACAAAATAAATATTTCCCAAAACTGAATAAAAATGCATATTGTTAAGAAAGATGATAAACATTTTAGGTCCAACTTTCACGAGAAAATATAAATATTTATTAGGAAAATATATTCTGTCACTTGATTTCGCTGATAAGCACATGTGCGAAATCAACTCCGAAATCAATGTGTAACAGCATTTGTTTTCCAAAAACGATTAAAAACTCGTTTTGCCTATTATTAAGAATGCTGGCAGTATACATTTATGCTCCAAGTTTCACCTGAAAATATTATGGTCTGGAATAAAAGACGCATATCAAAATATTGCTAATTGATCAGTCAACCGAAATCAAATAGCAGGTGAAATCAACAGACTTACTCCAATACTTGTTACCTGTTTTTTTCATCATCATCCTTCTCCTCAATATCATCATCATCATCATCGTCGTCCATGTCGTCGTCCTTCTCCTCCTTTAGCAAACTGATCAGACGCCGCATTCTGCATTCTGCGGCGTCTGATCTGGGACTGCACTGTTTGCAACGGTACCCCTTTAGAGATGTCAGATTGTATTTTCATCAAAATTTAATTGGAAAATGACTGAACCTTTAGCAAACGATCAGACTGCGGCGTCTGCTCTGGGCCTGCACTGTTTGCCACCGTACCCCTTTAGAGATGTCAGATTGTATTTTCTTCAAAATTTGATTGGAAAATGACTGAACCTTTAGCAAACAATGTAGGCTCTGATCAGACTGCGGTGTCTGCTCTGGGCCTGCACTGTTTGCCACGGTACCCCTTTCGGAGTTTCTGATACTAAATTGGTTAAATTGATTGTATTTGCATCAAAATTTAATTGGAACATGACTGAACTTTTAGCACAACATATGGGCCCTGATCAGACGCCACATTCTGCGGCGTCTGATTAGGGCCCGCACTGTTTGCCACGGTACCCCTTTCGTGGTTTTGATACTAAATTGGTTAAATTGATTGTATTTTCATCAAAATTTAATTGGAAAATAACTGAACTTTTAGCAAACAATGTAGGCCCTGATCAGACGCCGCATTCTGCGGTGTCTCATTCTGCGGCGTCTGATCTGGGCCTGCACTGTTTGCCACGGTACCCTTTTCGGTGTTTCTGATACTGTATAATTGGGAGTATTATGTTCTGATACCGTATAATTGGGATTATCGTTCCTTCATTTTGCTATTAAGGCAATCATAATTAAATTTTAAAGACATCTTTCTGTACTTCACACAGCAGGTAGAGATTAACGAACACTCGCCAAGTAATTTAATCAAACTGCGGTTTACTGACTTTCACACGTTATTACCTGTGATTGTGTGAATAACAAACACACTGTTTATTCACTCCTGTCTATCTGTCCATCTATCTATCTAGCCGTCCGTCCATTCGTCAGTCAGTCAGTTCGTCCGTCTGTCTGTCCGACGATGCACCCGTCCAATTAGTGCTTATTTAATGCATTTTTTATTAGAAATAATAATAATAAAAAAACAACAATTTGATAACGCATCCGTGATAAATAACACGGAAATATGCAGATTCAATAATATATTGAACATTTTGCCACCTTACAAATGAAAATTTTCTGGCGAAAAATTCCGATATTCTTCATATTTGTGCTCTAAACATATAGATTGTGGACCAGTGAGGCCGTTCTAACGATTCATATTCTATGTTTTGAGCAAAAACTAGAAAAATAATTTACAGCCCTGTAAACCCCAGTTTTTCTGTATACAATTAAATGGGGTTTGAGGGGATCGAAATTATACAGGCGTGTTTTGGTGATGTATCGCCCGGTCTTTCTAATGATATTTTCCTTTATCTCTGCTTCTTGTTTGTTTTGGTGATATAACGCCCGAAACAAAAGCTAGAACTCAACATCAATATTTTCTCATAAAACGGTGGCTCATAAATGTAGAACAACATTCTTAAAAGTAGAAGTAAAACAAAGATCAGGAATCGATACAATTAGCTTACTCCACCCATCAAAGACACCAAAGGGAAAGAAACACAAACATTAAGCGACCAGACCATAATGGAAACCTAAACAAAGGAAGGCCATAAGGACAGTTACTTTCCCACAAAATGGCCATTTGGCCATCCAAAATAAAAAGACACAAGTGATACACACAGTAAGTAACAAACAACACCATAGATAAACCGCCACAGAAGAACCGCCTTGGAACGGTCAGTGGAATGATTTCCACTGGGGGGCTTAAATCCATTTTACGTGACCACAACCCTCGCCCTTACTTCCGTCGCGATTTACACTCTTTTTGTATCAAATGGAATCTTCCTCATTATATATAACAGGAGTCCATTTCAAAATTACGGGTGTCAGGCTGTGTTTTCTTCTATTTTTTTTTTTTTTTTTTTTTTTTTTTTGCAAACAGTGTAGGCCCTGATCAGGCGCCGCGTTCTGCTATGGCGTCTGATCTGGACCTGCACTGTTTGCCAACTACCCCCATTAGGGGTTTCCGGTACTGAATGGGTCAATACACATGTATAAAAACGTTCTAGTTGGTTTTGGGGGAAAAAGGTTATTTTATTATACATTGATTTCGCTAAAATGAGTAGATTTCGCACATGAGACTGCAAGAGAAATCATGTGGCAGAATACATTTTCCTATCAAAAACCTACTAAATGTTCAAATTTCATCATGAAACTTGGCTCACAAATGATTAACAATATTTTTAATAATATACACACATGTTTTAATCAGTTTTGGGAAAAAAGGTATTTTATACATTGATTTCGCAAAAATGAGTTGATTTCGCACATGCGATTGCCAGCGAAATCAAGTGGCAGAATAGATTTTCCTCTCAAAAACATACTAAATATTAAAAGGGGGTCTTTCAAGGTATAGGAAATTTGCACTGGGTTCTGCCCACGCTTGGATTTTGATGAAAGTATGCACAATAATTGCCTTGGGTATAACCATTATAATTAAGATGCATTCACTTTTAAATTTTATTTCCGTAGTAAATTTATTACGTATTTTATGAAGTCTCTATCACAACAGAGAGTACTCTCATATAAACTTGTCTACAGTATACGGAGTTTCATATATCTAATGCTGCTATGTTTTATGAATTAAAGCCATAATTGGTGAGTTAGTTGATACTATGAATGACCTCATATGTCTAGTAATAGTGGCCGGGCATTCAGTTTTCTTTGATGGTGTCCCCATATTTCAGCTCCTATTTTTGTATTCATTAAAATTTTATATGCATTTTTACCATGTTCCAATTTTTGTCAAGACACCATTTTAGCATTAAAACTACCCACATATCTTAGGAACATGTTGATGAATTTTGATGGAAATTGAGGACCGGTAACATTGTGTTTTAACAGACTGAATACTAGTAGTCCTGATTCAGCAAAATGTGAAATTATATGATTATCATGTTTTGGTCATGCTGTTTAATAATACTTTACTATTGCTTTCAATCTGGATGGCTATAGTATAGTATGGTTTGTGTAAGTAGTTCATAGCATAATTATAAGTATTATTTCAAAACATCCATTTGCCAATGGGTAAATTTGCCCCCTACGGAACAAACTATTTTGTCTACAAAACTATACCGCAAAGGTTTTGATGACAAACGTCATTAAACGCACTCGTAATCATGTGCACAGTTTTCTTTCTGTATTTCTTGTCTAATTCGGTGATGGTGCTAAGGTGATGTTTAGATTTAACATTCAAATCAACAACATACCAGTCACCTTAGATGTTGCTTCAGATTTTGTGAGAATTGTTATCCGACTCAGATAAATGACTCTCAAGTCAAACTGTTGTTTGTTTATTTAACCCTAACTGTCCATTTAAAAGGAAAGGTTTACTGTAGGGAAAATCAATAACACTTGAGATTACTTTTCCTGGACATTAAGTTTTCAGAATTTGTATCTGCATAGGCACTAGCCAATCTATCTTTTTTGTATAGCCCCTATGAACAAAATCAAACGGCTTCCTGAAGCTGTATTCCAAACCCATTAGAATTTGCTTTTAGAATTCACATGGTCGTACATTTGTTAGTGTTCCAAAACTTATGTGATCATGATTGTGTTGTCTATATATTTGTATAGGTCTTTCACTTCATTTACCCATCTCAGCAGTTGTTGCAGTAATTACAAAGCACATTATGTAAGATATCAAGAGGCATTTAAACTGTTGATAATAATTATTCACACTGTGAGTAGTCATCACATTACTCATAGGATTTTAAATTATTTTCAGTAAATACATTGTGATGCTTTTTTTTCTGTCCAAACACTGCAATGCTCATTCTAAGCTGAGAGATACATTGCACAGAAATGTACTGGTAATTATTAATGAACAAAAAGCAAGCACGAAAAGTACTTAAAAAAACAGTGAACTTGCATTCAGCAGAAACATTCAAGAAGTGGTTGAAAGTTTCACAACCAGAAAAAAATACTAAAAGCTCGCTTCTGATAAATTATACACTATATTGACAAAGTAAATAGAAAAAATAAGACAATAAAGGAACGTCAACAATTACAATACCAATGCAGAAAAGAGACATATTTATGCATGTGTACTATAAGGAAGGAAACTGTTTCTCTCCCTGTCTAAAAGCAAAATTTCTCTAGGTCATGGAACAGCTTTGTTTACACCAAATATTCTGCGCCTCATCCATCAATGATATATTTTGCAACAGAAACTCAATATCAGTGACATTTCGATTTTTGGAAAAACTAACCAATAATTACTGTAACTTTTTTTAGGATAATAATCCAGCGTTCATAAAGACAGAGTATATCTAAGGCTTAATCTGGCCATGGATTTATCAACAGAGCTATTTTTACTAGTAACAACAAACCACTGACCATTGCGTCCTTGCATATCAGCTTGGTATGGAAATGAAAATAATGGATCTCCTTGCCTTACACCTATCTGAGTAGCATGACTTATGCAAAGTCATTAAATAAAGTTGCACATGTTCACAATAATTTTGCTGCTAAAAAAAAAGCAATATATGTTGTCAAGCCTAATTTGTTGATTAGAATACCTTTTGATTTAGTGTTTTACTATCTATTATTTTGGATAGATCATAGTGTATAAATGAAAGGAAAATATCAGAAATTCATGATATTTTAACAGTTTCTTAGCTAGATCAGCTCAATATGTATTCATTTTGATTTGTATAATATCATTTTATTACGTAAGTGTTACGAATTGCCTTTTTGTAAAGTTCTTGGATGATTGCAATAAAACAGTAAATTTTGCAGAAACGACTTACATCCATTAAAGGTGTAAAACTACAGTGTTACCGGTTTCGGATTTTCATGAAATTTGGCATAGCTAAAGAAGATACATACGGCAAGTTTTCCTAGCAAACTGAAATCTTGACAAAGACTAGAACATATTTATCTTAGGGATTGAATTTTGATATTTTTTTAAAATTTTAATCAAAAAAGGAGATTTTTGATAATTATTTTATCAGAAAATGTAAACTTTAATTAATTCAAAAGGTTTTTTAGTGTCAAAGGAATGCCTATGGGGTTCTGCATTCAATCCATTTCACAGATCTTGAAACTAAATAAAACATAAGATTTAAAACGCACTTATTTAGAGATAGACACCAGCTCATGGAGGGAGTCAGTTAGAGTGGCCTCCTGAGTCCTGCTTTGATTTATATAATTTATTAAATACATTTTTATAGGTTGTATATGCTGAGTTATTAATGTACAAAGTTTAAAGAAAAAACGTGCATGGGCACAAATGAAAGACCCCCTTTCACCATGAAACTTGGCTCATAAATGATTAACAACATTCTTAATAATATGCACCAATATGTTTAATTCAGTTTTGGGAAAATGGTATTTTAGACATTGATTTCGCTAAAATGAGTTGATTTCGCACATGTGATTACCAGCGAAATCAAGTGGCAGAATAGAATTTCCGATCAAATACATACTAAATATTCAAATTTTCTTATGAAACCTGGCTCATAAATGTATAATAACATTCTAGATAAAATGCAATAACAATTTTTTGCCCGTTTTTAAAAAATGTTGATTTTATGAGTTGATTTCGCTAAATCGGGCTGATTTCGCGAAATCAACTTGATTTCGCATATTATACCGAATCCGGGACGTTTCGCCCCCAAACCATTTCCTCCCCTAGTCGTTTCGTCCCCAAGACGTTTCCCCCCTGGTCGTTTCCCCCCTAGTCATTTCGCCCACCTAGTCGTTTCGTCCCCCTAGTCGTTTCGCCCCCCTAGTCGTTTCGCCCACTTATCAATGTCTATTCTAATTTTCACTTTTATTAACATTGTTAAGAGTCAAATATTTAAGTAGCATCATCGCCCTGTCACGTCAGCCTAAGGATAACTGATCCTTAGTTACCGGCCGGCACCGGGCCTTAAAAGTGGCCTTGGTTTCCCCGTCGGAATTCGCCCCCTTTCTGTGTCACTGTTGCGTGGCACCGAATCTTTTTACTTCTGACGCTGCATGTCCAGATTGTGGAATTTTTCAACTGTTTCTGAAATGCACAAGATTTAATAAGTGATATCCCAACGTCACATCAACATCGGTGCAACGTCATGACGTTGCACCGACGTTGATTTGACGTTGCCCTATCAAAAATACAAAATAATATAATCATAAACTAATTATAATAAGTGATATTCCAAATTAACGTTGCTGCATCGTCATAAATAAATAAATAAATAAATCTTACCCATCACGTGAACAAGTCCGTGAAATTAGCACCCCACTGAACCCCACTTTATATAGAGAAAACTGGGGTTTACGGGGGTATACATTATTTTTTCTTATTTCTGCTCTAAGATATAGGTTGTGGGTACTCGTTAGAACCGCCCCAGAGTGGCGGTTCTAACGAGCACCCAAAACCTATGTTTGCAGTAAAAATTAGAAAACTACCACGGGTTTTCATCAGAGAAGTAGTCATTTTGGAGATGTGAAAAAGACACGATGTCGCACGGGTATGATATCGTAATGCTGTCCCACATAGGCGATGCTGCCACCGCTCACACACATCACAAGAAATAGAATGGCGGCGGCCATCTACTTTCTTCTCACATGCAATGCACAAAACAGACATTATTCCACTTTAAACGACTTTGATAAACGTATGTAACGAATTCAAAGATGAATGATGCTGGGAACTTTTGGCGAAGCTTATATATCCCTATCGTCGGCGTATGAAAGATTTTCTTTAAATAAAAGATACACCAATTATGAAAATTTTACCTTTTCAACTGTTGCTTGCCGACACTCTTCAAGAAACAGCCGACCAATTTAAATTGAAAAATGAGACAATTAAAGAAAATTAATTTTTAACAACTCACCGTTAATCCTTGTTTGCAGACTCTGTTAATGAACCAACGAACCAATTTAAAACAACATTGGTATAGGTGCTTAAGCGATAATTAAAGACGTTTAACTTTGCACAGAGCGCGTGTTTTCACACCTCATCATTAATCGCATTAATTGCGTGATTAATGTGACAAACCAAATAAACAATGTGATTAACGGCAGTGAAAAAAAACAGGTAATAATTATCATAATTCCGAATTATCATTCCCATTCAAAGAACATGTTCTTCTATCTCTCTCTCCTTCTTTCTCTCGGTGTCATATATCAATCTTTTATATATAAAAAATATGAAGAAAAAAAATTGGGGGCGAAACGACTAGGGTTTGGGGGGCGAAACGACTAGGGTTAGAGGGCGAAACGACTAGGGTCCAAAAAAGGAGGCGAAACGACCAAGGGGGAAACGACCAGGGGGGAAACGTCTTGGGGGCGAAACGTCTTGTTACCATTATACCTACCGCCCCGCGAGGGGGTGATGCAGTATCAGTAGATAGATGGGAAACGACCATAGGGGAAACGTCTTGTGGGGCGAAACGTCTTGTTACCGTATCATTTTCGGTGTACCGTAGCACCAGTTTTATAACCTAATAAAATGGAAGATTAATATTAAGATTTTGATATACCACAGTTTTTACTTTTATTGCATTATCATACAATGTTTTAGGCTTTTGTAATTATTCACGTGTGTTTAAAGAAATAAACAAAAATATTATGCGTGATAATTTCAACCAATCATACTGCAGCTTTACTGAATCTTCGCATCAATAATGGAGGATAAACAGATGATTTTCTCCTCAATATGAAATCCAATACCGCAAACAATTATTAAGTCTAAATATTCCTTTTGCACCAATGAACACAAATGCTTTATTTACCTTAATGATTAAATTCTCTACATGAGGTTAAAGTATAGGATAAATGTCTGTTTGCAGGGCAAAAACTGGCCCCTTCTGCTGTCCCCCTTCTGACAGAAATGGGGACAGTCACTTTCTTTTTTCTCTGTTGTGTTATCATCACACTGCCAGCTTGTGCCTTCGGTTGTAAGGGGAGAGTAATACTTACAGAGAGCTCCGGCGTGATTTCTGATGGTGACCAGGAACATCCAAATTATGCAAGATGTGAATGGTTGATTGATGGTAAGTATCAGTAGATAGATAGTGATTGGTTCTGGACCTATAGGAGCTTTTTCCGTGACATACTTCCGGGTCTTAAAATAGAACAGGAAAAGCCCTGGCCCTCATCTGTCGTATTGCTTCAAAGGCAGTGGGACAGATAAAGTGTTAATTACAGCGTAAAAAGTGGAATTCTTTTAAACTTTTGGCAAATTCTAATGTAAGTTAAAGGGAGAAACATCAATATGCTGCCAGATATGAAATTTTGCATTACGAAAATGATATATTGTACATACGACTAGTGGTCGGCCGATTAATCGAGTTCGTCGAGCATTGCTCGTTTTCTGACTTCCGAGTTGATGATCGGTACTTTTTTCCGTACTCGATTACTCGGTTCCGGCTTTTAACGGGATTTGGATGTTGCGGTTTGTTTCGGTCGTTTCGGTTTTATTACTGCAACTGCTTCCAGAAAAGGGCTGCCAAAACGACGCTTTTCGATTTTCCGGGTGGAAAAAGTAGATCTATAGCGTGGAAACACTCAGCTTCCACAAAAAGAGCGACGGTCCAGTGTCCAAAGCAACACTGGACATGAGCAGAGCCATTTGCCATCACTGCTCAAAATCATATGCCTTCAATGGTAGGTAAATCGTCAAAAATATCATGAAAATCACCAGTGACTTGCTTTTGAAAATACAATCAGATGCCTCTATTAGGCAGACCAAGGTTCATCTGGAAATCAGTATCCTTGACAGGCCAGTGGTTAGTGCACTTGCCTCTGATGCATGATGCAAGCCGACTACCGATACCATTTATCACATTCATTCCGCCTGATAATTTTATATTTGATCGATTAATGATCGATCATTGGTCACTTACATCTTCCGATGATCGATTATGAAAATTCTTCCGATTCCGACCACTACATACGACCCAACAGGGTCCTCTCCCTCCCTCTCTCTCTCTCAGCGCACCAACAATTAGCCAGCGCAGGCAAATGTAAATTACAGTTTGTCGTTAAATGACGCCACGCAACCGACATGTAGCGTGTCAACATCGTCGTGTCTACATCAAACCAATTTCAAAGTGATGCATTGAATTTGACATTGCAACGTCAGAATGTTGCGTTGGCAATAATATCTATCTATCTATGTTCTTATACTGAGTCGGTCATATCTGGCCATTACCTCAGTTGATTGGGTGGCTAAATTTAGAATTTAGCTGAAAAAAAAGAGAGGCACTGGATGCGTCCTTAAAACTATTTACAATCTGCATAACAGAGGTATCCTAAAACGCATACCTCTGAGTCCCAATCTTACACTGTGCGGGCTTTGAACACTCCTGCGGACTTGGCATTCACCGCAGAGGAGGGAAGACTATTCCATTGGGGAATAGTTCTAGGAAAAAACGAGTTCTTCAGGGCATCACTATAGGACTGGTGTCTACGATATTGTGAGTCGTTTACTTTTGATGCCCTTGTTTGGGTCGACAGTGTTACAGGGGTCAAGTACCTATCTTTATCAATAGACACTGAATCAGAGTGTATCTTGTAGAAGAAGGTTAAAGAGGATTGCTCATGACGGGCCTCCAGGGACGGCCACTCTAGCTCATTAAGCATGTCACCGACGCTACTTCTATTTCGCCATCGCCTACAGGTCCATCGAGCAGCTGTCCTCTGCACCTTCTCCACCTGCTGAGTCTGAGTTTTAACATAGGGATGCCAAATGGGTGATGCATATTCGAGTTGAGGGCGAACCAATGTTTTATATGCAACATCCTTTGTCTGCCTAGATGCAAAAGCCAAGTTCCGTCTAAGGAATCCCAAAGTCCTAGTTGCTTTAGATGTAATCTCTGAGATATGTTGACCCCAATCAAGATCGTCAGTGATGGTGATACCAAGATATTTGGCGGATTGAACATGCTCCAAAACTTGCTGGTGAAGAGTATAGTCAAACTTAATTTGCTTGTCATTTGCCCAGTGCTCGGACCCATCAAGACTCAGTGGGATTGGAACATTAAATTCAAAACAAACGTAGAACACCCTTTCAGTACATAAAAATGAAACACTCCTTTGCAAAAGCAAGACTTTACAGCAACATCTGGTAGATTTGTAGATTGGTTCAACCTGCCCAGCCCTTAGGTCTACATTAACCCATTTGGTACCGGAAACCCCAAAAGGGGTAAGTGACACCCAGTGCAGGCCCAGGGCAGAACGCGGCGTCTGATCGGGGCCTACACTGTTTGCAAAAAGTTCGGCCATTTTCCAAATGAATTTTGAAGAAAACACAACCTGACACCCCTAAATTTTGGAAATTACTCCTGCTATATATAAAGAGGAAGATTCCATTTGGTACAAAAAGGGTTATGGGCTTCTTGGATACAGATATCAGTCAAACCGCTCTCTCATCTCAACGCTCACTTGACTTTGAAGCGAGTTAGAGTGGTTGTCGATGGCATGGCGTCGAGCAAACGTTGACTCAGAGCCCGTCTGTAAGTACACTCATTGGTTTTTTTTTTTTTTCGACTGTCAGTATGTTTATTTGTCTGCCTAGCAGTCCGACAGTTTGTCTGTTAGTCAGTCATTCAGTCAGTCAGTCTGTGTGTCTTCTGTCTGTCTACTGTCAGTTTGTCAGTCAAACCTCTCTCTCTCCCATGCCAACGGTCATGTGACAATGAAGTGAGATGGAGTAGGTGTCCACGGCATGGCGTCGAACCAACATTGACTCAACACCCCTCCGTCAGTCCACTCATAAGTTTATTTCGACTGTCAGTATGGACATTTAAATAGATAGATAGATAAATAGATAGACTTGGATAGCCAATAAAACGAAAGTTACGTAAAAACTTATTTCGTAAATAAGCTTTCGTGAATAACGGTATCTCAAGCCATTGACACTGGTCATTCACGAAAAGATTTTCGTCAATTAAAAATGGATTTAGGATAAATGAATTTCGGTTATAAAAGCGAAATATCATTCTTTCCTTCTCGAGGGATTATTTCAATGAAAACGGGTATATTTTCTCTCAAAATGTCTGAATACTGTTACGCCAATACATTTGAATAGCGATGGCCGTTTCAATTGACAGCCAGTACTTTGCGCATGCGCGAGAATGACGTCATAAACGGAATTCCTAAAACCTCCTATAGTCAAATCTTAATTTTAGGGGTTGGTATCGCCTCTGGAAATTGAACCGTAATATATCCGGATGCATGGGTTTGTACGAATATGACATTTTTAGCTCACCGTCACGTAGTGACAAGGTGAGCTTTTGGGATCACTTTTTGTCCGTCGTCCGTGCGTCCGTCCGTCCGTAAACAATTTCTTCAAACGACATCTCCTCTGAAACCACTGATCGGATTTTGATCAAACTTCACAGGAATGATCCTTAGGTGGTCCTCTTTCAAAGTTGTTCAAATGGTTCCGGTCCGTTGCACATCTAGGTCGTAGGAGCCAAAAATAGATTTTTTTTCACCAAAAACTTAAAAAATCTTCTTCTCTGAAACCACAAGGCCCAGGTCTTTGATATTTGGTATAAAGCTTCATCTAGTGGACCCCTACCAAGATTGTTCAAATTATAGTGCTGGGGCCAAAAATGCCCCCGCCCCGGGGCCCTTTGGTTTTACATGGGCTTATATAGGGAAAATCTTTAAAAATCATCTTCTCTGTAACCCCAAGGCCCAGGTCTTTGATATTTGGTATGAAGCTTCATCTAGTGGACCCCTACCAAAATTGTTCAAATTATAGTGCTGGGGCCAAAAATGCCCCCGCCCCGAGGCACTTTGGTTTTACATGGGCTTATATAGGGAAAATCTTTAAAAATCTTCTTCTCTGAAACCGCAAGGCCCAGGTCTTTGCTATTTGGTATGAAGCTTCATCCAGTGGACCCCTACCAAGATTGTTCAAATTATAGTGCTGGGGCAAAAAATGCCCCCGCCCGTGGGCCCTTTGGTTTTACATGGGCTTATATAGGGAAAATCTTTAAAAATCATCTTCTCTGTAACCCCAAGGCCCAGGTCTTTGATATTTGGTATGAAGCTTCATCTAGTGGACCCCTACCAAAATTGTTCAAATTATAGTGCTGGGGCCAAAAATGCCCCCGCCCCGAGGCACTTTGGTTTTACATGGGCTTATATAGGGAAAATCTTTAAAAATCTTCTTCTCTGAAACCGCAAGGCCCAGGTCTTTGCTATTTGGTATGAAGCTTCATCCAGTGGACCCCTACCAAGATTGTTCAAATTATAGTGCTGGGGCAAAAAATGCCCCCGCCCGTGGGCCCTTTGGTTTTACATGGGCTTATATAGGGGAAATCTTTAAAAATCTTCTTCTCTGAAACCGCAAGGCCCATATCTTTGATATTTGGTACGAAGCTTTATCCAGTGGACCTCTACCAAGATTGTTCAAATAATAGTGCTACGGCCAAAAATGCCCCTGCCCCGGGGCCCTTTGGTTTTACATGGGCTTATATAAGGAAAATATTTAAAAATCTTTTTCTCTGAAACCGCAAGGCCCAGGTCTTTGCTATGTGGTATGAAGCTTCATCTAGTGGACCCCTACCAAGATTGTTCAAATTATAGTGCTAGGGCCAAAAATGTCCCCGCCCGGGGCCCTTTGGTTTTACATAGACTTATATAGGGAAAATCTTTAAAAATCTTCTTCTCTGAAACCACAAGGCCCAGGTCTTTTATATTTGGTATGAAGCTTCATCTAATGGACCCCTACCAAGATTGTTCAAATTATAGTGCTGGGGCCATCAAATGCCCCCGCCTCAGGGCCCTTTGGTTTTACATAGACTTATATAGGGAAAATCTTGAAAAATCTTCTTCTCTGAAACCACAAGGACTGGGTCTTTGGTATTTGGTATGAAGCTTCATCTTGTGGACCTCTACGAAGATTGTTTAAATTATAGCCCTGGGCCAAAATTGCCCCCGCTACGGAGCCCTTTGGTTTACATAGACTAATATAGGGAAAATCTTTAAAAATCTTCTCTGAAACCACAAGGCCTATGTCTTTGATATTTGTTATGAAGCCTCATCTAGTGGATCTCTACCAAGATGGTTCAAATTATAGCCCTGAGATCAAAAATGCCCCTGCCTCGGGGGCCCTTTGATTTTACATAGACTTATATAGGGAAAATCTTTAAAAATCTTCCATTGTGAAACCACAAGGCCTAGGTCTTTGATATTTGGTGTGAAATTTCATCTAGTGGACCTCTATCAAGTTTGTTCAAATTATAGCCCTGGGGCCAAAAATGCCCCCACCCCAAGACCCTTTGGTTTTACATAGACTTATGTAGAGATAATCTTTGAAAATCTTCTTCTCTGAAACAGCAAGACCACCAGTGATTTTTTTACAAATTTTCAACCATGCGTCCTGGGACTCGCTCAACCAAAAAACTGTGCGTCCCAAATCTGAAAGTATGAGTCCCAATATTTGGAGGGAAAAAAAGGAAGTATAAAAAAGATCGGTTCAGTATAAATGCCATTATTCATAGTTAAATATAATGCTGTCTAGTATATTTTATATGCAATGAACAGAATCAATCATCAACTTGTGTTGTTTACTAACCCCCTGCTAAAATGTACGTTTTTTAGTCTATTTTCCGTAATGTTTTCGATAAATTCGCACCGCAACATGTGCGTGAAATTTACTTCATGCACAATGGAGATAATATTCCGAACCATTATCGACAAACATTTCCTCCCCTGATTGGGACACCAGCTACCTAGGTTCAGGGGCTGACAAATCCATTGCCCGGCCACCCGGTACAAGTCCAAAATCGCGCCAAGAAGGTGCACTTTGATCTGAGGACGCTCGGTCGGGCAAGTGCAAAAAAAATCGTCTACAGCTATCACTCTTCTGAGTCCATAAATACAGTAAAACTAGAGTAAGTAAATCACAATAATTGTGCTGCACTGCCCTGCTTTGTCGACAATTCAGAGACAAACCGTCTGTGTATTTATAACAGTTCAATTATGACACTTTTGTTAATCCCTGTCATATAATTGCCAAGTAAACATGATTGCCCTGCGGTGCGTGTCTTTCATTTCTGGCAATAAGCCAACTTGAACGAGGTGTGAAAATATGGTCAAGTTATGTCTCTAATTTGCGTTTATTCCCCAATCATAAAATTTAATCCACAATCAATGTGAAAATGATTTACTCGCTCCTCAGACAATTAGCTACATCTAACGGATCGTGATTGGTTATGTTTTGGCGCCAAATAGCAGACGCTAGGCTTGGCGGGAAAAGTCGAACGATGTTGTTGTAGCTGATGGGGATAATTCGGGGGCTGTGCAAAGCGCTGTTTTCTATCCACCTCCATTCACAACCGTTTAGCTATCGAGAAAATATTTTTTACCGGTTCCAAACAATTTTTTAAGAATGGGATACAGCCCATTTAAATAAAACAATGGCATTAAACACGTGCTGGGTTGCTGGCATTGGATGACGTCATTTGACACATTTACCGATCACGTGCAAAAAAAATGGTAGAGTTGGTTTAAAGGCAGCGATTTGGATGGCGGAAAATTTTGATGTTCGCATTGAACTTGCTTGTGTGAAAGATTGGGCTCATTTTGGATGGAGGGGATTCTCGTCTTGTGGTTGGATCATTAAATTGTACCTGTATCGATTTTTCGGTGACTCGTTGGGCAGTTGAATGTTCGGTAAAAGTGTGGTATTTTATCACTTCCGCCGATATTTACAGCAGTGAAAACGAAAGTTGGATTTTTCGCCCATGAAATATTTGCGTCCGGCGGACGCACATATTTTATGATCGTGCGTCCTCAGACCTTTTTATGCGTCCTGGACGCAGGACGCAGGGGTAAAAAAATCACTGCAAGACCCAGGTCTTTGATATTTGGTGTGAAGCTTAATCTAGCAGACCTCTATCAAGATTGTTTAAATTATAACCCTGAGGCCAAAAATGCCCCCACGCGGATGCCATTTGGTTTTACATAGGCTTATATAGGGAATATCTTTAAAAAAAAACTTCTTCTCTGAGACCACAATGCCCAGGTCTTTGATATTTGGTGTGTAGCTTCATCTAGTGGACCTTTGCCAAGATTGTGCAAATTATAGCTTTTGTTGATATTTGGTATGAAGCTTCACCTTTTAAGACCTTCAACATTATGCACATTATAGCCCTGGGGTCAATAATGGCCCTTCCCCGGGGTCCACTTGTTACTCTATGGATCAGGTGAGCGATCCAGGGCCATCATGGCCCCCTTGTTAGCTCAACGTCACGTAGTGACGAGGTGAGCTTTTGGGATCACTTTTTGTCCGTCGTGCATTCGTCCGTCCATCCGTGCGTAAACAATTTCTTCAAACCACATCTCCTCCTAAACCACTGAGCGGATTTTGACCCAACTTCACAGGAGTGATCCTTAGGTGGCCCCCTTTCAAAATTGTTCAAATGGTTCCGGTCCGTTGCACATATAGGTCACAGGAGCCAAAAATAGATTTTTTTTCACCGAAAACTTAAAAAATCTTCTTCTCTGAAACTGCAAGGCCCAGGTCTTTGATATTTGGTATGAAGCTTCATCTAGTGGACTCCTACCAAGATTGTTGAAATTATAGTGCTGGGGCCAAAAATGCCCCCGCCCCGGGGCCCTTTGGATTTACATGGGCTTATATAGGGAAAATCTTAAAAAATCTTCTTCTCTGAAACTGCAATGCCGAGGTCTTTGACATTTGGTATGAATCTTCATCTGGTGGACCCCTACCAAGATTGTTCAAATTATAGTGCTGGGGCCAAAGATGCCCCCGCCCCGGGGCCCTTTGGTTTTACATAGTCTTATATAGGGAAAATCTTTAAAAATCTTCTTCTCTGAAACCGCAAGGCCCAGGTCTTTGATATTTGGTATGAAGCTTCATATAGTGGACCCCTACCAAGATTGTTCAAATTATTGTGCTGGGGCCAAAGATGCCCCCGCCCCGGGGCTTTTTTGGTTTTACATGGGCTTATATAGGGAAAATCTTTAAAAATCTTCTTCTCTGAAACCGCAAGGCCCAGGTTTTTGATATTTGGTATGAAGCTTCATCTAGTGGACCCCTACCAAGATTGTTCAAATTATAGTGCTGGGCCAAAAATTCCCCCGCCCCAGGGCCCTTTGGTTTTACATGGGCTTATATTGGGAAAATTCATTAAAAAATCTTCTTCTCTGAAACTGCAAGCCCAGGTCTTTGCTATTTGGTATGAAGCTTCATCTAGTGGACCCCTACCAAGACTGTCCAAATTATAGTGCTGGGACCAAAAATGCCCCCGCCCCGGGGCCCTTTGGTTTTACATAGGCTTATATAGGGAAATCTTTAAAAATCTTCTTCTCTGAAACTGCAAGGCCCAGGTCTTTGATATTTGGTATGAAGCTTCATCTTGTGGACCTCTATCAAGATTTTTCAAATTATAGCCCTGGGGCCAAAAATGCCCCCGCTCCTTGGCCCTTTGGTTTTTCATAGACTTATATAGGGAAATCTTGAAAAATTTTCTACTCTGAAACCACAAGGCCTAGGTCTTTGACATTTGGTATGAAGCTTCAGCTAGTGGACCTCTACCAAGACTGTCCAAATTATAGTGCTGGGACCAAAAATGCCCCCGCCACGGGGCCCTTTGGTTTTACATAGGCTTATATAGGGAAATCTTTAAAAAATCTTCTTCTCTGAAACTGCAAGGCCCAGGTCTTTGATATTTGGTATGAAGCTTCATCTTGTGGACCTCTATCAAGATTTTTCAAATTATAGCCCTGGGGCCAAAAATGCCCCCGCTCCTTGGCCCTTTGGTTTTTCATAGACTTATATAGGGAAATCTTGAAAAATTTTCTTCTCTGAAACCACAAGGCCCAGGTCTTTGTTATTTGTTGTGTAGCTTCATCTAGTGGACCTTTGCCAAGATTGTTCAAATTATAGCCTTTGATGATATTTGGTATGAAGCTTCACCTTTTTAGACCTCCCTCAACATTATGCACATTATAGCCCTGGGGTCAATAATGGCCCTCCCTGGGGCCAACTTGTTACTCTATGGATCAGGTGAGCGATCCAGGGCCATCATGGTCCTCTTGTTAGCTCACCGTCACGTAGTGATGAGGTGAGCTTTTGGGATCACTTTTTGTCCGTCGTCCGTCGTGCGGGCGTGCGTCCGTGCGTAAACAATTTCTTTAAACGACATCTCCTCCTAAACCACTGATCAGATTTTGACCAAACTTCACAGGAATAATCCTTAGGTGGTCCCCTTTCAAAGTTGTTCAAATGGTTCCGGTCCGTTGCACATCTAGGTCACAGGAGCCAAAAATAGATTTTTTTCACCAAAAACATAAAAAATCTTCTCTGAAACCACAAGGCCCAGGTCTTTGATATTTGGTATGAAGCTTCATCTAGTGGTCCCCTACCAAGATTGTTCAAATTATAGTGCTGGGGCCAAAAATGCCCCCGCCCTGGGGCCCTTTGGTTTTACATAGGCTTATATAGGGAAAATCTTTAAAAATCTTCTTCTGAAACCACAAGGCCCAGGTCTTTGATATTTGGTATGAAGCTTCTTCCAGTGGACCCCTACCAAGATTGTTCAAATTATAGTGCTGGGGCCAAAAATGCCCCCGCCCCTGGGCCCTTTGGTTTTACATAGGCTTATATAGGGAAAATCTTTAAAAATCTTCTTCTCTGAAACCACAAGGCCCAGGACTTTGATATTTGGTATGAAGCTTTATCTAGTGGACCCCTACCAAGATTGTTCAAATTTTAGTGCTGGGAGAAAAAATGCCCCCGCCACAGGGGCCTTTGGTTTTACATTGGCTTATATAGGGAAAATCTTTAAAAATCTTCTTCTCAGAAACCACAAGGCCCAGGTCTTTGATATTGGTATGAAGCTTCATATAGTGGACCCCTACCAAGATTGTTCAAATTAAAGTGCTGGGGCCAAAAATGCCCCCGCCCCGGGGCCCTTTGGTTTTACATTGGCTTATATAGGGAAAATATTTAAAAATCTTCTTCTCTGAAACCACAAGGCCCAGGACTTTGATATTTGGTATGAAGCTTCATCTAGTGGACCCCTACCAAGATTGTTCAAATTATAGTGCTGGGGCAAAAAATGCCCCGCCACGGGGCCCTTTGGTTTTACATAGGCTTATATAGGCAAAATCTTTAAAAATCTTCTTCTCTGAAACCGCTAGGCCCAGGTCTTTGATATTTGATGTGTAGCTTCATCTAGTTGACCTTTGCCAAGATTGTTCAAATAATAGTGCTGGGGCAAAAAATGCCCCCGCCACGGGGCCCTTTGGTTTTACATAGGCTTATATAAGGTAAATCTTTAAAAATCTTCTTCTCTGAAACCACAAGGCCCAGGACTTTGATATTTGGTATGAAGCTTCATCTAGTGGACCCCTACCAAGATTGTTCAAATTATAGTGCTGGGACAAAAAATGCCCCCACCACGGGCCCTTTGGTTTTACATTGGCTTATATAGGGAAAATCTTTAAAAATCTTCTTCTCTGAAACCACCAGGCCCAGGTCTTTGATATTTGGTATGAAGCTTCTTCCAGTGGACCCCTACCAAGATTGTTCAAATTATAGTGCTGCGGCCAAAAATGCCCCCGCCCCGGGGCCCTTTGGTTTTACATTGGCTTATATAGGGAAAATCTTTAAAAATCTTCTTCTCTGAAACCACAAGGCCCAGGACTTTGATATTTGGTATGAAGCTTCATCTAGTGGACCCCTACCAAGATTGTTCAAATTATAGTGCTGGGACAAAAAATGCCCCCGCCACAGGGCCCTTTGGTTTAAAATTGGCTTACATAGGGAAAATCTTTAAAAATCTTCTTCTCTGAAACCACAAGGCCCAGGTCTTTGATATTTGGTATGAAGCTTCATCTAGTGGACCCCTACCAAGATTGTTCAAATTGTAGTGCTGGGGCCAAAAATGCCCCCGCCCCGGGGCCCTTTGGTTTAACATTGGCTTATGTAGGGAAAATCTTTAAAAATCTTCTTCTCTGAAACCACAAGGCCCAGGACTTTGATATTTGGTATGAAGCTTTATCTAGTGGACCCCTACCAAGATTGTTCAAATTTTAGTGCTGGGAGAAAAAATGCCCCCGCCACGGGGGCCTTTGGTTTTACATTGGCTTATATAGGGAAAATCTTTAAAAATCTTCTACTCAGAAACCACAAGGCCCAGGTCTTTGATATTGGTATGAAGCTTCATATAGTGGACCCCTACCAAGATTGTTCAAATTAAAGTGCTGGGGCCTAAAAGGCCCCCGCCCCGGGGCCCTTTGGTTTTACATAGGCTTATATAGGGAAAATCTTTAAAAATCTTCTCTGAAACCACAAGGCCCAGGACTTTGATATTTGGTATGAAGCTTCATCTAGTGGACCCCTACCAAGATTGTTCAAATTATAGTGCTGGTACAAAAAATGCCCCCGCCACGGGGCCCTTTGGTTTTACATAGGCTTATATAGGGAACATCTTTAAAAATCTTCTTCTCTGAATCCACAAGGCCCAGGTCTTTGATATTTGGTATGAAGCTTCATCTAGTGGCCCCCTACCAAGATTGTTCAAATTATAATGCTGGGGCCAAAAATGCCCCCACACCGGGGCCCTTTGGTTTTACATAGGCTTATATAGGGAAAATCTTTAAAAATTTTCTTCTCTGAAACCACAAGGCCCAGGACTTTGTTATTTGCAATGAAGCTTCATCTAGTGGACCCCTACCAAGATTGTTCAAATTTTAGTGCTGGGACAAAAAATTACCCCGCCACGGGGCCCTTTGGTTTAAAATTGGCTTACATAGGGAAAATCTTTAAAAATCTTCTTCTCTGAAACCACAAGGCCCAGGTCTTTGATATTTGGTATGAAGCTTCATCTAGTGGACCCCTACCAAGATTGTTCAAATTATAGTGCTGTGGCCAAAAATGCCCCCGCTCCGGGGCCCTTTGGTTTTACATAGGCTTATATAGGGAAAATCTTTAAAAATCTTCTCTGAAACCACACGGCCCAGGACTTTGATATTTGGTATGAAGCTTCATCTAGTGGACCCCTACCAAGATTATAGTGGTGGGACAAAAAATGCCCCCGCCACGGGGCCCTTTGGTTTTACATTGGCTTATATAGGGAAAATCTTTAAAAATCTTCTTCTCTGAAACCACCAGGCCCAGGTCTTTGATATTTGGTATGAAGCTTCTTCCAGTGGACCCCTACCAAGATTGTTCAAATTATAGTGCTGGGGCCAAAAATGCCCCCGCCCCGGGGCCCTTTGGTTTTACATTGGCTTATATAGGAAAAATCTTTAAAAATCTTCTTCTCTGAAACCACAAGGCCAAGGACTTTGATATTTGGTATGAAGCTTCATCTAGTGGACCCCTACCAAGATTGTTCAAATTATAGTGCTGGGACAAAAAATGCCCCCGCCACGGGGCCCTTTGGTTTTATATAGGCTTATATAGGCAAAATCTTTAAAAATCTTCTTCTCTGAAACCACAAGGCCCAGGACTTTGTTATTTGCAATGAAGCTTCATCTAGTGGACCCCTACCAAGATTGTACAAATTATAGTGCTGGGACAAAAAATGCCCCCGCCACGGGGCCCTTTGGTTTTACATTGGCTTATATAGGGAAAATCTTTAAAAATCTTCTTCTCTGAAACCACCAGGCCCAGGTCTTTGATATTTGGTATGAAGCTTCTTCCAGTGGACCCCTACCAAGATTGTTCAAATTATAGTGCTGGGGCCAAAAATGCCCCCGCCCCGGGGCCCTTTGGTTTTACATTGGCTTATATAGGGAAAATCTTTAAAAATCTTCTTCTCTGAAACCACAAGGCCCAGGACTTTGATATTTGGTATGAAGCTTCATCTAGTGGACCCCTACCAAGATTGTTCAAATTTTAGTGCTGGGGACAAAAAATGCCCCCGCCACGGGGCCCTTTGGTTTTACATTGGCTTATATAGGGAAAATCTTTAAAAATCTTCTTCTCTGAAACCACAAGGCCCAGGTCTTTGATATTTGGTATGAAGCTTCATCTAGTGGACCCCTACCAAGATTGTTCAAATTGTAGTGCTGGGGCCAAAAATGCCCCCGCCACGGGGCCCTTTGGTTTAACATAGGCTTATATAGGGAAAATCTTTAAAAATCTTCTTCTCTGAAACCACAAGGCCCAGGACTTTGATATTTGGTATGAAGCTTCATCTAGTGGACCCCTACCAAGATTGTTCAAATTGTAGTGCTGGGGCAAAAAATGCCCCCGCCACGGGGCCCTTTGGTTTTACATTGGCTTATATAGGCAAAATCTTTAAAAATCTTCTTCTCTGAAACTGCTAGGCCCAGGTCTTTGATATTTGATGTGTAGCTTCATCTAGTTGACCTTTGCCAAGATTGTTCAAATAATAGTGCTGGGGCAAAAAATGCCCCCGCCACGGGGCCCTTTGGTTTTACATAGGCTTATATAGGCAAAATCTTTAAAAATCTTCTTCTCTGAAACCACAAGGCCCAGGACTTTGTTATTTGCAATGAAGCTTCATCTAGTGGACCCCTACCAAGATTGTACAAATTATAGTGCTGGGACAAAAAATGCCCCCGCCACGGGGCCCTTTGGTTTTACATTGGCTTATATAGGGAAATCTTTAAAAATCTTCTTCTCTGAAACCACCAGGCCCAGGTCTTTGATATTTGGTATGAAGCTTCTTCCAGTGGACCCCTACCAAGATTGTTCAAATTATAGTGCTGGGGCCAAAAATGCCCCCGCCCCGGGGCCCTTTGGTTTTACATTGGCTTATATAGGGAAAATCTTTAAAAATCTTCTTCTCTGAAACCACAAGGCCCAGGACTTTGATATTTGGTATGAAGCTTCATCTAGTGGACCCCTACCAAGATTGTTCAAATTTTAGTGCTGGGGACAAAAAATGCCCCCGCCACGGGGCCCTTTGGTTTTACATTGTCTTATATAGGGAAAATCTTTAAAAATCTTCTTCTCTGAAACCACAAGGCCCAGGTCTTTGATATTTGGTATGAAGCTTCATCTAGTGGACCCCTACCAAGATTGTTCAAATTGTAGTGCTGGGGCCAAAAATGCCCCAGCCCCGGGGCCCTTTGGTTTAACATAGGCTTATATAGGGAAAATCTTTAAAAATCTTCTTCTCTGAAACCACAAGGCCCAGGACTTTGATATTTGGTATGAAGCTTCATCTAGTGGACCCCTACCAAGATTGTTCAAATTGTAGTGCTGGGGCAAAAAATGCCCCCGCCACGGGGCCCTTTGGTTTTACATTGGCTTATATAGGCAAAATCTTTAAAAATCTTCTTCTCTGAAACTGCTAGGCCCAGGTCTTTGATATTTGATGTGTAGCTTCATCTAGTTGACCTTTGCCAAGATTGTTCAAATAATAGTGCTGGGGCAAAAAATGCCCCCGCCACGGGGCCCTTTGGTTTTACATAGGCTTATATAGGCAAAATCTTTAAAAATCTTCTTCTCTGAAACCACAAGGCCCAGGACTTTGATATTTGGTATGAAGCTTCATCTAGTGGACCCCTACCAAGATTGTTCAAATTATAGTGCTGGGACAAAAAATGCCCCCGCCACAGGGCCCTTTGGTTTTACATTGGCTTATATAGGGAAAATCTTTAAAAATCTTCTTCTCTGAAACCACCAGGCCCAGGTCTTTGATATTTGGTATGAAGCTTCTTCCAGTGGACCCCTACCAAGATTGTTCAAATTATAGTGTTGCGGCCAAAAATGCCCCCGCCCCAGGGCCCTTTGGTTTTACATTGGCTTATATAGGGAAAATCTTTAAAAATCTTCTTCTCTGAAACCACAAGGCCCAGGACTTTGATATTTGGTATGAAGCTTCATCTAGTGGACCCCTACCAAGATTGTTCAAATTATAGTGCTTTGACAAAAAATGCCCCCGCCACGGGGCCCTTTGGTTTTACATAGGCTTATATAAGGAAAATCTTTAAAAATCTTCTTCTCTGAAACCACAAGGCCCAGGTCTTTGATATTTGGTATGAAGCTTCATCTAGTGGACCCCTACCAAGATTGTTCAAATTGTAGTGCTGGGGCCAAAAATGCCCCCGCCCCGGGGCCCTTTGGTTTAACATAGGCTTATGTAGGGAAAATCTTTAAAAATCTTCTTCTCTGAAACCACAAGGCCCAGGACTTTGATATTTGGTATGAAGCTTCATCTAGTGGACCCCTACCAAGATTGTTCAAATAATAGTGCTGGGGCAAAAAATGCCCCCGCCACGGGGCCCTTTGGTTTTACATAGGCTTATATAGGCAAAATCTTTAAAAATCTTCTGCTAGGCCCAGGTCTTTGATATTTGATGTGTAGCTTCATCTAGTTGACCTTTGCCAAGATTGTTCAAATTATAGCCTTTGTTGATGTTTGGTATGAAGCTTCACCTTTAAGACCTCCCTCAACATTATGCACATTAAAGCCCTGGGGCCAATAATGGCCCTCTCTGGGGCCCACTTGTTACACTATGGATCAGGTGAGCGATCCAGGGCCATCATGGCCCTCTTGTGTTTTATATTAGGATCACTTTTTGTCTGTCAGCCGTGCGTAAACAATTTCTTCAAACAACATCTCCTCCTAAACCACTGATCGGATTTTGACCAAACTTCACAGGAATGATCCTTAGGTGGTCCCATTTCAAAGTTGTTCAAATGGTTCTGGTCTGTTGCACATATAGGTCACAGGAGCCAAAAATAGATTTTTTCACCAAAAACTTAAAAAATCTTCTTCTCTGAAACCGCAAGGCCCAGGTCTTTGATATTTGGTATGAAGCTTCATCTAGTGGACCCCTACCAAGATTGTTCAAATTATAGTGCTGGGGCCAAAAATGCCCCCGCCCCAAGGCCCTTTGGTTTTACATAGGCTTATATAGGGAAAATCTTTAAAAATCTTCTTCTCTGAAACTGCAAGGCCCAGGTCTTTGCTATTTGGTATGAAGCTTCATCTAATGGACCCCTACCAAGATTGTTCAAATTATAGTGCTGGGGCCAAAAATGCCCCCGCCCCGGGGTCCTTTGGTTTTACATGGGCTTATATAGGAAAATCTTCTTTTCTGAAACCACCAGGTCTTTGATTTTTGGTATGAAGCTTCATCTAGTGGACTCCTGCACAGATTGGTCAAATTATAGTGCTTGGACCAAAAATGCCCCCGCCCCGGGGCCCTTTGGTTTTACATGGGCTTATATAGGAAAAATCTGTAAAAATCTTCTTCTCTGAAACCATAAGGCCCAGGTCTTTGATATTTGATATGAAGCTTCATCTAGTGGACCCCTACCAAGATTGTTCAAATTATAGCCCTGGGGCCAAAAATGCCCCCGCTCCAGGGCCCTTTGGTTTTACATTGGCTTATATAGGGAGAATTTTTAAAAATCTTCTTCTCTGAAACTGCAAGGCCCAGGTCTCTGCTATTTGGTATGAAGCTTCATCTAGTGGACCCCTACCAAGATTGTTCAAATTATAGTGCTGGGGCCAAAAATGCCCCCGCCCTGGGGCCCTTTGGTTTTACATTGGCTTATATAGGGAAAATCTTTAAAAATCTTCGATCTTCTCTGAAACTGCAAGGCCCAAGTCTTTGCTATTTAGTATGAAGCTTCATCTAGTGGACCCCTACCAAGATTGTTCAAATTATAGTGCTCGGGCCAAAAATGCCCCCGCCCCGGGGCCCTTTGGTTTTACATAGGCTTATATAGGGAAATAATTAAAAAATCTTCTTCTCTGAAACTGCAAGGCCCATGTCTTTGATATTTGGTATGTAGCTCCATCTAGTGGACCTCTACCAAGATTGTTCAAATTATAGCCCTCGGGCCACAAATGCCCTTGCCCCAGGGCCCTTTGGTTTTACATAAACTTATATAGAGATAATATTTTAAAATCTTCTTCTCTGAAACAGCAAGGCCCAGGTCTTTGATATTTGGTGTGAAGCTTCATCTAGTGGACCTCTATCAAGATTGTTTAAATTATAACCCCGAGGCCAAAAATGCCCCCACCTCGGGGACCATTTGGTTTAACATAGGCTTATGTAGGGAATATCTTTGAAAAAAATCTTCTTCCCTGAAACGGCAAGGCCCAGGTCTTTGATATTAGTGTTTAGCGTCATCTAGTGGACCTTTGCCAAGATTGTTCAAATTATAGCCTTAGTTGATATTTGGTATGAAGCTTCACCTTTTTAGACCTTCCTCAACATTATGCACATTATTACCCTGGGGTCAATAATGGCCCTCCCTGGGGCCCACTTGTTACTTTATGGATCAGGTGAGCAATCCAGGGCCATCATGGCCCTCTTGTTACATATACACAGTGATTTTCATAGCCATAAGTCCCATTATGTCAATGTCAAATATAAGCCGGCCTCAGTGGGTCAGTCGGATGCGTGTCTGACTGGTGATCAGGAGGACGCGGGTTCGACTCCCGCTGGGGTCGGCAACATTCTTTCGGTGAGATTGATCATGAAATCTTTTCTACGGTCATTCTCTCCCTTCCGCTGATTCAAGAAGGGCAGTTGTCAGTTTCTGGCGAAAGAATGTGCACTGTACTGGTTAACCACTTACGAATAAGCCTGCCCAGGAAAGTGTTGATAGGTAAACTGACCGGCTCAAAAATGACCTAAATAGTGTTGACTGGGCCGTTAAACTCCAAAACAAACAAAACAATGTCAAATATGGATAATTGCATTATAATTGTCATCACTAGACGCAAGCTTGTTACAAAGTTCACGAAGCTTTAATAGTTCTTGAGAAATTAACATGAGTGGTAGGGTGATCGCTGGGTTTGACCAGTGATTTTTTTACAAATTTTCAACTGAGTCCTGGGACTCGTTCAGCCAAAAAACTGTGCGTCCCAAATCTGAAAGTATGAGTCCCAATATTTGGATGGAAAAAATGGGAAGCAAAAAAAAAAAAAAAAAAGATCAGTTCAGTATAGTTAAAAATAATGTGGTGATGAATGAATGTCTAGTATCTGTTATTTGCAATGAACAGAATCAATCATCAACTTGTGTTGTTTACTAGCCCAAAGAAATCGAGCTAAAGTGTACGATTCTGTGTCTATTTTCCGATTCTTTTTCGAAGGAATGTTTTCTACTTTCGTTTTCGTTAAATGCGCACCGCAACGCAACTTGTGTGAAATTTACTTCATGCACAATGGAGGTAAAATCCCGAACGTTTCCTCCTGATTGAGACATCAGCTATCTAAACAGGTGCTGACAAATTCATTGCCCGGCTGCCCGGGACAAGTCCGAAATCACGCCGGGCAGGTGCACTTTGACCTTACGATGCCCGGTGGAGCAAGTGCAAAAAATCGTCTACAACTGTCAGCCTTCTGAGTCCTTAAATACGGTAAAACTAGAGTAAGTAAATCACAATAATTGCTGCAGTGTCCGGCTTTGTCGACAATTCAGAGACAAACCGTCTGTGTATTTATAACGGTTCAATAATGACACTATTGTTAATCCCTTTCATATAATTGCCAAGTAAACATGATTGCCCAGCGGTGCGTATCTTTCATTTCATCGATAAGCCAACTTGAACAAGGTGTGAAAATATGGTCAATTTATCTCTCTAATTTGTGTTTATTCCCCTATGTATGCGTAATAAAAACGGACTTTTCTACCGTCTCTTGAATGTTACGTTTTGGCGCCAAATAGCAGACGCTAGAGGGAAAAGGTTCGAGCTTCTGGGGATAATTCGGGAGCTGTGCAAAACGCTGTTTTCTATCAACCTCTATTCACAACCATTTTAGCTATCGAGAAAATATTTTTACCGGGTCGAAACATTTTTTTTATTTAAGATATACACCCCATTAAAATAAAACAAAAGCATTAAACATGTGTGAGGTTGCTGGCATCAGATGGCGTCATTTACCGATCACGTGCACAAAACGGTATTGGTGGTTTGCGGGCGGCGATTTGGATGGCGGAAAACTTTGATATTCGCATTGAACTAGCTTGAAACCACAAGGCCCAGGTCTTTTATATTTGGTATGAAGCTTCATCTAATGGACCCCTACCAAGATTGTTCAAATTATAGTGCTGGGGCCATCAAATGCCCCCGCCTCGGGGCCCTTTGGTTTTACATAGACTTATATAGGGAAAATCTTGAAAAATCTTCTTCTCTGAAACCACAAGGACTGGGTCTTTGGTATTTGGTATGAAGCTTCATCTTGTGGACCTCTACGAAGATTGTTTAAATTATAGCCCTGGGCCAAAATTGCCCCCGCTACGGAGCCCTTTGGTTTACATAGACTAATATAGGGAAAATCTTTAAAAATCTTCTCTGAAACCACAAGGCCTATGTCTTTGATATTTGTTATGAAGCCTCATCTAGTGGATCTCTACCATGATGGTTCAAATTATAGCCCTGAGATCACAAATGCCCCTGCCTCGGGGGCCCTTTGATTTTACATAGACTTATATAGGGAAAATCTTTAAAAATCTTCCATTGTGAAACCACAAGGCCTAGGTCTTTGATATTTGGTGTGAAATTTCATCTAGTGGACCTCTATCAAGTTTGTTCAAATTATAGCCCTGGGGCCAAAAATGCCCCCACCCCAAGACCCTTTGGTTTTACATAGACTTATGTAGAGATAATCTTTGAAATCTTCTTCTCTGAAACAGCAAGACCAGTGATTTTTTTACAAATTTTCAACCATGCGTCCTGGGACTCGCTCAACCAAAAAACTGTGCGTCCCAAATCTGAAAGTATGAGTCCCAATATTTGGAGGGAAAAAAAGGAAGTATAAAAAAGATCGGTTCAGTATAAATGCCATTATTCATAGTTAAATATAATGCTGTCTAGTATATTTTATATGCAATGAACAGAATCAATCATCAACTTGTGTTGTTTACTAACCCCCTGCTAAAATGTACGTTTTTTAGTCTATTTTCCGTAATGTTTTCTACTTTCGTTTTCGATAAATTCGCACCGCAACATGTGCGTGAAATTTACTTCATGCACAATGGAGATAATATTCCGAACCATTATCGACAAACGTTTCCTCCCCTGATTGGGACACCAGCTACCTAGGTTCAGGGGCTGACAAATCCATTGCCCAGCCACCCGGTACAAGTCCAAAATCGCGCCAAGAAGGTGCACTTTGATCTGAGGACGCTCGGTCGGGCAAGTGCAAAAAAAATCGTCTACAGCTATCACTCTTCTGAGTCCATAAATACAGTAAAACTAGAGTAAGTAAATCACAATAATTGTGCTGCACTGCCCTGCTTTGTCGACAATTCAGAGACAAACCGTCTGTGTATTTATAACAGTTCAATTATGACACTTTTGTTAATCCCTGTCATATAATTGCCAAGTAAACATGATTGCCCTGCGGTGCGTGTCTTTCATTTCTGGCAATAAGCCAACTTGAACGAGGTGTGAAAATATGGTCAAGTTATGTCTCTAATTTGCGTTTATTCCCCAATCATAAAATTTAATCCACAATCAATGTGAAAATGATTTACTCGCTCCTCAGACAATTAGCTACATCTAACGGATCGTGATTGGTTATGTTTTGGCGCCAAATAGCAGACGCTAGGCTTGGCGGGAAAAGTCGAACGATGTTGTTGTAGCTGATGGGGATAATTCGGGGGCTGTGCAAAGCGCTGTTTTCTATCCACCTCCATTCACAACCGTTTAGCTATCGAGAAAATATTTTTTACCGGTTCCAAACAATTTTTTAAGAATGGGATACAGCCCATTTAAATAAAACAATGGCATTAAACACGTGCTGGGTTGCTGGCATTGGATGACGTCATTTGACACATTTACGGATCACGTGCAAAAAAAATGGTAGAGTTGGTTTAAAGGCGGCGATTTGGATGGCGGAAAATTTTGATGTTCGCATTGAACTTGCTTGTGTGAAAGATTGGGCTCATTTTGGATGGAGGGGATTCTCGTCTTGTGGTTGGATCATTAAATTGTACCTGTATCGATTTTTCGGTGACTCGTTGGGCAGTTGAATGTTCGGTAAAAGTGTGGTATTTTATCACTTCCGCCGATATTTACAGCAGTGAAAACGAAAGTTGGATTTTTCGCCCATGAAATATTTGCGTCCGGCGGACGCACATATTTTATGATCGTGCGTCCTCAGACCTTTTTATGCGTTCTGGACGCAGGACGCAGGGGTAAAAAAATCACTGCAAGACCCAGGTCTTTGATATTTGGTGTGAAGCTTAATCTAGCAGACCTCTATCAAGATTGTTTAAATTATAACCCTGAGGCCAAAAATGCCCCCACGCGGATGCCATTTGGTTTTACATAGGCTTATATAGGGAATATCTTTAAAAAAAAAACTTCTTCTCTGAGACCACAATGCCCAGGTCTTTGATATTTGGTGTGTAGCTTCATCTAGTGGACCTTTGCCAAGATTGTGCAAATTATAGCTTTTGTTGATATTTGGTATGAAGCTTCACCTTTTAAGACCTTCAACATTATGCACATTATAGCCCTGGGGTCAATAATGGCCCTTCCCCGGGGTCCACTTGTTACTCTATGGATCAGGTGAGCGATCCAGGGCCATCATGGCCCCCTTGTTAGCTCAACGTCACGTAGTGACGAGGTGAGCTTTTGGGATCACTTTTTGTCCGTCGTGCATTCGTCCGTCCATCCGTGCGTAAACAATTTCTTCAAACCACATCTCCTCCTAAACCACTGAGCGGATTTTGACCCAACTTCACAGGAGTGATCCTTAGGTGTCCCCCTTTCAAAATTGTTCAAATGGTTCCGGTCCGTTGCACATATAGGTCACAGGAGCCAAAAATAGATTTTTTTTCACCGAAAACTTAAAAAATCTTCTTCTCTGAAACTGCAAGGCCCAGGTCTTTGATATTTGGTATGAAGCTTCATCTAGTGGACTCCTACCAAGATTGTTGAAATTATAGTGCTGGGGCCAAAAATGCCCCCGCCCCGGGGCCCTTTGGATTTACATGGGCTTATATAGGGAAAATCTTAAAAAATCTTCTTCTCTGAAACTGCAATGCCGAGGTCTTTGACATTTGGTATGAATCTTCATCTGGTGGACCCCTACCAAGATTGTTCAAATTATAGTGCTGGGGCCAAAGATGCCCCCGCCCTGGGGCCCTTTGGTTTTACATAGTCTTATATAGGGAAAATCTTTAAAAATCTTCTTCTCTGAAACCGCAAGGCCCAGGTCTTTGATATTTGGTACGAAGCTTCATCTAATGGACCCCTACCAAGATTGTTCAAATTATTGTGCTGGGGCCAAAGATGCCCCCGCCCCGGGGCTTTTTTGGTTTTACATGGGCTTATATAGGGAAAATCTTTAAAAATCTTCTTCTCTGAAACCGCAAGGCCCAGGTTTTTGATATTTGGTATGAAGCTTCATCTAGTGGACCCCTACCAAGATTGTTCAAATTATAGTGCTGGGCCAAAAATTCCCCCGCCCCAGGGCCCTTTGGTTTTACATGGGCTTATATTGGGAAAATTCATTAAAAAATCTTCTTCTCTGAAACTGCAAGCCCAGGTCTTTGCTATTTGGTATGAAGCTTCATCTAGTGGACCCCTACCAAGACTGTCCAAATTATAGTGCTGGGACCAAAAATGCCCCCGCCCCGGCTTATATAGGCAAAATCTTTAAAAATCTTCTTCTCTGAAACCGCTAGGCCCAGGTCTTTGATATTTGATGTGTAGCTTCATCTAGTTGACCTTTGCCAAGATTGTTCAAATAATAGTGCTGGGGCAAAAAATGCCCCCGCCCCGGGGCCCTTTGGTTTTACATAGGCTTATATAAGGTAAATCTTTAAAAATCTTCTTCTCTGAAACCACAAGGCCCAGGACTTTGATATTTGGTATGAAGCTTCATCTAGTGGACCCCTACCAAGATTGTTCAAATTATAGTGCTGGGACAAAAAATGCCCCCGCCACGGGGCCCTTTGGTTTTACATTGGCTTATATAGGGAAAATCTTTAAAAATCTTCTTCTCTGAAACCACCAGGCCCAGGTCTTTGATATTTGGTATGAAGCTTCTTCCAGTGGACCCCTACCAAGAGTGTTCAAATTATAGTGCTGCGGCCAAAAATGCCCCCGCCCCGGGGCCCTTTGGTTTTACCTTGGCTTATATAGGGAAAATCTTTAAAAATCTTCTTCTCTGAAACCACAAGGCCCAGGACTTTGATATTTGGTATGAAGCTTCATCTAGTGGACCCCTACCAAGATTGTTCAAATTATAGTGCTGGGACAAAAAATGCCCCCGCCCCGGGGCCCTTTGGTTTAAAATTGGCTTACATAGGGAAAATCTTTAAAAATCTTCTTCTCTGAAACCACAAGGCCCAGGTCTTTGATATTTGGTATGAAGCTTCATCTAGTGGACCCCTACCAAGATTGTTCAAATTGTAGTGCTGGGGCCAAAAATGCCCCCGCCCCGGGGCCCTTTGGTTTAACATTGGCTTATGTAGGGAAAATCTTTAAAAATCTTCTTCTCTGAAACCACAAGGCCCAGGACTTTGATATTTGGTATGAAGCTTTATCTAGTGGACCCCTACCAAGATTGTTCAAATTTTAGTGCTGGGAGAAAAAATGCCCCCGCCACGGGGGCCTTTGGTTTTACATTGGCTTATATAGGGAAAGTCTTTAAAAATCTTCTACTCAGAAACCACAAGGCCCAGGTCTTTGATATTGGTATGAAGCTTCATATAGTGGACCCCTACCAAGATTGTTCAAATTAAAGTGCTGGGGCCAAAAAGGCCCCCGCCCCGGGGCCCTTTGGTTTTACATAGGCTTATATAGGGAAAATCTTTAAAAATCTTCTTCTCTGAAACCACAAGGCCCAGGACTTTGATATTTGGTATGAAGCTTCATCTAGTGGACCCCTACCAAGATTGTTCAAATTATAGTGCTGGTACAAAAAATGCCCCCGCCACGGGGCCCTTTGGTTTTACATAGGCTTATATAGGGAACATCTTTAAAAATCTTCTTCTCTGAATCCACAAGGCCCAGGTCTTTGATATTTGGTATGAAGCTTCATCTAGTGGCCCCCTACCAAGATTGTTCAAATTATAATGCTGGGGCCAAAAATGCCCCCACACCGGGGCCCTTTGGTTTTACATAGGCTTATATAGGGAAAATCTTTAAAAATTTTCTTCTCTGAAACCACAAGGCCCAGGACTTTGTTATTTGCAATGAAGCTTCATCTAGTGGACCCCTACCAAGATTGTTCAAATTTTAGTGCTGGGACAAAAAATTACCCCGCCACGGGGCCCTTTGGTTTGAAATTGGCTTACATAGGGAAAATCTTTAAAAATCTTCTTCTCTGAAACCACAAGGCCCAGGTCTTTGATATTTGGTATGAAGCTTCATCTAGTGGACCCCTACCAAGATTGTTCAAATTATAGTGCTGTGGCCAAAAATGCCCCCGCTCCGGGGCTCTTTGGTTTTACATAGGCTTATATAGGGAAAATCTTTAAAAATCTTCTCTGAAACCACACGGCCCAGGACTTTGATATTTGGTATGAAGCTTCATCTAGTGGACCCCTACCAAGATTGTTCAAATTATAGTGGTGGGACAAAAAATGCCCCCGCCACGGGGCCCTTTGGTTTTACATTGGCTTATATAGGGAAAATCTTTAAAAATCTTCTTCTCTGAAACCACCAGGCCCAGGTCTTTGATATTTGGTATGAAGCTTCTTCCAGTGGACCCCTACCAAGATTGTTCAAATTATAGTGCCTGGGCCAAAAATGCCCCCGCCCCCGCCCCGGGGCCCTTTGGTTTTACATTGGCTTATATAGGAAAAATCTTTAAAAATCTTCTTCTCTGAAACCACAAGGCCAAGGACTTTGATATTTGGTATGAAGCTTCATCTAGTGGACCCCTACCAAGATTGTTCAAATTATAGTGCTGGGACAGAAAATGCCCCCGCCACGGGGCCCTTTGGTTTTATATTGGCTTATATAGGCAAAATCTTTAAAAATCTTCTTCTCTGAATCCACAAGGCCCAGGTCTTTGATATTTGGTATGAAGCTTCATCTAGTGGACCCCTACCAAGATTGATAAAATTATAGTGCTGGGGCCAAAAATGCCCCCGCTCCGGGGCCCTTTGGTTTTACATAGGCTTATATAGGGAAAATCTTTAAAAATCTTCTTTTCTGAAACCACAAGGCCCAGGACTTTGTTATTTGCAATGAAGCTTCATCTAGTGGACCCCTACCAAGATTGTACAAATTATAGTGCTGGGACAAAAAATGCCCCCGCCACGGGGCCCTTTGGTTTTACATTGGCTTATATAGGGAAAATCATTAAAAATCTTCTTCTCTGAAACCACCAGGCCCAGGTCTTTGATATTTGGTATGAAGCTTCTTCCAGTGGACCCCTACCAAGATTGTTCAAATTATAGTGCTGGGGCCAAAAATGCCCCCGCCCCGGGGCCCTTTGGTTTTACATTGGCTTATATAGGGAAAATCTTTAAAAATCTTCTTCTCTGAAACCACAAGGCCCAGGACTTTGATATTTGGTATGAAGCTTCATCTAGTGGACCCCTACCAAGATTGTTCAAATTTTAGTGCTGGGGACAAAAAATGCCCCCGCCCCGGGGCCCTTTGGTTTTACATTGGCTTATATAGGGAAAATCTTTAAAAATCTTCTTCTCTGAAACCACAAGGCCCAGGTCTTTGATATTTGGTATGAAGCTTCTATAAAAATTACGCCCGGAGTTTTGACAAAATCCAGGTGGAATTTTGATTAGGCCTTCTAGTATAAAACACCTGGATTTTCTGTAAAAATTACGCCTGGATTTTTTGACGATAAAATCCAGGGGGAATTTCAATAAATACATGAACATTGCCTTATTACGCCTGGACTACACAAGGCGGACCACTCCATTATTACGCCCGGATTGTGAAAAAGTACGCCTGGGATTTCTTAATTTGTACACCCGGAATACGCCTGGAAAAGCAGAAAGACGCCAGGAATTTTTTCCTTAATTTGCATATGGAGCGGACTAATTTAAATATTTCGTTCTTTTTACGCCTGTAATCCGCCTGTAATTCCTTTGATCTGTTACTAAAAATAAAATCCCGTCCGTACTGTACAACAGTAAACACCAAGACGGAATACGGCTGGAATAATACTCTAAAAGTACTGGTTATTTCCACCCGGATACCAAGTGGGTATTTTCGTACGGGAATGCCCCCGCCACGGGGCCCTTTGGTTTTACATTGGCTTATATAGGGAAAATCTTTAAAAATCTTCTTCTCTGAAACCACCAGGCCCAGGTCTTTGATATTTGGTATGAAGCTTCTTCCAGTGGACCCCTACCAAGATTGTTCAAATTATAGTGCTGCGGCCAAAAATGCCCCCGCCCCGGGGCCCTTTGGTTTTACATTGGCTTATATAGGGAAAATCTTTAAAAATCTTCTTCTCTGAAACCACAAGGCCCAGGACTTTGATATTTGGTATGAAGCTTCATCTAGTGGACCCCTACCAAGATTGTTCAAATTATAGTGCTGGGACAAAAAATGCCCCCGCCACGGGGCCCTTTGGTTTTACATAGGCTTATATAAGGAAAATCTTTAAAAATCTTCTTCTCTGAAACCACAAGGCCCAGGTCTTTGATATTTGGTATGAAGCTTCATCTAGTGGACCCCTACCAAGATTGTTCAAATTGTAGTGCTGGGGCCAAAAATGCCCCCGCCCCGGGGCCCTTTGGTTTAACATAGGCTTATGTAGGGAAAATCTTTAAAAATCTTCTTCTCTGAAACCACAAGGCCCAGGACTTTGATATTTGGTATGAAGCTTCATCTAGTGGACCCCTACCAAGATTGTTCAAATAATAGTGCTGGGGCAAAAAATGCCCCCGCCACGGGGCCCTTTGGTTTTACATAGGCTTATATAGGCAAAATCTTTAAAAATCTTCTTCTCTGAAACCGCTAGGCCCAGGTCTTTGATATTTGATGTGTAGCTTCATCTAGTTGACCTTTGCCAAGATTGTTCAAATTATAGCCTTTGTTGATGTTTGGTATGAAGCTTCACCTTTAAGACCTCCCTCAACATTATGCACATTAAAGCCCTGGGGCCAATAATGGCCCTCTCTGGGGCCCACTTGTTACACTATGGATCAGGTGAGCGATCCAGGGCCATCATGGCCCTCTTGTGTTTTATATTAGGATCACTTTTTGTCTGTCAGCCGTGCGTAAACAATTTCTTCAAACAACATCTCCTAAACCACTGATCGGATTTTGACCAAACTTCACAGGAATGATCCTTAGGTGGTCCCATTTCAAAGTTGTTCAAATGGTTCTGGTCTGTTGCACATATAGGTCACAGGAGCCAAAAATAGATTTTTTCACCAAAAACTTAAAAAATCTTCTTCTCTGAAACCGCAAGGCCCAGGTCTTTGATATTTGGTATGAAGCTTCATCTAGTGGACCCCTACCAAGATTGTTCAAATTATAGTGCTGGGGCCAAAAATGCCCCCGCCCCAAGGCCCTTTGGTTTTACATAGGCTTATATAGGGAAAATCTTTAAAAATCTTCTTCTCTGAAACTGCAAGGCCCAGGTCTTTGCTATTTGGTATGAAGCTTCATCTAATGGACCCCTACCAAGATTGTTCAAATTATAGTGCTGGGGCCAAAAATGCCCCCGCCCCGGGGTCCTTTGGTTTTACATGGGCTTATATAGGAAAATCTTCTTATCTGAAACCACCAGGTCTTTGATTTTTGGTATGAAGCTTCATCTAGTGGACTCCTGCACAGATTGGTCAAATTATAGTGCTTGGACCAAAAATGCCCCCGCCCCGGGGCCCTTTGGTTTTACATGGGCTTATATAGGAAAAATCTGTAAAAATCTTCTTCTCTGAAACCATAAGGCCCAGGTCTTTGATATTTGATATGAAGCTTCATCTAGTGGACCCCTACCAAGATTGTTCAAATTATTGCCCTGGGGCCAAAAATGCCCCCGCTCCAGGGCCCTTTGGTTTTACATTGGCTTATATAGGGAGAATTTTTAAAAATCTTCTTCTCTGAAACTGCAAGGCCCAGGTCTCTGCTATTTGGTATGAAGCTTCATCTAGTGGACCCCTACCAAGATTGTTCAAATTATAGTGCTGGGGCCAAAAATGCCCCCGCCCTGGGGCCCTTTGGTTTTACATTAGCTTATATAGGGAAAATCTTTAAAAATCTTCGATCTTCTCTGAAACTGCAAGGCCCAAGTCTTTGCTATTTAGTATGAAGCTTCATCTAGTGGACCCCTACCAAGATTGTTCAAATTATAGTGCTCGGGCCAAAAATGCCCCCGCCCCGGGGCCCTTTGGTTTTACATAGGCTTATATAGGGAAATAATTAAAAAATCTTCTTCTCTGAAACTGCAAGACCCATGTCTTTGATATTTGGTATGTAGCTCCATCTAGTGGACCTCTACCAAGATTGTTCAAATTATAGCCCTCGGGCCACAAATGCCCTTGCCCCAGGGCCCTTTGGTTTTACATAAACTTATATAGAGATAATATTTTAAAATCTTCTTCTCTGAAACAGCAAGGCCCAGGTCTTTGATATTTGGTGTGAAGCTTCATCTAGTGGACCTCTATCAAGATTGTTTAAATTATAACCCCGAGGCCAAAAATGCCCCCACCTCGGGGACCATTTGGTTTAACATAGGCTTATGTAGGGAATATCTTTGAAAAAAATCTTCTTCCCTGAAACGGCAAGGCCCAGGTCTTTGATATTAGTGTTTAGCGTCATCTAGTGGACCTTTGCCAAGATTGTTCAAATTATAGCCTTAGTTGATATTTGGTATGAAGCTTCACCTTTTTAGACCTTCCTCAACATTATGCACATTATTACCCTGGGGTCAATAATGGCCCTCCCTGGGGCCCACTTGTTACTTTATGGATCAGGTGAGCAATCCAGGGCCATCATGGCCCTCTTGTTACTAAGGGTGTAACGATATACCGATATATCGGTATACTGCGGTATGCGTGTTGCGGTACGGTATATCGGTACGCTGTTCTTAAGTGGCCGATATATCGTAGCAAGTCCCGGGTTTTATAAATACGCCGTAAATGACACTCAATTATTGGGAAACAAGTACACCAAATAGACTGTCCGTCGTCTTTGCTTCCTGAGTTAAATTTTCGCCAGGTAATTATACAAAACCAGTCAATGCTAGACTGTGCTACTTCTGAAATCAATTTATACAAGTAATTTCACGGAACCCAGTCCGCGTCATTTATTAATAAAGTTAAAGCACCTGCTTCTATATTATTGGTTTGTTTGTTTGGATGGAGGTGTTACATGCCTATCAACACATTTTTGCTTGTTACTGTAAGCAATGGCTACTTTAACCATTCATCAAAGACAATTTAAGATAACCAATACGTATTCAATACGTATTGCAATACGGATTTGCCGTATCGCAATATATTGCAATACGCTTTTAGGGGGCAAGACTCAGCCCTACTTGTTACATATACACAGTGATTTTCATAGCCATAAGTCCCATTATGTCAATGTCAAATATAAGCCGGCCTCAGTGGGTCAGTCGGATGCGTGTCTGACTGGTGATCAGGAGGACGCGGGTTCGACTCCCGCTGGGGTCGGCAACATTCTTTCGGTGAGATTGATCATGAAATCTTTTCTACGGTCATTCTCTCCCTTCCGCTGATTCAAGAAGGGCAGTTGTCAGTTTCTGGCGAAAGAATGTGCACTGTACTGGTTAACCACTTACGAATAAGCCTGCCCAGGAAAGTGTTGATAGGTAAACTGACCGGCTCAAAAATGACCTAAATAGTGTTGACTGGGCCGTTAAACTCCAAAACAAACAAAACAATGTCAAATATGGATAATTGCATTATAATTGTCATCACTAGACGCAAGCTTGTTACAAAGTTCACGAAGCTTTAATAGTTCTTGAGAAATTAACATGAGTGGTAGGGTGATCGCTGGGTTTGACCAGTGATTTTTTTACAAATTTTCAACTATGAGTCCTGGGACTCGTTCAGCCAAAAAACTGTGCGTCCCAAATCTGAAAGTATGAGTCCCAATATTTGGATGGAAAAAATGGGAAGCAAAAAAAAAAAAAAAAAAAAAAAAAGATCAGTTCAGTATAGTTAAAAATAATGTGGTGATGAATGAATGTCTAGTATCTGTTATTTGCAATGAACAGAATCAATCATCAACTTGTGTTGTTTACTAGCCCAAAGAAATCGAGCTAAAGTGTACGATTCTGTGTCTATTTTCCGATTCTTTTTCGAAGGAATGTTTTCTACTTTCATTTTCGTTAAATGCGCACCGCAACGCAACTTGTGTGAAATTTACTTCATGCACAATGGAGGTAAAATCCCGAACGTTTCCTCCTGATTGAGACATCAGCTATCTAAACAGGTGCTGACAAATTCATTGCCCGGCTGCCCGGGACAAGTCCGAAATCGCGCCGGGCAGGTGCACTTTGACCTTACGATGCCCGGTGGAGCAAGTGCAAAAAATCGTCTACAACTGTCAGCCTTCTGAGTCCTTAAATACGGTAAAACTAGAGTAAGTAAATCACAATAATTGCTGCAGTGTCCGGCTTTGTCGACAATTCAGAGACAAACCGTCTGTGTATTTATAACGGTTCAATAATGACACTATTGTTAATCCCTTTCATATAATTGCCAAGTAAACATGATTGCCCAGCGGTGCGTATCTTTCATTTCATCGATAAGCCAACTTGAACAAGGTGTGAAAATATGGTCAATTTATCTCTCTAATTTGTGTTTATTCCCCTGTGTATGCGTAATAAAAACGGACTTTTCTACCGTCTCTTGAATGTTACGTCAGGGTTCGCACTAGCGGTCGCCAAAGTCGCTAAATGCGAAAAGAAAATAAATCTGGCGCAAATCTGTGTCATTTGGCGAAAACTAGTGGCGAAAAAAAAAATAAAAAAAAGAAAGTCCCATCCCGGTTATTGCCGACTTAAGCCGTTTACTGACATGTGTATTTCACACCTTTTCTCCCATTCACTCGACAATTAACACCTTCGACTATTGATCGGATTAGCAAACTTGGAGGTTGTTTTATTATCGACACGCGCCAACAATTTAGCTCCGCCTCCTTATTATAAAAAAAGGTGCGGCTAGGTCGAATATCAACCAGTGGGTGAAGAATATCATTTCTGTTCCGCATGACGTAATTGAATTCCCGGTGTTAAATCTAGTCACCCGATTGACTTTCCAGCGGTCAAGCTTGGGCAGGTGTCCTTAATTGGTTAAGTTGTTTTTATATTCCTGCATTATATAAAATTTGGGCTTGAATATTCAGAAATATGAGCGAGCTAATTCAGAATATAAAACTAAATGTTGTCCTTTTCTTTCTATCTATCTATTGTTGTTGCGATCGGTCATTCCTTATTTTGTTTGTTTAAAAATGTTGTGAGAAAAATTAGTTTGGTAGCCTTTTTTCTATACCATTCCATCTCTAAGTTTACTTTTTTGCGATAAAAACTTAATTGTTTTATGAAATCCCAAATGTCTGAAAGGGATTTATCAAATGGCTAATTGAACACGCTCTTTATGCCTGTTTAGGTTGTTTCCCTTTGAATATAATGTGATCATGTGATCAACCAAAATGGCAGCCTCCATGACATAACAACGCTTATTTGTTGGAGCAAAAACAAAAGCATTTAAGCAAGGTTTTGCTGCATTTTAGGGAGAGAATGTAATGCCGCTGGAAGTCGGAAAACTCAAGCTATCTAAATGATTTGGTCTATGGATTTTGCTAAGCTATCTGTCGGCAAGACAGCATAGATGACTGGTTTGAAGTGTGACCGTGTTGGTTTGATTGAAAAACCTGGGGTCTTTAGGCGCATTTCCTCTTGGATAATGGACCATTACACACATCCATAAAGGCCACAAAACGACAGGCTTAACCCTTTAAGCGCCAAGGAAAATTGTAGAGCAGATGACAATCTTTTTTATCCATGTTCAGCATTTTGCGAAGAAGTTTCTACAACTGGCTCAGGTTTTAAGATTTTGGCACAAAAAAAAAATAGATTGGCGAAAGTAATGGCGAAAGAAAAAAAATCCTAGCGCGAACCCTGTACGTTTTGGCGCCAAATAGCAGACGCTAGAGGGAAAAGTCGAACGCTGTTGTTCGAGCTTCTGGGGATAATTCGGGAGCTGTGCAAAACGCTGTTTTCTATCAACCTCTATTCACAACCATTTTAGCTATCGAGAAAATATTTTTACCGGGTCGAAACATTTTTTTTTATTTAAGATATACACCCCATTAAAATAAAACAAAAGCATTAAACATGTGTGAGGTTGCTGGCATCAGATGGCGTCATTTACCGATCACGTGCACAAAACGGTATTGGTGGTTTGCGGGCGGCGATTTGGATGGCGGAAAACTTTGATATTCGCATTGAACTAGTTTGTGTGAAAGTTCGGGCTCGTTTTGGATGGAATGGATCCTTGTCTTGTGGTTGGATCATTAAATTGTACCTGTATCGATTTTTCAGTGACTCATTGGGCAGTTCGGTAAAAGTGCGGTATTCTATCACTTCCGCCGATATTTACAGCCGCCAAAACTTAAGTTGGATTTTTCGCCCATTAATTTTTTTGCGTCCAACGGACGCACATATTTTAAGATTGTGCGTCCTCAGTCCTATTTGTGCGTCCTGGACGCAGGACGCAGGGGTAAAAAAATCACTGTTTGACGCAATATTTTACAAAGTCAGTGAACTGTGAAAAGTGGGTCAAGGTCAAAAATGGATGCTTGAATTATCCCTGCCATCCCAAGATGCAAGTTTGCACCAAGTATCATTAAAGAAACTCTTACAGTTCTTGAGAAATGAACATAAATAGTAGGGTGATGCAACAGTTTTCAAAGTCGGTGGACCATGTAAAGTAGATCATGTTCAAATATAGCACCAAACGAGGATATTACAATATTTTCCGGCACTCCCCATACCTCTGTCAACCCCTTTGTATGCCAAAACATATCTAACCTCAATCCATAGGGCTTGAAAAAAAAATAAGGGCGAAACGACCCACCAAATCAGTGTGAAATGACCCGTGACCGTTTTTACGCATCATGATATATCACAAAACTTATTTAATAGAGATTTCTGCTGAAGAGCTTACTTGGCTGGTAACGACGAAGATGTGTGACTAAGTTCGTCATTCCACACCCAGATGTTTTGGCTGCATTTTGCAAATTAAGCAAACTGCTACACCATCCACCATGGTGGAGTCCGATTTCCTTTTCTTCACCCGAAATGCCGCCATACATCAGCCTTAGCCTTTGTAATGTTTGTTTGATTTGAAGTTTAACATCCTAGTCAACACTGTAAAGGTCATTTTGGAGACGCTGCTTCCAATTTTGTGGGGCTTTTACCCGGCTTTGAGATGAAATGACATCACAAGCCCTGTCGCCCAGTAAAACCAATAAGGTTTATAAGCATGGACGGGCCGACTCTCACTGCATTGCCTTTCTTTCTACTTTTACTACGTCGGTCACATTTGACCATTACCGCAGGTGTACATTACATACACTCCAGGTTTGGCTACATAGTAATCATGTTATTACAGTAAAATTTCGGTGTCCGGACAAGCTCCATTGGCATCATTTGCAGGGATGAATGTCTTAAAGTGCACCGTCCTTCTGATCGGGGTGTTAACTGGAGGCCCCCTGTGCAGGGAGAACCATCCCCTGTGCAGGTTAAAGACATGATTACTTTGTAGGCTTTCAACCTGCAAGCATGGAGTGTATGTAATGTACACCTGTGGTAAGGGTCAAATGTGACAGACACAGTATCAGCAGAAAGAAATAAAGACACACATGATTTACACGTGCTGCAGCCTATACACTCAAAAGATCAAAATTGTTATCTTAGTGAGATCTGGCCACAAGGCGAGGACCCCTCCATCCAAAACGAGTCCAGACTTTCACTCCCACTCTGCAAGCAAGTTTAAGTGAACATCAAAGTTTTCCGCCACCCAAATTGCCATAAAATCCACTGTCCACAAACCGCCACTATTATTTTTCAGCCCGCAATCGGTAAATGACATTATCTGACCCCAACAAGCCCACACATGTTTAATGTCATGTTTTTATTTTAATGGAGTGTATTTCTTCCAAAAACACATCTGTTTGTAACCGGTAAAAAGTTTCTAGATAGCTAAACTGTTGTGGATAGAGCATGGCGCCCTGAACATCTCCCATCTTATCCCTGGAAGCTCATTTTCAATCACCAACAAGAGCATACAGATGTGTTTACACAAATTATAACATTCAATTTTTTCCACCAAGCAGCTGCTATTTTGGCGCTAAAACAACCATTCACAAGACAGTAGAATAGTCCATTTTTGTCGCGCCTGCTATTAGCATAGCGCGATGCAGTTATCCTGTCTGTCCATTTGTCAAGGCGTCAACCCTAGCATTATAGCCCCTGTGGGGCTTGAAGAAATAGACGGGCTGCATGATGCTTCCACGCAGAGCTGAAACCGACCCGCACATGAATACTGGTAAACCGCTCTGGATCTAAGCCTGCCCAGGCAAAGCAGTGCGAGTCGGCCTGTCCATGCTTATAAACCCTATTGCAGACTTGCCTACCCTTACGATTTGGTCGTAAGGCTGACTATTTTTATGTGCAAATTACGACCTTGCGATCCCAGCCGAATTCAGTACGATTTTCGGTGTTTGTAAAAAAAATTGGTAAATCGGCGCAATTATTTAAGTAAGTAAGTAAGTAAGTAAATAAAGGCTTTATTTAACGAGGGTTACACATTTAGCATATATATGGCTAATCTATCATGAGGCCCTCAAAGATATATACATAATATATATACATTCACAAAGGATATAGAATATACCTGAAACAATAAGTAAGTTAGCAAAACAAGGTCCAACGCCACATATCCAGATTCACTCAATTATAACTTTGCATTTGAACAAGTTATATTAAAACAGTTGTACTAAAATAAATCAAAAAATGTAACATTATATCTATATAAATCAAAGCATGCAATGCCAAACCTCATTTCACCAACATACGAACATTTATATCTGTCAAATAAGAAATTGTAACAGATCAATATGCACGTATGTATTTTCAATGGTTGCTTACCAACTCTGACAAAGCAAGTAATTCCAATTTTCATAAAGAAATTTTATCCCCCCCACCCCCATGCCATGCTATGACCAGCAAGCAACCACTGAAAGATATATAACACAGAAGAAAATTGACACACCAAAAAAAAAAAAAGGAACAGGAAATTTATATATACACATGATATATACTTCTGTTGTTCTGACTGAGTGATCATTTCCTATGCTAAAGGACAGCTAATCAATCAAATTCAGTCAGTCTGCAGTTAGCCACTTTAGACATCTTTTATGAAATGTTTCAAGAGTCTGGGCACTTTTAACTTCATCAGGCAAGCTGTTCCATATTAAACATCCAGAATATCTCATACTTTGCTTAAAGCACTCTGTTCTTGGCTTTGGTGGGACAAAACTCCCTGAAGCTGCTGATCTTAGGTTAATTGTTATACCCCCGCAAACGAAGTTTGAAGGGGGTATATAGGAGTCAGCTTGTCGTCTGTCGTCGTCGGTCCGTTACAAAAAACTTTAACATTGCTCATAACTTCCTCATTCTTTGACCGATTTCTTTAATATTCACACACCACACACCTTGCCACTAGTACTTAAGATTGATATACACAAACCTGACCTTGACCTTTACTATCTGACAACGCATGCGGGGGTATAATTGGCGCCCGTTAGGCGGCAGCTCTAGTTGTATTTAGATTGTTGCGTTGCTTAAATTTTTCATTGATATACACAGGTGTAATGTCATGATATACTTTGAACATAAATTTTGCTTTTCTTAGGAAAAGACGGTCGTAAATTGATTGGATCTTTAAAAATTTCATGGCTTCACGGGAGTCATTAACATTATAATCTAGAATGACACGACATGCCCTCTTTTGTAGTCTGAAAATTTTAAGTTTGTTTGTTTCAGAAGTACTTCCCCACACAATATTGCAAAAATCAATATGTGGCTGAATATAAGACTTGTAAAATTGTACACGATGATCTTGCGATAAAAAAGCCTTGAGTTTTGAAAGCAACCATATATTTGAAGCAATTTTCTTTGTAATATGTTTATGTTTAATTTCGGTACGGTTTGGGTAAAGGGAGCATTTATACCGGAAGAAGACAATAGTTGTCATTTCTGGCTTATTCTCATTGCGAAAGCTAAATAAATTTCATTGGCTCATGATAGGGAAGTGATCCAATCACAGTTCATTTAACAAATTCGTTTCTATCTATCTATCTATCTATCTATCTATCTATTTTCTGATACTGCGTCGGTCACATTTGACCATTACCGCAGGTGTATATTACATACACTCCAGGTTTTGCAGGATGACAGCCTACACAGTAATCATGTAATTACGGTAGGGATCTTTAACCTGCACAGGGGATGGTTCTCCCTGCACAGGGGGCCTCCAGTTATCGTCCCGATCCGAAGGACGGTGCACTTTATGACATTCATCCCTGCAAATGATGCCAATGGAGCGTGTTCTGACACCGAAATTTTATCGCCGCTGCCGGGGATCGAACCCGGGACCTCTAGCATCAGAGGCAAGTGCACTAACCACTGAGCTATCGGTGTGAGCAGCAAGATGGATGCCTTTTCAAAGGCAAAACACATGGGAAAAAATAGAAAAGCTGAATCGGCCGATTTGGTTGCAGTAAAAAAAAACACAAAAAAATAACAAACAAAAAAAACGCGAGGAAATTGGCTTATTCGAAGAAAACGACGAGGTATTGTTATAGCTCTGGCGTTGTCGGCGTCATGCAAAAACTTGGACATTTTGTAATATCCCTGTCATTACTGAACATATTTACTTGAAACTCGGACTAGTTGTTCATTATGAAAAGGGGAACTCATACCAACAGGTGAGGTAACCCTCAAAATATTTTTGTCACAGTTATGCCCCTTTTTAGACTTAGAATGTTTGTGCAAAAACTTGGACATTTTGTAATATCTCTGTCATTTCTGAACATACCGTATTCGACCTATTTACTGCAACGTGCGCTTAGTTTTTTTCAAAATTGTATGAAAATATTGTGGTGAAAAATCTACATAATAAGCGCACACTCAGTACGAAAAAAATACGAAAAAAGGCTTCCGATATGATTATTTTATAGAGTTGAATTTCAGCATAGGGATTCGCCACATATACATTTGATTGTCTGGGTCAAAGATGCAGCAAAACGCGATATGAATTTGTTGGGAGGTTACTGTAAAGCGTGCGCTTGTGTATTTTTTCCAGAAAAAGCTTGGGTGTGCGCTTATAGGAGCATGTGCGGTAAATAGTTCGAATACGGTATTTACACTCTGACTAGTTGTTCATTATGAAAAGGGGAACTCATACCAATAGGTGAGGTAACCCTCAAAATATTTTTGGCCCAGTTATGCAGACTTATGCCCCTTTTTTATGCCCCCGCATCATATGATGCCGGGGGCATATAGTTTTTCGGTTTTCCGTACGTGCGTACGTGCGTACATGTGTACGTCCGTCTGTACGTGTGTGTGTACGTACGTACGTACGTACGTAAGTACGTGATCCTGTAACCTCAGGTTAAAGTTTTTGTAAGAGGTAGAGCCTGAACTTTTAGAACTCATATTTTCCTAACCATTTGATGGAACTGGTTCATCTTTGGTATGATGATAGATATAGGTCCAAACTTTTATTAAGCAATACCCCCACCCATGCCTGTGACCTCAAGGTCAAGGTCACAGACTTAGAAATTTTCAATGTTAAAGACTCAGGTTAAGGTTTTTGTAACAGGTAGACTTGAATATTTTAGAACTCATATTTTCCAAACCATTTGATGGAATTGGTTCATATTTGGTATGATTATAGATATAGGACCAAAGTTTTATTCAGCGATACCCCCACCCATGCCCAAGGCGTCAAGGTCAAGGTCATGGACTTAGAAATTTCCCATGTTAAAGACTCCAGGTAAGGTATCTGTACCTGGTAGAACCTGAACTTTTATGATGGCATTGGTTCATATGATGATAGATAAAGGTACAATGTTTTATTCAGCAATACCCCCACCCATGCCTATAACCTCAAGGTCAAGGTCACAGACTTAGACAATTTTAATGTGAAAGATTTTAAATATCTCACATTTTCCAAACTATATTATGGATTTGGCTTATGTATGCTATGATGATTGATACAGGTCCAAATGTTTATTTGGCAATACCCCCACTCATGCCTATGGCTTCAAGGTCAAGGTCACAGACTTAGAAATTTTTAATTAGATATTTTAAGAGTTGATATTTTCAAAATCGTGCAATGGATTGAGTTGATATTTGATATGATGTTAGATACCTGTCCATTTTATTCAGCGATACCCCCACCCATGCCCATGAGCTCAAGGTCAAGGTCACAGACTTAAAAATTTTTAATTATCCCCGCGCACAACATAGCTCTAGCGTCTATATTTCTTCACTGATTTCAATAAAACTTCACACAAATGTTCCTTATGACAATACCTCGAACGAGTTTGACTTTCAAGGTCAAGGTCACTGTGGCTATTTTTAGAAAAAAACTTTGTCATCGCTCTAGCGCCTGCATTTCTTCACTGGTTTCAAAATAACTTCACACAAATGTTCCTTATGACAATATCTCTAGCAAGTTTCACTTTCAAGGTCAAGGTCACTGTGGCTATTTTTAGAAAAACTTTGTCATCGCTCTAGCGACTACATTTCTTCACTGATATCAATATAACTTCACACAAATGTTCCTTATGACAATACCTCGAGCGAGTTCGACTTTCAAGGTCAAGGTCACTGTGGCTATTTGTAGAAAAACTTTGTCATTACTCTAGCGCTTACATTTTTTCACCAATTTCAATATAACTTCTCACAAATGTTCCTGATGACAAGGTCACACACTTAGAAAATTTTGTTGCAACATGGATTTTCGGGGTGAGGCGGGGCCCTTGGCGGGGGCATCTGTGTCGTCTGGACACATTTCTAGTTCGACTTAGAATTTTTGTGCAAAAACTTGGACATTTTGTAATATCTCTGTCATTACTGAACATATTTACTTGAAACTCTGACTAGTTGTTCATTATGAAAAGGGGAACTCATACCAATAGGTGAGCTAACCCGCAAAATATTTTTAGCACAGTTATGCCCCTTTTTTGACTTAGAATTTTTGTTTAACTACTATGTAAAAGAAACTGCAGCCGAGCGTTGGCACCCGCATGCAGTGCTCTTGTTTTGACCTCGCATCGGATACTTTAAAACCCTTACAAATAAAATTTGAATCTTAAGATTTTTTAGCTCACCAGAGCCGAAGGCTCCAGGAGAGCTTATAGGATAGGCAGTTGTCCGACGTCGTATGTCGTCTGCCATCTGCATCAACACTTTCAAACGACATCTCCTCCGAAACCACTGGGCCCATTGTGCCCAAATTTCATCTGTAGTATCCCTGGGCTGGGAGGTTGAAAGTTTGTGTTGTTTATGAAAATCGACTCTTTAGTTTGGTTGCTATGGCAACTTAGAGTTTCCATAGACTTATAATGGGAAAAATTGAAAATGGCATTAACTGCCAAGTCAAACTTTTATAGAAATGTTCCTTAAGTAAACTTCTCTCAGCCATATGCTTTTATGCCAACATGGGGGTCCCCCAGGTTGTGCTGGGGCCATGCCAAGGCCATATAACTCAGAGACCATTCAGATCCCCACCCCTAATCCATATATATTCTTGTTCCTTATGATAAGACACATTCAGTGACACCAACCTTGTGGTCCCCAGGGATGAGCCCGGGTCATGCCCCACCCCCTCCATTCCATAAAAGGCCCAATATCTTGGTTTGTTTGTTTGTTTGATTTGAGGTTTAACGTCCCTGTCAACACTGTTAAGGTCAAACCTTACAGATCCCCACCCCTAAACCATATATATTCTTTTTCCTTATGAAGAGACGCATTCATTGACACCAACTTGGGGGTTTCCTGGGGTGCGCCGGGGCCTTTTCCCACGCCTCCACTCCAAAAAAGGCCATATATCTCAGAAACCATTCAGATCCCCACCCCTAAACCATATACCGGTATATTCTTGTTCCGTATGAAGAGATGCACTCATTGACACCAACTTGGGGGGTCTCCCGGGGTGCGCAGGGGCCTTGTCCCATGCCTCCACTTCACAAAAGGCCATCTATCTCAGAAACCAGTCAGATCCCAACCCCCTAAACCATATACCGGGTATATTCTTGTTCCTTATGAAGAGACGCATTCATTGACACCAACTTGGGGGTCTCCCGGGGTGCGCCGGGGCCTTGTCCCACGCCTCCACTTCACAAAAGGCCATATATCTCAGAAACCATTCAGATCCCCACCCCTAAACCACATATATTCATCTTCCTTATGATAAACTCATTCAAATGACACCAGCTTGGGAGTCCTTGGGTGCCTGGGCTGTGCCCCACTGCTTTACTTCATTAAAAGCACTATATTTCAGAAATCATTCAGATCCCCACCCCTAAACTATATATATTCTTGTTCCTTATGATAAGACTCATTCAATCACACCAACCTGGGGGGTCTTTGTGCGTGGGCAATGTGCCTCGTCCCTCCACTTCATAAAAGGCAATATATTTCAGAAACCATTCAAATCCCCACCCCATAATCATAAATGTACTTGTTCCTTAACAATAGCACACAAACTTGGGAGTCCGCAGGGGCCATTCTTCTCCTCTCCACTTCATAGAAGGGCCTCATATATCAGAAACCATTAAGATTCCCACCAATAAACCATATTATTTTATTGGTCCTTATGATAAGACACATTAAGGTACAACAATCTTGGGCTTTCCTGGGATCATGCCCCAACCCCACCACTGCTTAAGAGGCCTTATATTTCCGGCTTACAGATCCCTACTGCTTAACAATATATTTTTTTTTGCTTCCTTATGATAAGACGCATTTAGTGATACCAACCTGGGCTCCATTTGGTCCATGCCCCACCCCCTCTACTTCATAAAAGGCCTAATGTTTCAGATACTGAGTCCACATGGGTGCTCATATTTTGGATATGGGGGTTCATTTGGGAGACTTCATAATTGGTAGATTAAAATGATACCATGTTAAAATACATGGCTGCCATTGGGCAGTGCAGCCTGAGCTCTGGTGAGCATTGTGGCCCATGGGCCTCTTGTTTTATGGGATCTTACTATTTTCTGTGTCAAGGAGTAGGCAAGTCTGCTATTGGTTTCAATGGGCGGCAGATGTCATTTCATCTCAATGTCGGGTAAAGTCCCAAAAAATTGGAAGCAGCGTCTCCAAAATGACCTTTACATTGTTGATGGGGACGTTAAGCTTCAAAACAAACAAACAAAACAAAAACAACCCTAGCGTTAACCCTAATTTTATGTGTCAAGAACTATAAGAGCTTCATTAATGATGCCTGGTACTGGGGATGGCAACTTAAATGCGAGCATCCATATTTGACCTTGACTACATCTCATGATTCAATGACTTTGTAAAATATTTTGACCACCCTAGCATTCACCCTAGTGGGCAAGTTTATTTCTCAAGAACTATAAGAGCTTCATTAATGATACTTGGTACAAACTTGTATCTGGAGATGGCGACTTAAATGCAGCATCCATATTTGACCTTGACCTATATTTCATGGTTCACTGACTTTGTAAAATATTGCGACCATCCTAGCGTTCACCCTAATGGTCAAGTTTATTTCCCAAGAACTATAAGAGCTTCATTAATGATACTTGGTACAAACTTGTATCTGGGGATTGCAACTTAAATGCAAACATTCATATTTGACCTTGACCCACATTTTATGGTTCACTGACTTTGTAATATATTGTGACCACCCTAGCATTCACCCAAATGGTCAAGTTAATTTCTCAAGAACTATAAGAGCTTCATTAATGATACTTGGTACAAGCTTGTATCTGGGGATGGAAACTTAAATGCAAGCATCCATATTTAACCATGACCTACATTTTATGGTTCACTGACTTTGTAAAATATTGCAACCACCCTAACAATCACCCTAATGGTTAAGTTCATTTCTAGAGAATAATTAGAGCTTCAGTAATGATACTTAGTGCAAGCTTGCATTTAAGAATGGCAACTTTATGCAATCATCTATGTTCGATCTGGCCTAGATGTCATGATTTGGGGACTTTGCACCCCCCACAGGCGGAATTATTGTTATTATGCATACATCTACCGTTACATAAAGCTTAACGTCTTAGGCTGCGTATCCAGCCTCAACAGCGACCACAAGACAAGAAAGTGCCCAAAAGACTGGATGTCTTTAAGCTGAAACAAGACAGTAGACAGCAAGAGGCAAGCCTTCACCCATGACATCTGGAGCAGACTAGATGCAATTCAGTTCAGATGATCCTGAAGAGAACTGGAAAGTCTTCAGAGACTCTGTGCACTCGTCAGCAATGGATTCCCTAGGTCCAGTATCTCGCAAACACCAAGAATGATGAAGAAATCCAGGGATGCCTCAGAATAGAAGCACCAAAATACAGTGCATGTCTCAGTGATACCAGCTCAGTATCTAACAAGGCGGCCTATTCAGATTTATGCAAGACAGTTCAAACAAGCCTCAAAGACATGCAAGACTCCTGACTAAGCAACAAGGCTGATGAAATCCAGTCCTTTCCAGACAGAAAGGATATGAAGAAGTTCTTTGATGCACTAAAGATTGTTTATGGTCCCCGAAGCTCAAGAACCACTCCTCTCCTCAGTGCAGATGGAACTTGTCTTCTGACTGACAAAGAGGCTATCTTGAAAAGATGGGCTGAGCACTTTGATAGTTTTCTTAATCGGCTATCCTCTATCAATGATGCCCCCAGGTATTAGACTTCCTGCCTTGCCGTGGCCCTGGGGGCTCAATTCCCACTGGGCACATTGCCGCTGTGGTCTTTGTGCCCACTGGGAAGAGCTAAAGGAAGTACCACCCGTTTGCCGTGGGTGGCGTCCTGTAAGCCGGAAGAAGGGATCCTGGAGGTTGAGGGTTACCTGAGGTGGCGGTGCTTCAGGTTCCCAACACGCCTCTTTGGCCTGGCTTTTCGGTGTAGACGGGTGGCCGTGCGGTCCGGCACGGTCAATCGGCTGGTCACGCCGAGCCCTAGAGATACCACTTTGCTTTCTCTTCAACTCTTTTTGTATCTTTCCTGATACCAACCATATGCCCATTTACCTTACCCTTTTCTGTCTTTATATCTCTAGAAGGCGGTGGCAAAACGGATCAATCGTGTAGGCATTTTGTTTATGCGAGTATATCTCACGTGTATCTCTAACACCTGCGAGTTGGATAACCACTCCATTATGGTGTTCCCTTGTAGGGCTCCACGGAGGGCGGAGAGCACTTGGGACGAAACTAGAATTTTTTCCTTATGCCTCATGGAAAAAAAAATAACCGCAACGCTTCTAAACACAACGCACCTAAACGTAAAAAACAAGACGATTCATCCGAATCGGATGAACACAGTCAACAAGCCAGTCAGCAGTCAAGTCAACAAACCAGTCAGCAGTCCGCTGAACCAAATTTCGACAATGTTCCGCGCTTCTTGGTTGTCTCGTCGCTTGACGATACACGAAGTGTATCCAGCCTTTCTCCTTTCGTAATTGAGAAATGTATCAACTCCATAGCCGGACACCCTAAGAGTATCAAAAAGCTCAAATCAGGTGACCTTCTCTTGGAAATCGAGAAAAAACAGCAAGTTGTAAGCCTGCTAAGCACCAATAAACTCTTTGATCTTCAGGTTAAAGTCTCTCTCCACAACACGTTAAATTCGTCTAAGGGAGTAATTCGCAGTCCAGAACTGCGCCCTTGTACAGATGAAGAGATCGTCGATAACTTGAAAGATCAGGGAGTTGTTGGTGTTCGTAACATCAAAGTCCGTAGAAGTGGTGTACTAAAACCAACAGCAACTTATGTGTTGACTTTTAATACACCAGTTCTACCCAAGAAAATCAAAGTAGCATATCTTTCCATTAACGTAGAGGTATACATCCCAAACCCTCTTAGATGTTACTCTTGTCAGGCTTTTGGCCATCATGAAAGCAGATGTCAGAGAAAAAAACTCTGTCCTAATTGTGGTGAAGAAAAGCATGTTGATAATCACCTCAACTGCAAAAATGAACCCAAATGCGTAAATTGTGATGGCAAACATGCTGTTTTCTCTCGAGACTGTCCGGTATGGAAAAAAGAAAAAGAAATACTAACCGTCAAATACCAAAGGGGGATAACATTCCCAGAAGCGCGAAAAATTGTCGATGAGCGATATATAACACCAACCACCAGTTTCGCCAGCATCACAAAGGGTACTGGTGTAAAATGTACCAGCTCCGCGACACAGACTGCTGAATCATACATAGCTGAACTGAAAAAATCTGGTGCATGGAGTAAACCCACTCCAGCACCGCAAAGTTCAACCAACTTATCAAATGGCGCAATCCAGATTGCTTCGGATCGGTCGACAGCGACCGTACCGAAGCCAGCGCCGCACGTAAAAGAGAAACTCGACTCAGGTCGTACTAATAAGGGATCGGAAGATTCGACCAAAAAACATCAATTGTCTCAAAAACATACAGACAGACAACGTAAAATGGAAAGAGACAATATTAGATTTCAGAACAGATTCGGATCTTTGAGTGACAGTGATATGGAGTTCGCTGAAACTCCATCATCACCAAATGGCAATAACAGATCGAGGTCAGCAACACCACGAGCTGGTGGTAGCAGATCTATATCACCAATTGCAGCTCCAATATAGTTTCTAGTCTTAATCTCTTCATAAAATGGATTTAAAACACAAAATAATACAATGGAATTGTCGAGGTCTTAAACCAAATTATAATGAACTCTTATTACTTATTTCATTATTAAACCCATCGGTTTTTTGTTTACAAGAAACTTTTTTAAAAACTGATGACAACATTGATGTCAGGGGTTTCAATACATACAACTATATCTATTCTGATGGTAGCAAACCATCTGGTGGCAGTTCAATTCTTGTTAAATCATGTTTACCACAAAGAGAGATCAAATTAAAAACAGACCTACAAGCTGTAGCAGTATCGGTTTCTCTGGATAAAGAAACTACAATTTGCTCTTTATATATTCCACCCTCATTTTCGTTAAAGCCCGAACATCTTGACTCATTGCTGAGTCAACTTCCATCGCCATATCTTTTAGTTGGCGACTTCAATGGTCACAATATTCTATGGGGCTGTAAAGATATCAATAACAGAGGAGCACTTGTTGAAGATTTTATTGCAAAGAGCGATCTTTGCTTGATGAATGATAAATCTTATACTTACCTTCACCCAGCGACAGGTCATTTGTCTTCTTTGGATCTCTCTTTGTGTCACCCATCTCTCTTCTTGGACTATGACTGGTCTGTTCATGATGATCAGTGCGGAAGTGATCACTTCCCTGTTATAATTGAGAGTGTAAACGAACCAGATGAGGACTGTAACCAGAAATGGAAAATGAATAAAGCCGACTGGGAATTATTCCATAATTTATGTGAAGAAGAGTTATCAATTGATCATTTTAATGAATCATCCGACATTGTTTCTGATTTCACAGATACACTTATTAACATATCAGAACAATGCATTCCAAAGACCTCCACAAATACTAAGAAAAGCAAGCCTTGGTTTAATAATGACTGTAAAGAAGCTATTAAAAAGCGTAAACAGGCTCTAAATAAGTTCTGCAAAAATCCCACTTCAGAAAAGCTCAACGACGTAAAAGTTTTTAGAGCTAAAGCTCGGCGAACAATCCGAGCTTCCAAACGAAAGTCATGGAGAGAATATGTCTCCAAATTGAACTATAAAACCCCCATTAAAAAGGTTTGGGATATGGTACGAAAAATTTCAGGAAAAACAAAGTCTTCTAGTTTTACACATTTAAATACTGAATTTGACACAATAGCTTCAACAAAAAAAGATATTTCAGATACTCTTGGGCACACATTCTTGAGAAATTCATCATCGCGTAATTATTATGTCTCCCCCGAAAAAATTTTTTTCGGAGAGACATATTGTTTTTCCCCCGGGCGTCTGTCTGTCTGTCTGTCCATCTGTCCGTCTGTCCGTCTGTCACACTTTCGTGTCCGCTCTGTAACTTGAAAACTGTAAGAGCTATTGTCACGAAACTTCGTATAAATATTAATCAGCATTAGACGACGTGCAGTGCGCAAGAACCATAACTCTCGCATTTATACTTTTTGAATTATCTCCCTTGGAAGATTGTTGGTATGTATATATGTATGGGCAAATCGTGTCCGGTCAATAAGTTTCTTATTTTTTGATGGATTTTAAAATTACTCGGCAGAAATATTAACAACCATAAGACGATGTGTGGTGCGCATGAGGCAGGTCGGTGCCTCAAAGGTCAAGGTCATACTTAGAGGTCAAAGGTCAAAAAAGGGGCCTTTTTTTCGTATTTGATCAATAACTTTCTTATTTTGAGATGGATTTTAAAATTACTTGGCATAATTATTAACAACCGTGAGACGATGTGTGGTGCGCATGAGGCAGGTCGATACCTCAAAGTTCAAGGTCATACTTAGAGGTCAAAGGTCAAAAAAGGGGCCTTTTTTTCGTATTTGGTCAATAACTTTCTTATTTTGAGATGGATTTTAAAATTACTTGGCATAATTATTAACAACCGTAAGACGATGTGTGGTGCGCATGAGGCAGGTCAGTACCTCAAAGGTCAAGGTCATACTTAGAGGTCAAAGGTCAAAAAGGGGCCTTTTTTTCTTATTTGGTCAATAACTTTCTTATTTTGAGATGGATTTTAAAATTACTTGGCATAATTATTAACAACCATAAGACGATGTGTGGGTCGCATGAGGCAGGTTGGTTCCTCAAAGGTCAAGGTCATACTTAGAGGTCAAAGGTCAAAAAAGGGGCCTTTTTTTCGTATTTGGTCAATAACTTTCTAATTTTGAGATGGATTTTAAAATAACTTGGCATAATTATTAACAATCATGAGACGATGTGTGGTGCACATGAGGCAGGTCGGTACCTCAAAGGTCAAGGTCATACTTAGAGGTCAAAGGTCAAAAAGTGGGCCTTTTTTTCGTATTTGGTCAATAACTTTTTTATTTTGAGATGGATTTTGAAATCACATGGCAGAAATGTGAACCAATATAAGGCGATGTGTTGCGCGCATGACCCAGGTTGGTACCTCAAAGGTCAAGGGCATACTTAGAGGTCAAAGATAAAAAAGGGGCCTTTTTTCGGGTTTTGTCAATAACTTGCCTATTTTGAAATAGAATTTGAAGTTACTTGGCAAACATGTTAACTATCATGGGACGATGTGTTGCATGCATGATTCAGTTTGGTACCTAAAATGTCAAGGTCATACATAGAGGTCAAAGGTAAAAAGGGGCCTTTTTTCGTGTTTGGTCAATAACTTTCTTATTTTTAGATGGATTTTGAAATTGCTAGGCAGAAATGTTAACCACCATGAGATGATGTGTTGCACGCATGACCCAGTTTAATACCTGAAAGGTCAAGGTCATACATAGAGGTTAAAGGTAAAAAAATGGCCTTTTTTGTGTTCTGTCAATAACTTTCTGGTTCGTTCGTCCGTTCGTCTGTCCATTACGCTTTGGATGCATAGCATAACTAAAGAACCGTGTATGCTAGGGTTTTGAAATTTCATATATGGATTCCTCATGGAAAATTAGCTGATGCGTATTTTTTTTCTTGTCCGGATTATGCCCCCTTCAAGAGTTATTGCCCTTTGAATTTTTTTTTTTTAATAAAATCTTGTCAGCAAGATATCTCAAAAACTATAGGAGCTAGAGCCTTGAAAGTTGGTGATTATATTGATGGTGATAAGTAGATGAACTGATTAACTTTTGACAAAATTCCGAAAAATACTTTGTGAGTTATGGCTCTTTGTCATTTTGGTAATTTGTGCCCATTGTAATGTATGCTAAAAGTGATGCATAGCATAACTTTAGAACCATGTATGCTAGGGTTTTGAAATTTCATGTATGGATTCCTCATGGAAAATTAGCTGACGCGTATTTTTTTTCTCGTCCGGAATATGCTCCCTTCAAGAGTTATTGCCCTTTGAAATTTTTTTAATAAAATCTTGTCAGCAAGATATCTCAAAAACTATTGGAGCTAGAGCCTTGAAAGTTGGCGAATAGATTGTTGGTGATGAGTAGATGAACTGATTAACTTATGACAAAATTCCAAAAAATACTTTGTGAGTTATGGCCCTTTGTCATTTTGGTAATTTGTGCCCATTGTAATGTATGCTTAAAGTGATGCATAGCATAACTTTAGAACGGTGTATGCTATAATTTTGAAATTTCATATATGCATTTCTGATGGAAAATAAGCTGACACGTATTTTTTTTCTCGTCAGGATTATGCCCCTTTCAAGAGTTATTGCCCTTTGAATTTTTTTAATAAAATCTTGTCAGCAAGATATCTCAAAAACTATTGGAGCTAGAGGCTTGAAAGTTGGTGAATATATTGGTGGTGATGAGTAGATGAACTGATTAACTTTTGACAAAATTCCAAAAAATACTTTGTGAGTTATGGCCCTTTGTCATTTTGGTAATTTGTGCCCATTGTAATGTATGCTAAAAGTGATGCATAGCATAACTTTAGAACCGTGTATGCTAGGGTTTTGAAATTTCATATATGGGTTCCTCATGAAAAATAAGCTGACACGTATTTTTTTCTTTTCTCATCCGGATTATGCCCCTTTCAAGAGTTATTGCCCTTTGAATTTTTTTAAATAAAATCTTGTCAGCAAGATATCTCAAATACTGTTGGAGCTAGAGGCTTGAAAGTTGGACCATGAGTCATGTGCAAGACCAAGGTCCATACCTCCAATGTCAAGGTCATACCTAGAGATCAAAGGTAAAAAAAAAGGACAGTCAATAACTTCCTTATTCTTTGATGGATTATGAAATTACTTGGCAGAAATGTTAACCATCATGAGACGATGTGTTGTACCGCAAAGGTCAAGGCCATACTTAGAGGTCAAAGGTAAAAAAGTGCTTTTTTTGTTTACGGCCAATAACTTTTTTATTTTTCTATGAACATTTTTAAAGTTACTATGCAGAAATGTTCATCTTCATTAGATGATGTGTTGCACACAAGACCCAGCTCAATACCTCCAATGTCAAGATTATATGTAGCAGTCAAAAACGGGGGAGACATCTCTGTTTTTGTAGAAAAACAAATTCTAGTTCTGACACTTTTAGAAATTTCAAAAAGGACCAAGAGAAAAGAAATCTAAACTTTAAATCACTTAATCACGAAGAATACAACAAACCTTTTAACTTATCCGAACTCGTTGAAGCCATTGAAAAATCACATGATACGGCAACCGGCCCCGATGAAATTCATTATCAGATGCTTAAGCATCTGCCAAAAAGTTCTCTTACAACACTTTTAGATATCTTTAATAATATTTGGGAAACGGGGGTCTGTCCTGAGAGCTGGCGTGTAGCTACAGTTGTACCAATTCCGAAACCAGGGAAAGATCATGCAGAACCTACAAATTATCGTCCGATAGCTTTGACAAGTTGTTTGTGTAAAACATTGGAGAGAATGATAAACAAGAGATTAGTCTGGTACTTAGAGTCCAACAACCTCATTTCAGAATATCAATCGGGCTTTCGTTCGGAACGTAGTACCAATGACAATTTAATAAGACTAGAAACATTTATACGAGATGCTTTTATTAACAAAGAACACGTAGTAGCTGTCTTTTTCGACTTGGAGAAAGCATTTGATACAACATGGCGATATGGAATATTGAAAGATCTACATAACATTGGCTTAAGAGGAAAACTTCCCAGTTTTATTGAAAGCTTTTTAGGGGAGCGCATGTTTCAGGTGCGTGTGGGGTCTACCGTGTCAGATTTCTATGATCAAGAACAGGGTGTCCCACAGGGTAGTATTCTTTCAACTACGCTATTTAACATCAAAATAAACAATATTGTACAATGTTTGGACGACAAAACTGATTGTTCATTGTATGTTGATGATTTTTGTATATGTTACCGTTCAAAAAATATGAAAACAATTGAACGAAAGTTACAACAAAATTTAAAAAGAATAGAAGAATGGACTGATAAAAATGGTTTCAAGTTCTCCAAGTCGAAAACGCAGTGTGTTCATTTTTGTAAACTACGGAAGAAACACGAACATCCTTCCCTGTTTTTATACGGATCACAAATTCCTGTTGTTGAAGAAGCCAAATTTCTTGGGGTCATATTTGATCAAAAGTTATCTTTTATTCCCCATATTAAATATCTTAAAGCGAAATGCTTAAAAGCTTTGAATCTTTTGAAAGTTTTAGCTCATACAAGTTAGTTTATACTAATTTATTTTAGTTCGATTGCGACGAAAGCTTCAAGCTTATTGAATCGCTCTCGAACACTCATTCCGGGTGTTTTCACACGCGCGCGAGAGAGAGGCAGTGGCTTTTTACACCACTGCTACCCATTTACACCTGGGTGGAGTGGGGCAGTGTCATTACGTGTCTTGCCCAAGGACACACCTCGATACCGGTGGCCGGATTCGAACGCACAACCTCTCGATCATAAGTCGAACGCGCTAACCACTGCGCTATCGAGGCTGACTCATACAAGTTGGGGAGCAGATCGGTATACTTTATTACATCTTTACCGGTCTTTAATAAGATCTAAATTAGATTATGGGTCTGTTGTTTATGGTTCTGCCAGAAAGTCCTATTTAAAATCCTTGGATACTATCCATCACCAAGGCCTTCGTCTGGCCATGGGAGCCTTCCGTACTTCTCCCGTATTAAGCCTTTATGTAGAAGCAGGTGAACCATCTTTAACCTCGCGCAGAGAGAAACTTTCTCTTCAGTATGCTATTAGACTTGCTGCAAATCCATCTAACCCGGCATCCAAAATTTCATTTCGACCTCAATTTGTAGATAGGTATGAAACTAAACCCACAGCAATTAAACCTTTTGGATTACGTATTTTACCACTGCTGGAAAATTCAGGTATCGACCTTAAAAATATTCAAAAACATGAAACCGCCGAAGTTCCATCTTGGTGTATTAAACAACCTTCTATTCTGTTCGACTTACATGATGGCAAAAAATCCGAATCAAATCCGATACTTCTCAAACAAAACTTTCAGGTACTGCAATCACGTTACGATGATTACCAGCAAGTCTATACTGATGGTTCCAAAGAAGGAGATAAAGTTGGTTGTGCGTATGTTTCTAAAGATACGCACAAAACCATGCGCCTTCCAGATGGTTCATCTATTTTTACAGCTGAAGCCAAAGCAATAGACCTAGCTTTAGATTTTATCAGTTCTTCAACAATTCAAAAAGCAATTATATTTTCTGATTCACTTTCTGTGCTTAAGGCTTTAGACCATTCATCATCTAAAAATCCTCAAATTCAAAAATTGATCGAAAAACATCATGAAATTTCTAAAACACACCAAATCTTGTTTTGTTGGCTTCCGAGCCATATTGGCATTGTCGGCAATGAATATGCTGACAAGAAAGCAAAGGAATCGCTCAATCTTGATCCATCTGTTTTTAAAATTCCTTTTAATAATTTTAAACCATTTATCAATAGATACATCTTGTCGGAATGGCAAGGCGAATGGGACCGTGCAATAAATAACAAACTCCATGCCATTAAACCTGTCGTTAGTACAAAATGCTCTCCTCCACAGTTTTCCAGAAAAGAGGACGTAGTATTAACACGACTGCGCATCGGCCATACTAGAGTTACTCATTCTTATATTTTTAATGGTGATGATCAGCCTTCTTGTGTAGGTTGTGATCAGCCATTCACTGTGAAACATATCTTAATTGACTGTGTTGACTTTTCACCCTCACGTATTTTATATTTCAAAGCTGACACTTTGCAACAACTGTTTCGAGATGTACCTGTTGATAACATTATTTTATTCTTAAAAGAAATTGGTCTTTTTCATAAGATTTAACTGTTTCAGGTTTTTATACATTATCATTCTGACTTGTTACTTTTAATATCATCATAATTATTCATGCCGTTTAACCGTTAACCGACTGACGCTTATGACCCACCAGGAGGGTTGACGCGTCGTTAAACAAGAAATCATCATCATCATCATCTATCAATGATGATGCTATCAACAGACTACCCCTGGTTGAATGTAATCTGCTGCTTGACAAGTTCCGAACCGTTACTGAAACAGTGAAAGCATTAAAACTTCTGGCATCTGGCAAGGCTCCAGGACCAGATGCAATACCAGCTGAGATTTACAAAGCAGGAGGTACTCCAGTTGCAAAGAAGTTGACAGAGTTATTTTTTCATTATGTGGAGAAAAGAAACCATCCCTCAAGAATTCAAGGACGTGTCAATTGCCCACCTATTCAAACGGAAATGGGAACCCTCAGATCTGTGACAATCACGGTGGCATCTCTTTATTGTCAATTGTTGGGAAAGTTCTTGCAAGAGTCCTGCTTAACCGACCAAAGGAACATCTTGAACATTCAGGGCTTCAACCAGAAAACCAGTGTGCTTTTAGGAAGGACAGAGGAACAATTGACATGATCTTCACAGCAAGGCAGCTGCAAGAGAAATGCCAGGAAAAGAACATGGACCTATACATGACCTTTGCTGACCTCACCAAAGCATTTGACACGGTCATTCGTGCGGGCCTTTGGAAGATGTCATAGGGTATAGGTATATGGGACACTTGTACTGCTTTGTGGTACAAGCCAGCTTTTATAGTGACGCGGTAGAGTGTTGGCCTGTCACTCCGGCAGACCAGGTTTGATCCCCAGCCGGGCCAAAGGTATGTACACTGCCCCACTCCACCCAGGTGTAAATGGGTAGCAGTGGTGTAAAAGCCACTGCCTCTCTCTCGCGCACGCGTGAAAACACCCGGAATGAGTGTTCGAGAGCGATTCAATAAGCTTAAAGCTTTCATCGCAATCGAACTAAATAAATTAGTATAAACTAAACTAAAGGTATGTAGCATTTTGTTCACCTGTTTCATTTGGCGCCCACCGTAAATAACTCACTTGTGCATTAGAACTCCTAGAGTATCGTTTCACGTGATTCTCCAACTCCCAGAAATTCGAGGACGAATTTCAATGTGGAGGGGGAGAATGTCATAGGGTATAGGTATATAGAATACTTGTGCTGCCTTGCGGTACAAGCCGGCTTTTATAGCGACGAGTGTTGGCCTGTTACTCCAGTGGACCGGGCTCAATTCCCGGCCGGCCAAAGGTATAGCATTTTGTTCACCTGTAACATGATCATGATGAAGTATGGATGTCCAACCAAGTTCATAGCAATGGTGAGACTGTTCCATGATGGTATGCTTGCACGGGTCAGAAATGAAGATGAGTTTTCAGATCCATTCCCTGTGACAAACGGAGTCGAGCAAGGCTGTGTGTTAGCCTTAACACTGTTCAGCATGATGTTTTCGGCCATGCTCACAGATGTTTTCCAGGATGGTGACAATGGCATACCTATTAGGTATCTCTTTGATGGGAAGCTGTTCAATCTCAGAAGGTTGCAATCTTGTAACCTGCACATAATCCCCGCGAGGGGGTGATGCAGTATCAGTAGATAGATAAGCCAAATCCAAGGTGCAGACAGAGGTGCTAGATGAGTTCCTCTTTGCTGATGACATGGCAAAAGGTGCTTCTACAGAAGAAAAGATCCAAAAAGGTATAGATCAAGTATCCAACTCCTATGATCTCACAATAGCATCAAAAAGACTGAAGTAGTCTATCAGCCAGCACCTGGTAAGTCTTACAAAGAGCCCAACATCACAGTGAAAGGTCAAAGATTGCAAGTGGTAGACAAGTTCACCAACCTTGGGAGCACACTGTCAAGAGCTGTGCACATTGATGATGAAGTCAATGCCAGGATTGCCAAAGCTAATGCAGCGTTTCACCGACTACGTGGTAGTGTCTGGAATCGAAATGGAATCAGACTTGACACAAAACTGAAAGTCTACAGAGCTGTGGTGCTGCCAACACTATTGTATGCATGTGAAACATGGACAGTTTACCACTGGCACGCCAAAAGACTGAATCTCTTCAATACTAGCTGTCTTAGAAAACTCTTAAATATTAAGTGGCAAAACAGGATTCCAGGCACGGAAGTCCTGAACAGGGCAGGGATGCAAAGTGTATATACTCTTCTGAAAATAGCACAGTTAAGATGGACAGGCCATTTTACCAGAATGCCTGAGGAATGTTTGCCAAAGAAAATTCTCCATGGAGAACTAGAAATGGGCAAACGCTCCCAAGGTGTTCAGAAGAAGTGCTACAAGGACACCCTCAAAGCCTCCCTCATAAACAGGGATGCCTTTCGCTGATTTATTCATGTAAATATATTAGAAACATTTATTTAATCTCTCCCAGATGTTATGTAAGTAAATATTTGCCAATGAATGAGCAATGTCACATATTTTCGTGTCACGAAAATCGTAATTTTTATGCCCCCGCCTATTCGAAGGGTATTAAGTGTTACCCCTGTCCATCCCTCTGTTAGTCCCTACATACCCCCATCCCATTTTGTGTCGAGGCCCTAACTCCTTAACCCTATGGAAAATATTTATGAAACTTTACAGGTGCATGCATGGCACTGAGACAATGGGTCATGGACAAGGAAGACAACTTTTGCTTTTTTTTGCCCCCCAAGAATCTTAGATTCGGGGGGCATATAGTATTTGCCCTGTCTGTTTGTTTGTTTGTCTGTCTGTTCGTGTTTGTTTGTTTGTCTGTCTGTCTGTCTGTCAGTCACAAAAACTTTAACCTTGATCATAAAAGTATATATACAAGACCTAGCCACATGAAACTTCACACACTTATTCACCATCACAAGGGCTACATTCTGACCAAGGGCCATAATTCTGTTGTCATTATTGGCTGAATTATCTCCCCTTGAAATTGGCTCCCACGGGGGGCATTGGTCACCTATAGTGACAGCTCTTGTTTGGTTTTTAGCTCACCAGAGCCAAAGGCTCTGGGGGAGCTTATAGGATAGGCAGTTGTCTGTCGTCGTCTTCTGACGTCAACACTTTCAAACGACATCTCCCTTGAAGCCACTGAGCCGATTCAGCCCAAATTTCATCTGTAGCATCCATGGGCTGGGGGATTGAAAGTTTGTGTTTTTAATGAAAATCTGCTCGTTATTTTGTTTGCCATGGCAACTTAGAGTTTCCATAGACTTATAATGGGGAAAAAAGAAAAATGGCATTTACTGCCAAACCTTTGCAGAAATTTTGACAAAACTTCTATTGAATTATTCCTGGAGTGAACTTATTTTAGCCACATGCTTTTATGCCAACCAGGGGGTCCTCCAGGGTGTGCCGGGGCCATGCTCCAACCCCTTCAGCGGCCCCCGCCCATAGGGGCTTGAAGAAATATATGGGCTGCATGATGCTTCCATGCAGAACTGAATCCTGCCCGCACACTAGTACTGGTAAACGGCTTGGAGGATCTAAGCCTGTCCAGGAACCGCGGTGCGAGGTGGACTGTCCATGCTAATAAACCCTATTGGTTTCATTTGGCGACAGGGCTTGAGATGTCATTTCATCTCAATGTTGGGTAAAAGTCCCACAAAATTGGAAGCAACGTCTCCAAAATGACCTTTACAGTGCTGACGGGGACGTCAAACCTCAAATCAAAAAAACAAACAAAACCACCCCCTCCAGTGCATAAAAGGCCATATATCTCAGAAGCCATTCAGATCCCCACCCCTAAACCATATATATTCTTTTTTCGTATGATAAGACGTATTCAGTGACACCAACCTGGGGGTCCCATGGGATGTGCCGGGCCCATACCCAACCCCCCTCCACTTCGTAAACTGCCCAATATGTCAGAAAATATGAATCCCCACCCCCAAACCATATATATTCTTGTTTCAGATGATAAGACACATTCAGTGATACCAAACATAGGGATCTCCCAGGGTGCGCAGTGGCCATGCCCCACCCCTCCACTTTATAAAAGACGATATATCTCAGAAATCATTCAGATCCCCACCCCAAAACCATATATATTCTTGTTTGTTATGATAAGACGCAATCAGTGACACCAACCTGGGGGTTCCCTGGGATGTGCCCGGGCCATGCCCCACCCCTCCACTTCATAAAAGGCAATATATGTCAGAAACCATTCAGATCCCCACCCCAAAACCCATATATATTCATGTTCCTTATGATAAGATGCATTCAGTTACACCAACTTGGGTGTCCCCTGGGATGTGCCCGGGCCATGCCCCAACCCCCCCACTTTGTATTAGGCCCAATATCTCAGAAACCATTTAGATCCCCATCCCTAAACCATATATACTCTTGTTCCTTTTGATAAGACACATTTAGTGATACCATCCTAGGGATCTCCTGGGGTGCTTGGGGCCATGCCCCAACACTCCACTGCATAAAATGCCATATATCTCAGAAACTGATCGGATCCCCAGCCCTAAGGCATGTATATTTGTGTTCCTTTTGATAAGACTCATTCAGTCACATCAACCTTGGGTGTATTTGTGCTAGGGCAATGTGTCGATGCCAAGGCCCACCCCTCCACTTCATAAAAGGCCATATATCTCGGACACCATTAAGATCCCCATCTCATAATCCTATATATTCTTGTTCCTTGTGATTAGACACATTCAGTCATACGAACTTGGCGGTCCACAGGGGCCATTCCTCTCCTCTTCACTTCATAAGAAGGCCTCATAACTCAGAAACAGCTCAGATCCCCACTCCTAAACAATATATTTTCTTGGTCCTAATGATAAGACACATTCAAGGACAACAATCTGGGATTTCCTGGTGTCTTCCAGGGCCATGCTCCAACCCCTCCACAGCTTAAAAGGCCTTATATCTCTGGAACTGTACACATCCCCAGCCCTAAACCATATATATTCTTGTTCCTTATGATAAGACGCATTCAGTGATACCAACCTGGGCTCTGTTGGATCCATGTCCCACCCCTCCACTTCAAAAAAGGCCTAATCTTTATATTCAATAAATTGAAACCATACATGGCTGCCAGTGGGCAGTGCCCGCCTGAACTCTGGTGAGCATAGTGGCCCATGGGCCTCTTGTTGAATTATCTGCCCTTGACTTAGTTCCTTATAGCAAACTGTGTCCGGGCCATAATTCCTAAACTGTATGGAATATATTTGTGAAACTTTACAGGTGCATGCATGACATTGAGACAACATGTCAGGAACAAGGTAGACAACTCTTGGGTTTTTTTTTTGGTTTTTGAATTATCTGCCCTTGACTTAGTTCCTTATTGTAAACTGTGTCCGGGCCATAACTCCTGAACCGTATGGAATATATCTATGGAACTTTACAGGTGCATGCATGGCATTGAGACGATGTGTCATGAACAAGGAAGACAACTCTTGTTCTCTTGCAAATGATATTTACCTTAATAATATCTTCATGCTATACATGTTACAATTACATATAAACCCTTTTTTCTGAATGGCATCCCTGTCCTATGGACACTTTTTCTAGTTATCTCTCAAACTAAGAATTATATTGTTATTTGATAATGAAAGTGTTCTTACACTTCAGAAACATAAAGGCTGTTATAGACAGATATTAATGTAACTTCATTCACATTCAATTGTCTGGTATGATAATTTATCGAGCAAGTTTGACTTTCAGGGTCATGGACTCAAGGTCACTGTGGCTAATTTTAGAAAAACTTTGTCATCACTGCATACATTTATTGATGGATTACACAAATGTTTTGTATGGTATATCTCAAGCAAGACTGACTAATAGGTTGCTGGGCTCAAGGTCAAGATCACTGTAGCTATTTTTAGAAAAAAATTAGTTATGGCTCTAGTGCCTTCATTTATTGATGGATTTAAATAAACTTCACACAAATATTCAATATTATGAAGTTTTTTTTTTTTCAGAAAAACCTTTTCATGGCTCTAACTAGCCCCTTAATAACCTAGATTTATCAACAGATGTAACTTCACACAGATGTTAGGTTGATAATTTTCTCAAGCAAGATCAACATTTAGGGTTCTGGGCTGAAGGTCAAAGTCACTGCAGCTACTTTTAGAAAAACCTTGTTTTGGTTCTGGTGCTTACATTCATGCATGGATTTTGCTCCAATGTACAAAATATCCACCAGAGCTAAAACTATCCAAACCTTAAAATGACCTGCTCATTAACAGCTAGATTGATTTTGATAGAATTTCACAGAAATGTTCCTTGGGTCACTGTCAGTCAAAATTGCTCAAACCCTCCACTCCACCATACTTTATTACCTATCAGTTCATACAGTAAGGATCAGGTGAGCGATCCAGGGCCATCATGGTCCTTCTTGTTTATAGTAAATATCTGATCTATTCTAATTGCTGTGAGGTGAGGTCAGAGTATTGCAGAATCTGGACTGGAATGACAAACAATGTAGACCCAGATAAAGCACCACATTCTGAAAACAGTGTAGGCTCTGATCAGATGCTGCAGATGTTTTGAGGACTTGCTAAAATTCACCTAAATTTGTTTCATGATCCAGCAAAGAGTCTATCAGGTGCAGACAGACTGGCAAACAGTGTAGACCCTGATCAGATGAAGGAGCAGTCTGATCTGGTTTGCACTGTTTGTTTGGGCCTTTCTGTCCCAATACTTAGGGTCATTACGGTATGTGGTTATTAAAAAAAAACAACAAAAAACCTGGGAAATCTCTGTCCTACTTTGCTGTGGTACCCTGATGCCAAATGAGTTCTTTAACCCATTTAGTACCGGAAACCCCAAAACAAGTTCAAGGGCAAACAGTGCAGGCCCAGATCAGAGGCTGCAGAATGCAGCGTCTGATCAGGGCCTACACTGTTTGCAAAAAGTTAGCCACTTTCCAAATAATTTTTGAAGAAAAAACAACCTGTTACCCCTAAAGTTTGAAATGAACTCCTGCTGTATATAAGGAGGAAGATTCCATTTGGTACAAAGAGGGTTAAACCTCTGTATTCTCCTCTTTTGTTTGCTCTTTTTTGGGCTTTCTCCTTATCCCTTTGCCAGTTTTCTGTTTTCACAAGATGCCCTTAAGTCATACATACAAGATACAAGAATTTATTGCGAATTTTCGGCCCACATAGGAGCACATAAATACATATATAACGAGAGGCATATTATAATGGATAAACCAAGTAAACAATCAAGGAAAGAATTCCAAATGACAGAGGCATGAAACAAACAAACAAACAAAAAAAAATAAAATTGAAAAAAGAGAACTGGAATACTCACTGTAAATGATATCTGGGAACGTGCCTCAGTGGCCTAGTGGTTAAGAGCACTGACTCTTTATCATTAGGTCTCTCACCACTGTGGGTTCGAGCTTCGTTCTGGTAAGCAACGGAAGGTCAGGTGGTTTTTCCCTGGGTACTCCAGTTTTCACCCACCACTGATTAATGATCGGCTCGATATGAGTGAAATAATCTGGAAAGGGCCATAAAACCAAAACCAAAAAAAAAAAAGTGAAATCTGGATGATATCATCATGATCCTAAGTGTATAGCAGGAGTCTATTTCAAAACCTAGGGGCATTAGGCTGAGTTATTTTCAAAAACATAATTATGGACCCTGCATTCTGCTCTTTTTGCAGTTGTATCCTGTTTGGGGTTTCCCACTTAAAACCTTAAAATGGGTTACAGCCCAACACAGTAACATACTGACACAAGACAAGTTTTAGTGAGACAGGCTGCATCATTTATTTAAATGTCTTTGTTATAACTACCAGCACTGCTATAGAGAATTTTCTTATTCCAGACTTCTTCCATTCACTGTAGAAAGATATTGATTTTTGTCTCTTTTTACAGAAACAAGCACAATTTAACCCTTATCTTACTGTTCACGATGACCCCTATCTTTGGAAACAGTGTAGATCCAGATCAGATGGCTTCTGAAGAAGCCATCTGATCAGGATCTACACTGTTTGGCATTCAGTTTATGAATTTGTAGCAATAAATAACATCAAGTAATTTGATTGGCTGATAGACAGGAATGGGTGTGGCTTAAATGAATATTCAGCAAGATAAGGGTTAATCGCCTATGTTGTTCTGTAGAAATCATATCCTGTTGGCACTGTTTAGTTGCATTTATGAATATGAAAAAGTAATTGCACTGGGTCATCAGAAAAGGAAACTGTTTTAGTCTTTATCCTGCTGAATAGATTAATTATGTAACACCCATTTCTAACTGTTGGCCAATCAAATTACTTGACACATTGCATTCATTCAAATTTGCAAAACTGAACACCAAACAGTGTAGATTCTGATCAGATGGCTTCTTCAGATCTTCACTATGCAAAGGTAGGGCTGTCATGATCAGCAGGATAGGGGTTAAAAATTGTTTCCATTTTGAAGGTTTGGGTCCTGTTGTTCAAAGCTGACAAAAACATTAGTTAGAATTATAACTTATGGGGTCCAGTTGTTCAAAGCATCTTTAGCTTATTAGGATCTTTTTATCCCCTTGCACAACATAGTTGTGAGGTGGCATATAGCATTTGTTCCGTATGTACATACCTAAATGCGTACATACATTTGTCATCGCTCTAGCACCTACATTTTTGACAGATTTTAATATAACACGAATGTTGCTGATGATAATATCTTCAGCGAATTTGACTTTCAAGGTCATTGTCACTCTGGCTAGTTTTATAAAAACTTTCATCATCGCTCTAGCGCCTACATTTATTGATGGATTTTAATATAACTTCACATAAATGTTGCTTATGATAATATCTCGAGCAAGTTTGACTTTCAGGGTCATGGCCTCAAGCTCAAGGTCACTGGATATTTTTATAAAAACTTTGTCATCGCTCTTGCGTCAACATTTATTGACAGATTTTTATATAACTTTACACAAATGTTACTTTGATAATATCTGGATTGAATTCGACTTTCAAGTTCATGGCCTCAAGGTCAAGGTCACTGGCTATTTTTAGAAAAACTTTGTCATCACTCTAGCTGCTATATTTATTGACCAATTTTAATATAACTTCACACAAATGTTGCTAATGATAGTATTTCGAGCAAGTTCGACTTTCAAGGTCATGGCCTCAAGGTCAAGGTCACTGTGGCTGTTTTTAGAAAAACTTAGTTATCACACTAGCGCCTACTTTTATTGATAGATTTTAATATAATTTCATACAAATGTAGGGTATGATAATGTCTCGAGGAAGTTGACTTTCACGCCGACTGTCCATCGGGGCTTGAAGAAATACATGTAGATAGGCTGCATGATGCTTCCATGCAGAGCTGATACCTACCGCACATGAGTACAGGTAAACCACTTAGAGAATCAAAGCTTGCACAGGCAAAGTGGTGCGAGTCGGACCGTCCATGCTTATAAACCCTCTTGGTTTCATTTGGGACAGGACTTGAGATGTCATTCCATCTCGATGTCGGGTAAAAGTCCCACAAAATTGGAAGCAACCTCTCCCAGAAGTCCATTTCAAAATTTTGGGTGTCAGGTTGTTTTTTTTCTTCAAAATTTATTTGGAAAACTTTTCGCAAACAGTCTAGGCCCTGATCAGACTACGCATTTTGCAGCGTCTGATCTGGGCCTGCACTGTTTTCCCTGGTGCCTGTTTTTGTGTTTGCGGTACTAAATGGGTAAACCTCAAATCAAACAAAACAAAAGTTTGACTTTCAAGGTCCTGAGGTCAAGGTCACTGTGGCTATTTTTAGGAAAACTTTGTCATTGCTCTAGCATCTACATTTATTGATGAATTTTGCATCAACTTTACTCAAATGTTTGGTATGATAATATCTCGAGCCAGTTCGACTTTAGGGGTCCTGGGCTCAAGATTAGATCACCATGGCTGTTTTTAGAAAAAAAAAAAAACATTGTCATCCCTCTAGAGCCTACATTTATTGATGGATTCTAATAAAACATTACACAAATCATGCAAATGATAATATCTCAAGCAAGTTGGACTTGACCAGTTCAGTGTTTTTTTACACAAGAAGTAGTCTTGTGCGAGGGGATTTGTATCGAGGGGATTTGTATCGCCTGAGATGCCTTGTTAGTAGTCAAATTGTTAACTGTTCTAGCAAATACAACCAATAGTGATGCTAAGTATTGGGACAGATAGGCCTAAGCAAATAGTTCAGACCCAGATCAGACTACTTCTGAAGGAGCCGTCTGATCAGGGTCTTCACTGTTTGCCATTCTGTTTGCCTTTCTTGCTGGTTTGAGAAACAAATTTGTTAATAATTTAGTAGAATTACAGCAAGTTCTCAAGGCTCCTGGATTTTATATTTTATGGTATATCTCGTAGAACACGGCCTTAACTGTTTGCAAAACATGCAAGTTCAGATACTAAACAACATGTAAATGAATTTCTAAAAATAGCCTAACCCGACACCCATGAATTTCGATTGGTCTCCAGCTACATTTAGATTATGGGTAAATGAAATAAAGTATGTATTGGAAATTTTAGAGAAGTTACTGTACCATTTCCTGAATTTTGATCTTACTAATGTTAACCCTTTTTGTACCAAATGGAATCTTCCTCATTATATATAGCAGGAGTCCATTTCAAAATTTAGGGGTGTCAGGTAGTGTTTCCTTCAAAATTTATTAGTAAAATGGCTGAACTTTTTGCAAACAGTGTAGGCCCTAATCAGACGCCATGTTCTGATCTGGGCCTGCACTGTTTGCCAACTACCCCTTTTGGAGTTTCTGCTACTAAAATGGGTTAAAGATGTTTTCCTGATAATAAACAAGACACAATAATCAATATAAGAATCATAGCGCAGATAAGATGGAGTACCCGAATATTATTTTTCTTATTTCTGTATGAAAACGTATGCTGTCAGTACTCATTAGAAGCACCTTGGTACACATTAGGGTGCTTAGTAAGAATCACTTTTAGACTTTTCTAATTGGTACCCACAATATTTAGTATTAACTCATATTATGCCGATCCCTCAAAATTGGGACGTTGCCAGATCAAATGTAGATCCAAATCAGATGCCACAGAATGCAGCATCTGATCAGGGTCTATACAGGGTCTTTATATTAAAGTAAAGGTATTTTTAGACACATCCAAAGTCTACGTCACACAAGATAAAAAGTCGACAGCCTCGTTTTCTCGGGTTGGCGAAAAACACTTCCCGTTCTCCATCGTAGATGTGCACTAATTATTTCTGTAATTCTATATTTTTTAGCTCACCTGACCGAAGGTCATGGTGAGCTTTTGTGACAGTAAGATGTCCGGCGTCGTCGTGCGTCGTCCGTCGTCCGTCGTGCGTAAACTTTTTCTTGTGAACACACTAGAGGCCACAGTTTTGGTCCAATTATCATCAAACTTGCTCAGAATGATAATCATGACAATATCTCGGTCAAGTTCGAATTTGGGTCATGTCGGGTAAAAAAGTAGGTCAGTAGGTCAAATCATAGAAAAACCTTGTGAACACTCGAGAGGCCACAATTTTGGTCCAATCATCATCAAACTTGCTCAGAATGATCATTGTGACAATATTTTAGTGAAGTTTGAATATGGATCATGTCGGCTTAAAAAGTAGGTCAGCGGGTCAAATCATAGAAAAACCTTGTGAACACCCTAGAGGCCACAATTTTGGTCCAATCATAATCAAACTTGCTCAGAATGATCATCATGACAATATCTTGGTCAAGTTCGAATATGGGTCATGTCCGGTCAAAAAGTAGGTCAGTAGGTCAAATCATAGAAAAACCTTGTGAACACTCTGAAGGCCACTGTTTTGGTCCAATTATCATGAAACTTGCTCAGAATGACCATTGTGACAATATTTCAGTCCAGTTCGAATATGGGTCATATCGGGTTAAAAAGTAGGTCAGCGGGTCAAATCATATAAAAACCTTGTGAACACCCTAGGGGCCACAATTTTGGTCCAATCTTAATCAAACTTGCTCAGAATGATCATCATGACAATATCTCGGTCAAGTTTGAATATGGGTCAAATGGTTCCGGTCCGTTGCACATCTAGGTCACAGGAGCCAAAAACAGATTTTTTTCACCAAAAACTTAAAAAATCTTCTTCTCTGAAACCACAAGGCCCAGGTCTTTGTTATTTGGTATGAAGCTTCATCTAGTGGACCCCTACCAAGATTGTTCAAATTATAGTGCTGGGGCCAAAAATGCCCCCGCACGGGGGCCCTTTGGTTTTACATAGGCTTATATAGGGAAAATCTTTAAAAATCTTCTTCTCTGAAACCACAAGGCCCAGGACTTTGATATTTGGTATGAAGCTTCATCTAGTGGACCCCTACCAAGATTGTTCAAATTTGAGTGCTGGGACGAAAAATGCCCCCGCCACGGGGCCCTTTGGTTTTACATTGGCTTATATAGGGAAAATCTTTAAAAATCTTCTTCTCTGAAACCACAAGGCCCAGGTCTTTGATATTTGGTATGAAGCTTCATCTAGTGGACCCCTACCAAGATTGTTCAAATTATAGTGCTGGGGCCAAAAATGCCCCCGCCCCAGGGCCCTTTGGTTTTACATAGGCTTATATAGGGAAAATCTTCAAAAATCTTCTACTCTGAAACCACAAGGCCCAGGACTTTGATATTTGGTATGAAGCTTCATCTAGTGGACCCCTACCAAGATTGTTCAAATTATAGTGCTGGGACAAAAAATGCCCCCGCCACGGGGCCCTTTGGTTTTACATTGGCTTATATAGGGAAAATCTTTAAAAATCTTCTTCTCTGAAACCACAAGGCCCAGGTCTTTGATATTTGGTATGAAGCTTCATCTAGTTGACCCCTACCAAGATTGTTCAAATTACAGTGCTGGGGCCAAAAATGCCCCCGCCCCGGGGCCCTTTGGTTTTACATAGGCTTATATAGGGAAAATCTTAAAAAATCTTCTTCTCTGAAACCACAAGGCCCAGGTCTTTGATATTTGGTATGAAGCTTCATCTAGTGGACCCCTACCAAGATTGTTCAAATTTTAGTGCTGGGACAAAAAATGCCCCCGCCACGGGGCCCTTTGGTTTTACATGGGCTTATATAGGGAAAATCTTTAAAAATTTTCTTTTCTGAAACCACAAGGCCCAGGACTTTGATATTTGGTATGAAGCTTCATCTAGTGGACCCCTACCAAGATTGTTCAAATTTTAGTGCTGGGACAAAAATGCCCCCGCCACGGGGCCCTTTGCTTTTACATTGGCTTATATAGGGAAAATTTTTAAAAATCTTCTTCTCTGAAACCACAAGGCCCAGGTCTTATATATTTGGTATGAAGCTTCATCTAGTGGACCCCTACCAAGATTGTTCAAATTATAGTGCTGGGGCCAAAAATGCCCCCGCCACGGGGCCCTTTGGTTTTACATAGGCTTATATAGGGAAAATCTTTAAAAATTTTCTTCTCTAAAACCACAAGGCCCAGGACTTTGATATTTGGTATGAAGCTTCATCTAGTGGACCCCTACCAAGATTGTTCCAATTTTAGTGCTGGGGCCAAAAATGCCCCTGCCCCGGGGCCCTTTGGTTTTACATAGGCTTATATAGGGAAAATCTTTAAAAATCTTCTTCTCTGAAACCACAAGGCCCAGGACTTTGATATTTGGTATGAAGCTTCGTCTAGTGGACCCCTACCAAGATTGTTCAAATTATAGTGCTGGGGCAAAAAATGCCCCTGTCCCGGGGCCCTTTGATTTTACATAGGCTTATATAGGCAAAATCTTTAAAAATCTTCTTCTCTGAAACCGCTAGGCCCAGGTCTTTGATATTTGATGTGTAGCTTCATCTAGTGGACCTTTGACAAGATTGTTCAAATTTTAGCCTTTGTTGATGTTTGGTATGAAGCTTCACCTTTAAGACCTCCCTCAACATTATGTACATTAAAGCCCTGGGGCCAATAATGGCCCTCTCTGGGGCCCACTTGTTACACTATGGATCAGGTGAGCGATCCAGGGCCATCATGGCCCTCTTGTTATTTTTTGTCAAAATTATTTACAGTGATCAATTTTTTTTTTACAGCCCTTGCCCATTGGGGCTTGAAGAAATAGATGGGTTGCATGGTGAAACCGACCACTCAAGAGTACTGGTAAATCGCTTAGTGGATCTAAGTCTGCCCAGGCAAAGCAGTGTGAGTCAGACCGTCCATGCTTATAAACCCTATTGGTTTCATTGGGCAACAGGGCTTGAGATGTCATTGGTTAAAGTCCCTCAAAATTGGAAGCAACATCTCCAAAATGACCTATACAGTGTTGACGGGGATGTTAAACCTCAAATCAAACAAACAAACAGTTATCAATTTTAGACATTCAACTGCGTCTTTTGCAAATGAGTTTAGGCGGAAAATGTATCTGCTGTTCATCAAATGAGGTGCATCAACTACATTTCATTGTAAGGGTAGGTAGATTTAAAATGCTTTTTAGGCAACAAAATGTGCAATAAAATGTCAGATGAGACTGGTTCTGTATCATTTAATGCCCAAAATTAATTTGGAAAATGGCTTAACATTTCGCAAACAGTGTAGGCCCTGACCAGACGCCACGTTCTGCGGCGTCTGGTCTGGGCCGGCACTGTTTGCCCTGGAACCTGTTGGGGTTTTCAGTACAAAATAGGTTAAGGGTTAAATTCCTTTTTGTGAATTGCAGCCGGTGATGACAACAAGGTGATTTATCTGGAATTTGATTCCCTGAACACCGAGTGCTCATACGACTTCCTGTTTATCTTTGATGGAGACTCGTACCAAAGTCCAAAGCTGGCCAGTCTTAGTGGCTACAACTCACCAGAGCCTATACTTTCTACAGGAGGGAAGGTGGGTACTATCATCTGTTAATACCAGCCCTCATATTTTTCAGGCATTTGCAGGATTTCAGGCTTTTAGAGCTTGATTTTTTCTTGATTTTGGGCTTTTAGATTTTGACTTTCCTGACTTTATTCTGTTTAAAATGACTATTTAACCCTTATCCTGCTGAATAAAATAGTTTGGCCACACTCATTTCTGACTATTCACCAACCAAATTGTTTGATACAATGTATTATTAATTTCACAAAATGCATTACAAATAGTGTAGATCCTGATCAGATGGCTTCTTCAGATCTACACTGTTTGCAAAGGTAATGGTTGTCATGTTCAGCAGGATAAAGGGTAAGGCTGCAAAAGCAGGCCTTTCAGGCATGGAAAAGCTTGGTCAGTATGAGGCCTGAAATACACCCACAATCTTGGTTTTACATAGTTCATTGGGCTCTTGCCCATCATGGCTTGGAGAAATTGATTGCGCTGCATAGTGCTGCAGAGCTGAAACCGACTGGTTAACCGCTGCCCAGGCAAAATGGTGTAAGTTGGACCACCTATGCACACTTGGCGGTAGGGCTTGAGATTTCACCTCAGTATTGAGTAAAATTCCAACAAAATTGGAAGAAACGTCTCCTAAATGACCTGAATGGTGTTGTCGGGAATGTTAAACCTCAAGTCAAACAAACAAGTGGGCCGGCCCCGGTAGCTCAGTCAGATGCAGGTCTGATTGGTGATCAGGAGGATGCAGGTTCAATACCTGCCAGGGTCGGCCAAATTCTTTCATGGAGATTGCTCATAAAATCTTTTCTACAGTCATTCTCTCCCTTCTGCTGATACAAAAAGGGCAGTTGTCAATTTCTGGCAAAAGAAAGTGCACTGTACCGCTTACGGGAAAAGTGTGGATAGGTGAACTGAGCGGCTCGAAAAAGACCTAATTAGTGTTGACTGGGTCGTTAAACTCGAATATAAACAGACAAACATGGTTCATTCTAACACGATTTTGGATGTAACAGGGTTGGAAGATAGAATCCAAAAATATATATATTATTCAGAAAAATGACCATTTCTCCTATATAATCTATATATTTTTAGCTCGCCTATACAAAGTACAAGGGGAGCTATTGTTGTCACCCAGGTTGTCCCTGTTTGCATTACCATTACTGTTCCTATGTCTGTCACACTGTGTTAACCATTATCTTGCTGTTCACGACAACCCCTATCTTTGCAAACAGTGTAGATCCAGATCAGATGGCTTCTGAAGAAGCCATCTGATCAGGATCTACAGTTAGGCATTTAGTTTATGAATTTGTAGCAATAAATTACATCAAGTAATTTGATTGGTTGATAGACAGAAATGGGTGTGGCTTAAATGAATATTCAGCAAGATAAGGGTTAAAGTTTTTCAAGTGCTTATATATCAGCAGTCATTTATCAGCAGTCAATAACTGCTCATTGGTCACAGAGCAATCATATTTGGAACTTGGGTACCTGGGAGGGTCTTCTATACCCTTGGGTTCATGCCCCAGGGTGGGGCTAGGTGTCAAAATTTAGGACACCTTCGTAATACTGTGTTAATGTTTTTCAGACAATCACTCATCACAGAGCATTCATATTTAAAACTTGGGTACCTGGGAGGGTCTTTGAGATTCCAAAGGAATATGCCGCTGGGTTCATACCTGGGTGTGTGCTAGGGGTCAAAATCTAGGACACCTTTGATATGTTATATGCATTTCCATTAGGTTAGTAGGTTATAGACACACTGGGTTCTACATAGCCAACTATGTGACATTGATTCAAGTGTAGAAGAGTGAAGGTCATGGTGACCTATATTTCACGGTCCAGTGATTTTACCTTATATCTTAAGAGTATTTGTTGGAGAAATGTCATACCTGGGATATTAGTTTGGACCCGATGATTGACCTCAGAATATATCTATAGGGTGACCTATATTTCATGGTTCAGTGATTTTGTCTTTTATCTTCAATACGATTTGACAGAGAAATGTCATACCTGGATTAGTAGTTCCATGTGACCTGATGATTGACCACAGAGTATATCTAGGTAGGTGTGACCTATATTTCATGGTTCAATTATTTTGCCTTTTATATTGAATGCTATTTGATGGAGAATTGTCATACCTGGAATATAAGTTCCATGTGACCTGATGATTGACATAAAATGTGACCTATAATTCATGGTACAATGATTATGCCTTATAACTCTAAAGACTATTTGATGTAGAAATGTCATACCTGGGCTATTACCTCCTTGCAACTGGATGATTGACCTCAAAATACATGTATATCTAGGTCAGTGTGACCTGTATTACATGGTTTAGTGATTTTGCCTTATATCTTGTATACTATTTCATGGAGAAACTTCATACCTAGATTATCAGTTTCATGTGACCCGATGAATGACATATAAATATATCTAGGAAATATATTTCTTTCCAAAAATATCTTGGGTGTGCACTTATATATAGGAACATGTATGGTAAATAGGGCGAATACAGAATATTTGATTTTTTTTTAAACCTTTAAGGTGCCAGTCATAAAAGCTATCATCTGCTTTGTTGTCTGACAGTTATGTTAAAAGTCATTATTGCAAACAGTGAGGACCCAGATCAGATTGCTCCTCTAGGACTGCTCCTAGAGGAGCGGTCTGATCAGGGTCCACACTGTTTGCCTGTATGCAAAAATGTGGTTGAAAATTGTGCAAGAAGATTCATCAGACAACATATAGTAATATACAGATAACATTTTCAGATGGAGTTTTTGTGTCTTTAAGGGTTAACTCTTATCATGCTGTTCACGACAACCCCTAACTTTGGAAACAGTGTAGATCCAGATCAGATGGCTTCTGAAGAAGCCGTCTGATCAGGATCTACACTGTTTAACATGAAGTTTATGGATTTGTAAGAATAAATTACATGAAGTAATCTGATTGGTTCAAAGTCAGAAATGGGTGTGGCTAAACTGAATATTCAGCAAGATAAGGGTTAAGTAAGAATTTGTTTCTCATGCTTTTCTTTGAATCATTTGACTGATTTATTCCCATGATTTATTTCAGATGCTTATCTACTTATTTAGTGACAGAAACTACAGGCGTGAAGGATTCCGTGTTCGTTACTTGATTCAGGATTGTCCTCTCAACTGCTCTGGTAACGGACACTGCATTGATCATGTTTGCGTGTGTGACACTCAGTTCACTGGACGAGGATGTGAGACAGAGATATGTCCAGAAGATTGTGGTGCTCATGGAAACTGTGATAACTCGGACAGCGTAAGAGGTTGCAAATGTGACCCAGGCTATTCAGGGTATTTGTGCAATATTTCATTAAATGATGCAGTAGGGAGCGAATACTGGTATACTATAGCTCCCTCTGGTTTCCAGTTTGAACCTCGCTCAGCGCATGCTGGAACTTTTCTTTCTCATACTAATTGTCTATATATATTTGGAGGCTTTACATTAAATGATATTTTAAATGATCTCAAGAAATTTTGTTTGGAAGAAAATAAGTGGGAAAATATTACACAGATGGATCCCTGGCCAGACGGGCGTTATGAACATGCTGTCGTTGCATACAAATATGGCTTCTATATGTTTGGTGGTGTTTTAGACAAAGGATACAGTAACGAATTGTGGTATTATAATGCAACGTCTGAGTCGTGGCGGTTATGTGCAGAAAATAGTACAATAATTCCTCCAAAATTGTCTGGTCACACAATTACTCTTGTTGAGGAAGATCTTTATCTTTTTGGTGGGAAAACTGAAGATGGCAGTTTTAAGTCAGATATGTACAAAATCAGTGCAGAAGAACCAGCAGATTGGGTTACAGTAATTCCATATGGCGGGAAATCTGCTGCACGTCGTCTGGTTGGTCATTCAGCAGTTTACCACCGGGAATCTAGATCGCTCCTAATATTTGGTGGATATTCTCACTCACAAGATCAGCCACGATTTGGAACTCACACAGAAAAGATTCATGGTTTTAACATTGATAATAAAGTCTGGTCTCATATACAGCCAGGAAAGCGAGATGGGGCTCCTAGTCAAAGATCATTCCATTCGGCTCTGATAATGGGGAACTACATGGTTGTGTATGGGGGAAATACTCACATTCACCATGACAATGAGCTGTGCTTTGACTATGAGATATATCTTTATCATCTTGGCTGTCATTCCTGGGTTCGAGTCTCCAACCTTATGGGAAGTAAGTATTCCTTAACCCTTATCTTGCTTAATATTCATTTAAGCCACACCCATTTCTGTCTATCAACCAATCAAATTGCTTGATGTTATTTATTGCTACAAGTTCATAAACTGAATGTCAAACAGTGTAGATCCTGATCAGATGGCTTCTTCAGAAGCCATCTGATCTGGATCTACACTGTTTGCAAAGATAGGGGTTGTCGTGAACAGCAAGATAAGGGTTAACCTTTTTTGTACTAAATGGAATCTTCCTTCTTATCATTTCAAAATTTAGGGGTGTCGGGTTGAATTTTCTTCAAAATTAATAGGAAAGTGACTGAACTTTTAGCAAACAGTGGAGGCCCTGATCAGACGCCGCGTTCTGCGGCGTCTGATCTGGGCCTGCTCTGTTTGCCAGGGTACCCGTTGTACCAAATGGAATCTTCCTTCTTATATATAGCAGGAGTTCATTACAAAATTTACGGGTGTCAGGTTGAATTTTCTTCAAAATTAATAGGAAAGTGACTGAACTTTTATCAAACAGTAGAGGCCCTAATCAGATGCCGCGTTCTACGGCGTCTGATCTGGGCCTGCTCTGTTTGCCAGGGTACCAGTTGTACCAAATGGAATCTTCCTTCTTATATATAGCAGGAGTTCATTACAAAATTTAGGGGTGTCAGGTTAAATTTTCTTCAAAATTAATAGGAAAGTGGCTGAACTTTTAGCAAACAGTGGAGGCCCTGATCAGACGCCGCAGAGTCTGCGGCGTCTGATCTGGGCCTGCACTGTTTGCCAGGGTACCTGTTTTGGGGGTTTCTGGTACAAAATGGGTTAACACATTTTGCACTAAATGAAATATACCAGGTGCCCATGTCAAAATGTCAAGGTGTAGCTGTACATTTCTTTTAAATTTGATTTTTAGCTCACCTGTCACGTAGTGACAAGGTGAGCTTTTGTGATCACATTTTGTCCGTCGTCCGTCGTCCGTGCGTGGGTGCGTGCGTGCGTCCGTGCGTGTGTGCGTGCGTAAACAATTTCTTGTCCGCATGATAGCATCTTCATTTATGATTTGATTTTAACCAGACTTGCAAACAACTTGTACCACCATGAGATCTGGGTTCCTTTCTTGAACCAGCCATATCCCATCATGTGTTACGGAGTTACGGCCCCTGAAATGGCAAAAATTGCCTATTTTGGTCTTGTCCGCACGATAGCATCTTCATTTATGATTTGATTTTAACCAGACTTGCACACAACTTGTACCACCATGAGGTCTGGGTTCCTTTCTTGAACCGGCCATATCCCATCATGTGTTACGGAGTTACGGCCCCTGAAACGGCAAAAATTGCCTATTTTGGTCTTGTCCGCAGGATAGCATCTTCATTTATGATTTGATTTTAACCAGACTTGCACACAACTTGTACCACCATGCCATCTAGGTTCCTTTTTTGAACCAGCCATATCCCATCATGTGTTGCGGAGTTACGGCCCCTGAAACGGCAAAAATTGCCTTTTTTGGTCTTGTCCGCACAATAGCAGCTTCATTTATGATTTGATTTTAACCAGACTTGCACACAACTTATACCACCAGGAGATCTGGGTTCCTTTCTTGAACCAGCCATATCCCATCATGTGTTACGGAGTTACGGCCCCTGAAAGGGCAAAAATTGCCTATTTTGGTCTTGTCCGCACGATAGCATCTTCATTTATGATTTGATTTTAACCAGACTTGCACACAACTTGTACCACCATGAGTTCTGGGTTCCTTTCTTGAACCAGCCATATCCCATCATGTGTTGCGGAGTTACGGCCCCTGAAAGGGCAAAAATTGCCTATTTTGGTCTTGTCTGCATGATAGCTGTTTCATTTGATTTTAACTAAACTTGCACACATTTTGTACCACCACAAAATATCTCGGTCAAGTTCGAATATGGGTCATGTTGGGTCAAAAAGTAGGTCAGTAGGTCAAATCAGAAAAAAAAACCTTGTGAAGACACTAGAGGCCACAATTTTGGTCCGATCATCATCAAACTGGCCCAGAATGATCATCTTGACAATATCTCAGTCAAGTTCGAATATGGGTGTTGTCGGGTCATAAAGTAGGTCAGTAGGTCAAATCATAGAAAAACCTTCTGAACACACTAGAGGCCACAATTTATGTCCAATCATCATCAAACTTGCTCAGTATGATCATCTTGATAATATCTTGGTCACATTCGAATATGGGTCATGTAGGTTCAAAAAGTAGGTCAGTAGGTCAAATCACAGAAAAACCTTGTGAACACACTAGAGGCCACAGTTTTGGTCGAATCATCATCAAACTTGCCCAGAATGATCATCTTGACAATATCTGAGTCAAGTTTGAATATGGGTCATGTCGGTCTAAAATGTAGGTCAGTAGTTCAAATCAGAGAAAAACCTTGTGTACACACTAGAGGCCACATTTCTGGTCCAATCATCATCAAACTTGCTCAGAATGATCATCTTGACAATACCTGAGTCACGTTCGAATATGGGTCATGGCAGGTCAGAAAGTAGGTCAGTAGGTCAAATCAGAGAAAAACCTTGTGAACACACTAGAGGCCACATTTTTGGTCCAATCATCATCAATCTTGCTCAGAATGATAGTCTTGACAATTTCTCGGTCAAGTTCGAATATGGGTAATTTCAGGTCAAAAAGTAGGTCAGTAGGTCAAATCATATAAAAACCTTGTTAACACACTAGAGGCCACAGATTAGGTCCGATCATCATCAAACGCGCCCAGAAAGATCATCTTGACAATATCTGAGTCAAGTTTGAATATGGGTCATGTCGGTTCAAAAAGTAGGTCAGTAGTTCAAATCAGAGAAAAACCTTGTGTACACACTAGAGGCCACAGTTTTGGTCTGATCATCATCAAACTTGCTAAAAATGATCATTTGACAATATCTCAATTAATTTCGAATATGGGTCATATCTGGCCAGTAAGTAGGTCAGTAGGTCAGATTGTTGAAAAACCTTGTGGACACACTAGAGACCCCAGTTTTGGTCTGATCATCATCAAACTTGCTCAGAATGATCATCTTGACAATATCTGGGTCAAGTTTGAATATGGGTCATGTCGGGTCAAAAAGTAGGTCAGCAGGTCAAATCATAGAAAAAACATTTTGAACACTCTAAGAGGCCACAGTTTTAGTCAAATCATCATAAAACTTGCTCAGAATGATCATTTGGACAATATCTCAGTTAAGTTCGAATATGGGTCATGTCAAATCAAAAAGTAGATCAGTAGGTTATTTTGTCATAACTTTTGAACTGTTTGAGATAGAGCCTTCATATTTAGCATATAGGTTCCTTGTGACAAGGGCTTTCCACTCATATAAAGATTTGACCTGTGACGTTGACCTGTGACCTACTTTATCATAACTTTTGAACCATATGAGATAGAGCCTTCATATTTGGCATGTATGTTCCTTGTGACAAGGTTTTCTCAACCATTCAAAACTTTTGAGCCATGACCTTGACCTTTGACCTACTTTGTCATAACTTTTGGAGCATTTAAGATACAGCCTTCATATTTGGCATATAGGTTCCTTCATAGGAGTGAGTGTTTGAGTTTGAAGTCTCACCAACAGCTAAGGTCATACAGTTATGGGACCTCTGTTTAAAGACCAATCTGAAAGTCTGGAGAAGCCTGGCATCGATCCTGCTACCCTGGTTTACAAGGCAAGTAGCATGACCACTTCACCATGAAGGCTTCTAAACTTCATTGGAATGTTGTGTAGATGACCCTCTAGGAAAATAGCATAACGATTAACAAATGGTCACAAGAGCTAAAAATAGAAAACATTGTAAATTTGCTTCAAATGCTAACTCCTTCTAAACCTTTGGGCCAGTTGGATTTAAAACTTCACAGGAATGTTGCCTAGATGACTCCCTACCAAAATAGTTAATACTCATTCCACTCCAATGAACAAGATGGCTTCCAGAGCTAAAAATAAAAAATTCTTCAAACGATAATTCCTTCTGTACCCTTGGGCCAATTTCATTCAAACTTTGAAGTAATGTTGCTTAGATGACCCTCTACCAAAAAGGCTAAAACAATCCCGCTCTGAAGAAAAAATGGCCACCGGAGCTGAAAATAGAAAAATATTGTAAATCTGATTCAAACGTGAACCCCTCCTAAACCCTAAGGACAATTTGATTCAAACTTAACAGGAATGTTGCCTAGGTAACTCCCTACCAAATAAGCTAAAATCACTCTGCTGATGAACAAGATGGCAACCATAGCTAAAATAGAATGTACTCGAGACAGTGTCACACAGGTGAGCGAACCAGGGCCCTGTGGGCCCTCTTGTATAGTCTAACACAGCTCGCCTATATAGGCAATGGAAAATAACTGTGTTTTATTCTGCAACAAATCACGACAAGGAAGAGTTTGACAAGTGACGTCATAAAAACTGTCAAGTTATGACGTCACTAGTCGATTTGATGTTAAACGGTGTAATGTCATATTCTCGCATCGAAAACGTCAGAAAAGGATATAAATGCATGTGTTTCAGTCGATAATTTTAGCGGGATTTATTCTAACAATGGTGAAAGGTTGTGAGATTTTGAAGGAAACAACAACATTATTGCCGATTTTCAGCGTGTTACAATCGAAATAGATCAGCTCTAGTCCGTGATTTGTTGAGTAATAAATCACAGTTTGTCGGTCAGTTGTAAGAAGACAAATCACGCGCGCTACGCGCTCCTGATTTGATCTACTATACAACTGACCTTCAAACTGTGATTTATTATTCAACAAATCACAGTTAGAGCTGATCTATTTTTAAACAGAAAATGGCTGAACATTTTGCAAACAATGAAGGCTCAGATCAGATGATGCATTTTGCGGCATCTGATCTGGACCTGCACTGTTTGCCAATATAACCGTTTTGGGGGTTCCTGCATAAAAAGGGTTTAATTGTGAAATGTTTCATTTCAGTAGAAACATAAACACTTCAAGTTTCTGTATCCATTTGCTTGAGAACCAGTGTGATTCGCGATTTTTGGTGAAAAGTTCCATAGAATTTCTTTGGAGATAGCATAAGCATTGTGTGGAATCCTTTCCATATTTTTATGCTCCCCGAAAAATTTCGGGGGAGCATATAGTCGCCACTTTGTCCGTGCATCCCTGCGTCAGCGCATCTGTGTGTCCGTCCCGCTCTTGTCTATGTGAATTCTCAGAAACTACTGTGCGGATTTCAATGAAACTTCATGGGAATATTAAGTATCGAAGGTGGATGCGCATATCACCTGCATGTTTTGGTTCAATGATTTTTCCAACAGTTATGGCCCTTTGATGAATTCTGCATGAATATATAGGGTACTGTTCGTGTCCACGTGAATTCTCAGCAACTGCTTGCAGAAATTCAATGAAAATTCAATGGAAACTTAAGCAGCAATAGGGGATGTGCATATTATCCATGCTATCTGGTTAGATGATTCGTCACAGAGTTATGGTCCTTTGTTTAAAGCTGGGGTGTCAGGTCACTGTGGCTATTTTTAGAAAAAACTTTGTCATCACTCTGGTGCCTACATTTATTGATGGATTTTAATATAACTTCACACAAATGTTGGGTATGATAATATCTTGAACATGTTCGACTTTCAGGGTCCTGGGCTCAAGGTCAAGGTCACTGGCGCTCTATAGTGCCTACATTTATTGATGGATTTTAATATAATTTCACACAAATGTTGAGTATGATAATATCTCGAACAAGTTCAACTTTCAGGGTCCTGGGCTCAAGGTCAAGATCACTGTGGCTATTTTTAGAAAAAAACTTTGTCATCACTCTAGCGTCGTCATTTGTTGATGGATTTTAATATAACTTCACACAAATATTGAGTATAATAAAATCTCGAGCAAGTTCAACTTTCAGGATCCTGGGGTCACGGTCACTGTGGTTATTTTTAGAAAAAAAAAACTTTGTTATCGCTCTAGTTTAATATAATTTCACACAAATGTTGAGTATGATAATATCTCGAGCAAGTTCAACTTTCAGGGTCCTGGGCTCAAGGTCAAGGTCACTGTGGCTATTTTTATAGCCCCGCTTTGAAAAAGTGGGGCTATATTGGATTTGCCATGTCCTTCTGTCATTCCGTGATTCCGTTAATTTGTGTTGGCTCCATAACTTTGTATCTGCTTAACATATTTTCATGAAACTTCACACAAATGTTAAACACCATAAGACAATGTGCAGAGCGAAGGAATTATAACTGTGGATTGCCTACTTTTGGAGTTATTGCCCTTTGAACATTTTCCGTAATTCCGTAATTCCGTGATTCCGTTAATTTGTGTTGGCTCCATAACTTTGTATCTGCTTAACATATTTTCATGAAACTTCACACAAATGTTAAACACCATAAGACAATGTGCAGAGCGAAGGAATTATAACTGTGGATTGCCTACTTTTGGAGTTATTGCCCTTTGAACATTGAAAAATGGCAATTTTAATTGTGTCCGCTTCATAACTCGAAAACCGTTTGAGATATTTTTAGGAAACTTCACACAAATGTTAAGCACTATGAGACGATGTGCAGAGCGCAGGAACCATAACTCTGCATTGCTTATTTTTGGAGTTATTGCCCTTTGAACATTGAAAAATGGCAATTTTAACAGTGTCCGCTTCATAACTCGAAAACCGTTTGAGATAATTTCATGAAACTTCACACAAATGTTAAGCACTATGAGACAATGTGCAGAGCGCAAGAACCATAACTCTGGTTTTCGTATTTTCTGTGTGTCTGTCTGTGTGTCTGTCTGTGTCTGTTAACAATTTTCGTGTCCGCTCCATAACTTTAAAACCCATTCACATATTTTCATGAAACTTCACACAAACATTAAACACCATGAGATGGTGTGCAGAGTGCAGGAACCATAACTCTGGATTGCCTAATTTTTGAGTTATTTCCCTTTGAATATTGAAAAATATCAATTTTAGCCGTCTTTGCTCGATAACTCAAAAACCGTTTGAGATAATTTTATGAAACTTCACACAAATGTAAAGCACCATATTACGTGTGCAGAGCGCAGGAACCCAAACTCTGGATTGTCTACTTTTTCAGTTATAGGCTTTTGAATATTAAAAAATGGCAATTTTAACTATGTCCGCTCCATAACCGTTTCTGATATTTTCATGAAACTTCAAATAAATGAAAAGCACCTTGAGATGATGTGCAGAGTGCAGGAACCATAACTCTGGTTTGCCTACTTTAGGAGTTATTGCCCTTTGAACATTTAAAAAGGCAATTTTGACTGTGTCGGCTCCATAACTCACAAACCATTTGAGATATTTTCATGACACTTCACACAAGTGTAAAGCACCATGAGACAATGTGCAGAGCGCAGGAACCCTGACTCTGATTTGCCTACTTTAGGAGTTATTACCCTTTGAACATTGAAAAATGGAAGATGAAATTTAGTATAAACATGGAAATTCTGGTAATGTATCATGCTCATTGAAATGAGGGACAAGGGCTCACAACTCTTAGAGTTTTTCCAGATAATGTAAAATTTTCAACAGTTATTTCTTGTTCATAACTGTTTTCTCTGCAGCTTAAATAACTTTCTTCTCTGACAGCGCTGAAGCGGGGCTATAGTCAGATCCTCTGACAGCTCTAGTTAGGAAAAAACTTTGTCATCGCTCTAGCGTCGTCACTTGCTGATGGATTTTAATATAACTTCACACAAATGTTTGATATAATAATATCTCAAGCAAGTTCAACTTTTCAGGATCCTGGGGTCAAGGTCAAGGTCACTGTGGTTATTTTTAGAAAAAAAAACTTTGTCATCACTCTAGCATGTCTAGTGCCTACATTTATTGATGGATTTTAATATAATTTCACACAAATGTTGGGTATGATAATATCTCGAGCAAGTTTGTTTTTCAGGTCCTGGGCTCAAGGTCAAGGTCACTGCAGCTATTTTTAGAAAAAACTTTGTCATCGCTCTAACGTCGTCATTTGCTGATGGATTTAATATAACTTCACACAAATGTTGGGTATGATAATATCTCAAGCAAGTTTGACTTTCAGGGTCCTGGGCTTAAGGTCAAGGTCACTGCGGCTATTTTTAGAAAAACTTTGTCATCACTCTAGCATCTGCATTTGCTGATGGATTTTAATATAATTTTCGAACCCGTCTGATATTTTATATGCATGTAAAGGCACCCAATATGGAATCATAGCTGGAGACAGTCCTATGAGGATTGCCTCTGTGTATCTGTCCACCAACCAGTTTTGTTAAACTCCATTTTGAAGTACAGTGAGTATACACAGTATACTGCTCTTTAACTGGGATTATGGTTCCTGTTCCGACTATTGCACGTTCGGGGAACATCCATCGGTTTCACCGATATTCTTCTTTGTGCAAGCATGGTTGATCATGCAGGACAAGTGAAATTTTGAAGAATTTTCAAGCTCCTGGTAACCATACTCCTTCAGTTTTAACCTTTATCTATCTGAATGCATTTATTTAGCCAAACCCATTTCTTACTGTCAACCAATCAAATAACTGAATGTAATCTATACGTCCGAATTTGCAAATTGAATGACAAGCACTGTAGATCCTGATCAGATGGCTTCTTCAGAAGTCATCTGATCTGGATCTACACTGTTTGCAAAGCTAGGGTTGTTGTGTTCAGCAGAATAAGGGTAAATAAAATTGACATATTTCAGAATATGCGGATGAGATGAGAAAGAAACAGCCTCGAGGACGTGTGAGCCATGTGGCCACGGCAGCCTATGGAAATCTACTCCTGGTGGTCGGTGGTTTCTCTGGCTATGTCAAGGGAGATCTTATGGCCTTCAAGTTTCCATCCTATGTTGCACCACCTCAGGTAAAACACAATCAAATGCATGCTAAGAAGGAGCATTTCGGAATAGTTGAATTAGCATACCCAGCATTTGCGTTAGCACAAAAAATGAGTCTGGGATGCGATTTCACTAGTGCCGGATTCAAAAAATACCGTTGGCGCTAAGTAACTTTTATTATGTGCTGTGCCACTCATCAAAGACGCCGACACGAGATCGTAGTAGCTCGATAGTGTGCCAATTTTATCGGCTACTTGAGGTGAATAGCGATAATTAAGCATTCGTCACATGCAGACCACCTCAGATTAACTATAGATAAATGAGTAACAATTTAATCATGCTAATTGGGACTCAAAAGAACAGGAGAAATAAATGTAACCTTGCGTAAAAAGTCTTGGTTACATGTATACATGCATTGCTAGTCAGAAAACGCTGGACAAAGATGTCATCGTAAGACAGCATGTTGTGCTTAGATCTGTCTGTGCAGCGATAAAGAGTGACAAACTATGAGTAAATACTGGTAAAAACCAGACACAAAAACTGAGATGTGCGACCGTAGTATGCCGCAACAAACTTATTAATATGCCAGTCCATATTACAAACCATTACCAGTTATTGTCCATTACGTCATGTGCGACAGTTATAATATTTTTCATTCATTGGGTGATTATTGTCCAAGGGGGTGAATATATAATGAGTTGGTCAGTTATTGACACTGTCAAAAGTAAACAACCACCGTGACTGAACAATCAAAGATGCTTTTTAACAAAGTTGCGAATTTCAGGCGGTGACATACATGTGTCGGGAAACGGCTTGTGTAGCAATAAACCAAAGGCGAGGGTAAGAGTGCTGACTCTTTAATCATTAGGTCTCTCACTGCGTTGGTTCTAGATGCTAAGTTCTGCAACGGAAGGTCTCATCAGGATCTACCTGTTTACCACTCATTGAGCATTTTAGACGTAACATCGGGTAGTAAATTGTACTTGTTCAAATGTTAACTCTTATCTTGCTGTTCACGACAATCCCTATCTTTGCAAACAGTGTAGAGCCAGATCAGATGGCTTCTGAAGAAGCCATCTGATCAGGACCTACACTGTTTTACATTCAGTTTATGAATTTGTAGCAATCAATTACATCATATATTTTGATTGGTTGATAGACAGTAATGGGTGTGGCTTAAATGAATATTCAGCAAGATAAGGGTTAAAACAAGTGTGGTAAGGAGTTTGGGTGTCTGAATATTTAGGATAAATAGAGTAGCACATAAATTTTTTCATTATTTCAGACTGAGGCGAGTCTTGACCTAGATTTCTGCAGCAACTACACGCGTATTGACAAATGTGGCTACAACCCAGAATGTTTCTATTGCAACAACATATCAACCACCAACATGGAGGGGTGTATACACAGGACTCAAAATCATGTAAGTGAGGCAATGATTTGGTCTGTTTAGCTTCTCAATATGGCAGTAAGGAAACTGAGCTCAGGATCCGAGTCCAATGCTCATTCCACTCTGCATATCATGTTCACGAAGTTGCAGGTTCATCATCCAGGGGCGAGTTGTTCAAAACTGAAAAGTAAACTATCATAAAAGCTCAGATCATTTCATATATCAAATGCTACGAGGGTAGGCTGAAAAGTTTTGAGCCTGACCAAGAAGCAGGCATTGAAGAGCCATGAAATTTTGTATTCATTAAATCCAAATCTTTATTACTTGATTTGACTCAAATGAGTTCAAGTTTACCTGCAATAACGTAGAAATTCTAGACTTTGAAAATTGATACTAGCACGTTTTTGAGAAAATGGACAAAATCTGGCATCGTGGTGTCATCAAGTACCTCCATAAAAAGGGGTTAGCTCCTAAGGACATTCATGCCGATATGGTCACTACATTAGGGGATAAAGCTCCTTCGTATGCAACCGTGAAAAGGTGGGCAGCAAATTTTAAGATGGGCAAGGACAGCCTTGAAGATGATGACCAGTGTGGACGACCAACAACGGCAACAACTGAGGAAACCATCAGCCAAGTGCACAGGGCCGTGATGGATGACAGGCGTTTAACTGTGAATCAGTTGGCTAACACTGTTGGCATCTCCCGTGAACGAGTAGAGAACATTCTACACAGTGAATTAGGAATGTCGAAGGTTTCCGCCAGATGGGTGCCACGGCTTTTGACGCCTGACCAGACTGAACCTGTCACAAGCCAACTTGGCTATTTTTGAAGCAGACCAAGATGGTTTACTTGACCGTTTTGTCAGTCAGGATGAGTGTTGGGTTCATCATTTTGAGCCAGAGACCAAAAGGCAATCCATGCAATGGAAGCACCCTGGCTCACCCACTCCAAAGAAGGCAAGTCGTCTCCTCTGCAGGGAAGGTGATGGCATCAGTGTTCTGGGATGCCAAGGGTATAATATTCATAGATTACCTTCAAAAGGGCAGAACAATTAATGGGGATTATTCTGCAGATCTGATAAAACAATTGCGAAAAGCAATTAAGGCTAAACGACCCGGAAAATTGACAAAAGAGGTCTTGTTCCATCAGGACAATGTGCCTGCTCAGAAATCGGTTGTCGGAATGGCTGCTGTGCATGACTGTGGCTTCACACTTGTCGATCATCCTCCGTATTCACCTGATCTAGCTCCATCAGATTATTTCCTGTTTCCAAACATGAAAAAGCACTTGGCTGGGCAGCATTATCGGTCAGACGAAGAGGTGATAGCTGCTGTGGAGGAGTTTTTCAGGGACCAAGATGAGACCTTCTATACCACTGGGATCCAAGGACTCCAGCATCGCTGGAGGAAGTGTGTGGACAGGAAGGGAGACTATGTTGAACAATAAGGCACTTTCAGCATGGACAAACCATTAGATATTGGTCAGGCTCAGAACTTTTCAGCCTACCCTCGTACATGTTGATTTTCTTTTGCTGAAAAAAAGTGAGTAGCTTTTGCATTGCATTGCAAAAGCTACTCACATTTCTTTAGCAAAAACACCTCTGTATTAGATATTGTGCTTTCCAGAACAACAAACATTTTGATTGTTAACGAGTTCGTTAAGCTAATGATGCTTTGAACAACGAGGCCCTGGTCATTGAATACTCTGTCATACAGATTGAACCTGAAATATTTCCTGCTTTCATCCAGTCGATGCAAGGTTAGTTGATGGCAAAAGAATGTGTGTTGGTTTGGAACGTCTAAGCCTTCCCAGAAAAAGCATGGTTAGGTTAACTGACCAGCTAGAGATGGCCTTGGGAGAGTGCACAGGGCAGTTATAACTTAAATTCTCTGAATTCCATTTCTCACCGGGGGACACAATATCCCACACCTATAGGACACCCTAATAAATTTTTTTTAGCTTCTCCCCACATAAAAAAAAAAAAAACACACACCTCTAGAAAAAAAAAATATATGCTTTTTCTCCTAACACAAAAAATAAAAAAAAATGAGTAAGGGTATTGGGCGAGTCTGGACCACCCCCCGAAAAAAAAAAAAAAAAAAAAACACACCCCTAAAAAAAAAAAAAACACACACCTCGAGAAAAAAAAAAAAAGAGGAAGGGAATACTGTGGCAAAGTGATGAAAGGGGGGGTGAAAAAAAAAACACACACCCCTAAAAAAAAGCACCTCTGGGTCCCCCCTAAAAAAAAACACACCTCGAGAAAAAAAAAAAATGCTTTTTCTCCTAACACAAAAAATAAAAAAAAAGTGAAGGGAGTACAGTGACAAAAATGGGTGAGGGGTGGGTGAAAAAAAAAGTGAAGGGAGTACAGTGCAAAAATGGCTGAGGGGGTGAGAAAAAGAAAAAAAAAAAAATAACACAAAAATAAAAAAATGAGGGTTTGTGTATATAATAAAAAAATATCTAAAACTCAGTAATCTGTAATTCTTGTTCATAAAAACTACCTTTTATTTCTTCGCCTTTTAAATCATTTATTTTATAAGTAACAGGATTTGTATTTAAAACTTCTTTAATTACAAATATTTCTCTTGTCCAACGAGTTGTATAACCCTTTTCAAATTTACCTTTCTTTTTTGCTATTCTAACTCTATCCCCAACTTTGAATTTAGGTTTTTTAATTTTCTCATCATTTTCTGGATATAAATTTTTATACACTGTTAATTCATTTTCTAATTTACTTGCTTCAACAGGTGTCATTTTAATAGAAGAATGTACTGTATTATTATAATTTTCAACCAATTCATCTAATACATCATAATATTTAGTAGTTTCATTTGCAGTAAAATATTTATACATATGCTGTTTCATAGTGCCTATCCATCGTTCTACTACACTAGATTTTTCTTCATTCTCAGTTGAATATAATTCTATATTATTATCTTTTAACAATTCTTTTACTTGTCGATTATAAAATTCAGAGCCTTTATCTGACCAGATGAACATCGGTTTTCTTTCTTTAAATAATGTTTTAAACGCCTCAGTAACTGTTACTCCTGTTTTATTTTTTAAAGGAATTAACCAACCATATTTACTAAAAACATCTATAACAGCTAATAAATATTTATAGTGTTTATTTTGTTTTGAATATTGTTGCATATCTGCCAAATCAACCGCCCATGTTTGATCTATTGAATCAACATAAACACGTCTTTTAGGAAAAGATTTTATAACTCTATGATGTAATTCATCTGCTAATGTATTTGTTATTTTTTCTTTATCGGATATGAATCTATTTTTGTTGGATCCACACTCAGAACATTTACCTTTTAACATCTGTCTATTATTGGCTGTTGTTACTTGTTTCACTGAATCATTTTCAGTATGCTTTTTACAACGTAAACAATATATTTTTGGATGCTCCATTTTTAAAGGAATTAAAATTGTTTCTTAAAAAATGGAGACAAAAAAAGATAAAGTTTTATCTAAGTCAAAAGATTCATATAAACTAATACTATTAAGATCAAAAAAAACATAAATCAGGTATTCATGTATTTAATTATAAAGTTAGTCTAAAAGATAAAACACCTCAAGCATTTATAAATGTGTTTGACCATATGATAGACTATTCTATAAAAGACTTCCCTAATGGTAGAATTAAAATAGTCCCTTTACATGAAATTATACTTACTAAACATAAAAGCTGGCCTATAAGAACATATAATACAGTTAGACAGTTATTTATGGATCAAATGGAAAGATTATTAAACAGTGCTGAAGAATTAAATTTAGAAGAAGTTATTTTTGAAGTTACTATTATTCCAAATAGATCGGGTAAAGGTAAAGGTTTAAAAATATTAGATGAAATAAATAAAAGAAGTATTATACGAATAAAAAATAATGATACAATTTGTTTAGCAAGAGCAATTGTAACTGCTTTAGCTTCTAATAATTTATTAGAAAATGTAGAAGAAAATGAAATAACTTATATTAAGAAAGGTAGAGTAAAACAAAAAGAATTAGCACTAGATTTACTTGAAAAAACAAATGTAAATATAAAAGAAGAAGGTAACGATTTAGATGATTTAAAGATTTTTGAAAATTATCTTAATGTTAGAATAATTGTTTTTACGTCGAATAATATTGAAAATATTTTATATGGCGGTGATGAAAAATTTGATAATCAATTATATTTATATTATCATGATGATCATTTTGATGTAATTACTAATGTAACAGGATTTTTAGCTAAACGTAGATTTTGTAAAACATGTTTAATAGGATATACTGAACAGCATACATGTAATAATACAGTAACAACTATTAGAAAACAAAATACTTGTGATAAATGTAATAAAACATATACAGATAAAAATCATATATGCAATGAAATCACTTGTTCTATATGTTATGAAAAATATATGAAAGGCACTGAACATTTATGTTATATGAATCCGTTAAAAAGAAAAGAAGTAAAAGATAATAAATATATTTATTTTGATTTTGAAGCTAATCAAGAATCTGGTTTTCATATCATGAATTTTTGTATAGCTTATGATTTAGAATATATTTACTGTTTTAGAAAAAACTACATAAAAAGATTAAAATGTGATTTTGATATTAATGAAATAGATTTATCGAAAATAGATTTAGACAATTGTTTTGATGATGTGGAAAAAATAGAATGTGAATCTGATTCTGTAATAGATAATTTTTGTAAATATTTTATAAGAGATAACTTTAAAAGCTATACATTTATTTCCCATTATGGTAAAGGTTATGATATGCAGCCTATTTTAGGTTGGATAATAAAAAATAAAATAGAACATAATTATATTTCATCAGGATTAAAATTAACAGCTATATTTATAAAAGGAATAAATTTAAGATTTATAGATTCTATTAATTTTACTCTATGTGGATTAGCTGCATTTCCTAAAACATTTGGTTTTGAAGGTAATAAAGGATATTTTCCTCATTATTTTAATACAACAGACAATCAAAACTATAAAGGTGTTTATCCTGCAAAAGAATATTATGGATATAATTCTATGACAATTAAAAATAATGAATTATTTGATAATTGGTATAATAATGTTGATAAAGAATTTAAATTCTATAAAGAAATATTTTATTATTGTTTATTAGATGTTTTAATTTTAGCAAAAGGATGCACAATATATAAAGATCTATTTTTAAAAATAACAGATAATTATATTGATCCTTTTCAAAGTATTACAATTGCACAATGTTGTACTAAAATATTTAAAACATTAATGTTAACAAAACAAACAATAGGTATTCATAAAAAGATGACAATTAAAGAAGTATATTCTCAAAAATCAATACAATGGCTAGAGTATATTTGTTTAGAATATGGTATCAGAATACAACATGCTAAAAGAGGCGGTGAAAAGATAATATACTATAATGATAAAGTATATAAAGTTGATGGATATTATTATGACAGGAAAACTAAATCAGCTCATATATATGAATTTTTAGGATGTTATTGGCATGGATGTCCGAAGTGTTATAATCCTGAAGAAATATGTAAAAAAGACAGAAATAAAAAAACTATGAAAGAGTTATATGATCACACAATGAAACGATTAGATGATTTACAAGAAAGTGGTAAATACATAATACATACAATATGGGAATGTGAATTTGATCAAGAAAAATATCCTGAAGTTGATCCACATTTAAAACCTATTGATAAAAGAGATGCATTTTATGGTGGAAGAACAGAAACTATACAATTATATAATAATCTTTCTGACTTAAAAGGAAAATATGTAGATTTTTGTTCTCTATATCCTACAGTAAATAAGTTTTGTGAATATCCAATAGGACATCCAGTTACTTATAATAATGTATCTATAGATGATTATATTAACAGAAATTATTTTGGAATAATTAAATGTAAAATATTACCACCAAGAAAATTATATCATCCTGTTTTACCATATAAACAATTAACTAGTGATAATACTCATAAATTACTTTTTGGTTTATGTAGAACATGTATGAATAAAATATCTGTTAAATGTACACATATAAAAGAAAAGTTTGAATCGAAATATGATAAAGCACATGCTATTAAACGTTGTAGTGAATGTATTAATTATAAAACAGAAAAATGTAAACATTCAGATGAAGAAAGAGTATTAGTAGGAACTTGGCCTACAATTGAAATAAATAAAGCAATAGAAAAAGGATATAAACTATTAAAGATATATGAGTTAGAACATTTTGAAAAGACTTCAACAAAAATATTTGAAAAATATGTTAATACATTTATGAAATACAAGCAAGAAGCCTCAGGTTGTAAATGTAATTATAAAGTAAAATGCGGTTGTGATGAAAAATGTAAAGATATTAAAGAATGTCCTAATCTTATATCAAAAGAAGGTTTATGTGATTCAGATTGTAAAAATGATCATGAGTGTGAAACAAAAATACAGTATCTCATAGATAATGCTGTTTATGATTTAGATATAGATAAAGTTAAATATAATGCAGGATTAAGGTTTATAGCTAAAATATGTTTAAATTCTTTATGGGGTCATTTTGGAATGAGAGATAACTTTACTCAAAAAGAATATTGTTTTAATTTAGAACGAATAACTAATATAGTATTTAATAATAAATATACAGATATAAGTACTATGATACTAGATGAAGATATTGTATTAACTGAATATAAAAATAAAGAAGAATATACTAAACCTAATCCAACTGTTAATGTTTATATAGCATTATTTACAACTGCACATGCAAGATTAAAATTATTTGAATTATTAGATATCTTACAAGAAAGAGTTATGTATTTTGATACTGATTCGTGTATTTACCATGATGATGGATCAGAAGCATGTAAAAAGATAGAAAGTATGATGGGTAAGAAGCTAGGAGATTTAACAGATGAAATTGTTGATAAACATAATGCTAATCATATAGTACAATTTATATCTGCTGGTCCAAAAGATTATTCAATGAAATTTGATACAGGTAAAATTGTTAGTTGTTGTAAAGGATTTAGATTAAATGTAGAAGTAGAAGAAAAGATTACATTAGATAAAAAAGTAAAACTAATTACTGATGAAAATGAAACATATGAAACTGTTAATTATAAAAATATAAAAATAGGAAAAGATCATCAACTTAAAACAGTTAAACAAGTTAAATCTTATGATTATATGTTTGATAAAAGAATGATATATAATGAAAATGAAAATTTAATTAGAAGTTTTCCTTATGGTTACTAAAGAAAAATATAATTTATTTTTTATTCTTTAAAAATGGTAATAGAAGCGTACACCGAAAAAGATGATCCTGATGCTAAAGTTATATTAGGAAGAATAATGTTATCAAGTTATCAATTATGTTGTTTAAGAGATGATGGGGAATGTCCTTTAACACCTGAACAGATGAAAATAATGGACAAGTTTGAAGGTAAAAAAATATCAAAGTTTCCACCTGGATGGGATGCTTTTATTAGACCAGATAAAGTTTATGAATATGTTTATGGTGAACCATGCCCCAAAGATTAGTTTTTAACTATTTCTTTATATCAACTTCCATGCAACAAATCCTGTTAATGCCATACCACCAACAACAAATGCAATCTCTCTATTTTTCTGGTCTTCTGATGGAGTATAATAATCATTTAATGTAGGATCCGGAGGTAATGCCTGTAAATCTTTACCTGTAATATAATAATATTGTTTCATTGCTTGGTCAACATCATCAAATTTCTGAACTGCATGATGTTCTTTTTGTAATTGTTCATTAATAAAATCTAATCTTTGTGTTCTTTCTTTACTCCATTTTGCTTTTGCTGCTTCTAATTGTTCCATTGCCTTATCATGTCTTTCTCTCTCTTTATCTGCATCTTTTCCAATATTTGAAAACAAATAATTACTACCCGAAAAAGCAAAGGCATTTACTACTGCTCCACCAAGCATCATCACCACTGCACTCGCCATTTCTTCTGGGTAAAAAATTAATACCTATTTCATAATATCAGCAGGAATAATATTGTGTTTAATCAACATATCTCTTGTTGCCATTGCAAGTAATATATCAATAGATAACATTCCAATATCGGCCATATTTAAAGTAGAAGTAAAACAAAGATCAGGAATTGATTCAATTAACTTACTCCACCCATAAAAGACACCAAAGGGAAAGAAATACAAACATTAAGCGACCAGACCATAATGGAAACCTAAACAAAGGAAGGCCATAAGGACAGTTACTTTCCCACAAAATGGCCATAAGGTCATCCGAAACTAAAAGACACAAGTGATACACACAGTAAGTAACAAACAACAACATAAAATAAATCGCCACAGAAGAGCCGCCTTGGAACGGTCAGTGGAAGATTTCCACTGGGGGGCTTAAATCGATTTTACGTGGCCACAATCCTCGCCCTTACTTCCGTCGCGATTTAGACAAATAATTTGTTCAGTCCGCATGAAGGCCTCCTAACTCATCAGTGCAACATCTCCGTGAACACAAAAATCAAAGAACCACAGAGGTGAGACAACGGTGAGGACTCGACAGCAAGAAACCACTGAAATGCTGGAGCAAAAGAAAACCAACAGTTAGACTCCGATGAGCCCGACCAGAGACAGAGCATCAGGCACCAACCAACATTACCTTGAATTAGATCTCTCTAATTCTCAATAAGCCTTTACGTTGGAGCCGTCATAGAATCTGAGGCCTGACCCACCGGCGTGCAATTAAAGAGGGAAGCAAAGTTGCCAACCGTGATTGGGTTAACTACCATGCATGCAGTCTGTCGTATAATATCCATGTTGTACCCAATCTTTTTATATCGAAGAATGATTTTACGAAATTGGGTACTGAAGTCATTGCGGTTATATATTTTTCTGAATTTAAATACTAAGTCACCATAAAATTCGGGTTCCGATAGACCTTGTTGCAGAAGAGATTTAAGTCCAATATTGAATTTTGAAATTAAATCAGAATGGCGTCTATAAAATTTTGAAAAGGCTTTGCGTAGTTTATGGTACCGATAACCCTGATTAAGGAGTTTAGCCGTTAATAATTTATTACGAGTGTTGAAGTCAGTTACATGACTACACACTCTAGCAAATCGAATTAATTGCGAAATATAAACGCCATAGGATGGCGCACGAGGAACATCACCATCCAAAAAAGGAAAATTTACAATCTCAAAATCAAAGTCATCGCGTTTATCATAAATTTTGCACGAAACAAATCCATCTACAATAGATAGATGTAAATCCAAAAACGGGGCCTCGGTATCAGAAGAATTTGCCCTATTTAACTGAAGTTCTAGGGGGTAAATCTGACTGATCAAACCATCAAAATAGGTATTATCAATATTTAATAAATCATCTAAATATCTAGAAGTAGAGCTAAAAGCTTCAATAATTTCAGATTGGTTATCAATGGAAAGCGACAAAATGAAGTCTCTTTCATAACAATACAAGAACAGATCAGCCACAAGAGGTGCGCAATTAGTACCCATCGGAATACCCACAATTTGTCTAAATAACTTAGTACCGAATCTAATATAAATATTGTCAAGTAGAAAGGTGAGGGCATCACACACTTTCTGACATGACCAAAGTGTATAATTCTTATGCTCTTTAGAAGTGAAAAATGCATTTCTGACATTACATGCAAGATAGAGAGAATCTTCTCTGTGAAAAGCCCATTCAATTAAATCATTAAGCTTTTCTTTTATAAGATTATGAGGAAGTGTAGTGTAAAGAGTGGAAAAATCGTAGGTAGACAGACTAGAAGCACGAAACTGTCTAGATTTCAATTTATTTAAAACATCATTCGAATTTTTTATAGACCAAAACAGATTTCTTCCTGATCTTTCAAAGACTTTATCACAATATTTAATTACATGCGTTTTAATAGCAGTAAGACAGGAAGTTAATAATTTAGAAAGTTCAGTGGTAGTGCAAGAGCTAGAATTTGCAATAAACCGTGCTTTGTAAGGTTTTTTATGAAGTTTTGGTAACCAGTATAGCGTAGGAAGCTTGTCTTGGCCTTCGTTAACACACACAGCAAACTTGGTGGCTGAAAGACAAACATGTTTATCTACTATAGCTCTCTCTTCAGCTAAAGGCTGAAGTTCATAGGCCTTAGTACCACCAAGCTCCTGCTTAAGCGTGTTAACATAGTGGAGCCGTCACACAACGACGACGTTGTTAGCGGCCTTGTCTGCAGGGGCCAAAACAAACTTCTTATGAAATTCTTGAATACCTAGTTTAAGATGACGTAAAGACGTCTTGGGCTTAGGAGGTAATAAGTTAGTATTTTGAGAATAGAAAGAAATGCGTTTATTCACTAGTTTTAAAATGCTAAGTTTCCAGTCCTTAAGGGCTTTATGCTCAACATACTCTCGCTTACACCATCGATTACCGAATTCATTCAATGAAGCAGCGATTTCATCTCTACATTTACTGAAATCAATTTTTGAAGGAAACCGATATTTCGGTCCTTTAGAAATTATATTCCTTATCCTTGAATCAGGAATAATTTTCAAATTGCCAGTAATTACATGACCAGCAGCAGAATAGCAATACTTTGAGTTTTTACAATCACATGAATCAGGAGTATTAGTATCAATATCAAGATCTGAAACAAGTTTATTGAAATTAAAAATGATAGATCTAACAGGTTTGTTATATTTATAGCAAATTATAGGTGTTTCAGTATTTTGAAAATAAGCAGGAATGGAAGAAAGTACGGATCTCTCACGGAAGATACTGGGCAAATCTATAAAATCCATACCCTTATTAATGAAGGATATTTTGAAGAAATGGCGTTTATGATTAATTTCAGAATCAATGTAAGGACGGAGAGTATGCTGAGTATAGCCTCTAGTTAAGAGAGCCGCATCATATAACTGATGAGAACTATCGTAGAATTTATTCGCCTCGGTGTCCAGAAGACGTAAAACAGAAACGGGTAATGAACTTAAAAATGAAAGCATAGAGTGGCGTCCATGATTTAATAATATAATAGACAGTCACTTCAGTCTAGTATTGTTTCGTTTAAACGCACGTGATTTACGTTTAAAGTTACCATTTTTCCTGGTGCCGTGAGATCTAGTTCTGCGTTTTCGACATTCCAGGAGTGAGAAAATATCAAAGTCCGGCATTCTGGAAATATTACCCTCATGATAAATGTTGTCATTAAATCCCAGTGGAAAAGGGGTCTGTAAAAATTTAATCCATTTCAGTTCAGCTTCATGTCTTTTGATTATTTTGAATCTAGTTGTAGAATTTGCATCGTAATAAAGTTTTTCCACTGGTTGTATAACAATGTTATTTACAGAATGACCTGTACGTCGAAAGTGACGGTACAAGAAAGTGTCAGTTTTCTTAGGCTTACTCATTCTACGATAATGCTCGTTCAATCTAGTTTTAAGCATGCGGTTAGTTTGACCGACGTACTGCATATTACAGTTTGCAGCACGTCAAGTAATTAGATAAATTAAATCTGTAGACTGTCATGTCAAATCAGACATGTTAACTACAGAGAAGCGTCTACCGTTTACAGATGAAGTAACGGTAGACGCAGTGCTTAAATGCGAACAACATCTGCACCTCTTGGCATTGCACTTAGAAATGCTAGGATACATTCCACTTCTTTTCCACGGATTAGTATATTTTCGAAGGATGGGCGATTTGAGAGGAGATAGTCTTATACGAAGACTACTCCCAAAAACATTGGTATTGCCTGCTCCTTTGAGATTAACTGAAGTTACAGAAGACAAATTTAAGGGTCTAACCAATACCGAAGGCAACATAGTATTAAAGTTCTTAATAGAATGGGGAATCCGTACAGAAGAAGCAGAGTGTAACCTAAGGGGTGATATTGATATTTTAAATGTATTTGTAATACTCATTTTGGTTAATAAGGTTGTGATACCGTCAAAACTAAAGCGATGTTCATACCGGTTATTAAATAAATACTGAAGAAGATTCCTTCGAATAGAAGGAAGGTACAACAAAAGCCCACAAAACATCCTAGTCTACTTAAAGTACAGGGATGTCAAACAAGCAGTTGTTATACAACGAGGAACGAACATCGGTTTAATAATGACCTTCAACAGGTATCTAAAGGATGTCAATTGATGGAACAGTGAAAAGCAATTGCATAAGCAATCCCTGAGGATTGGAAAAATAAGAGCATTAAATGCATGTACGGGGAGACCTTTTACAGCCGCCACACGGCACAAACAAAACAACCCTGATATGCAAAGTAGAAGTAAAACAAAGATCAGGAATTGATACAATTAACTTACTCCACCCATAAAAGACACCAAAGGGAAAGAAATACAAACATTAAGCGACCAGACCATAATGGAAACCTAAACAAAGGAAGGCCATAAGGACAGTTACTTTCCCACAAAATGGCCATAAGGTCATCCGAAACTAAAAGACACAAGTGATACACACAGTAAGTAACAAACAACAACATAAAATAAATCGCCACAGAAGAGCCGCCTTGGAACGGTCAGTGGAAGATTTCCACTGGGGGGCTTAAATCGATTTTACGTGGCCACAATCCTCGCCCTTACTTCCGTCGCGATTTAGACAAATAATTTGTTCAGTCCGCATGAAGGCCTCCTAACTCATCAGTGCAACATCTCCGTGAACACAAAAATCAAAGAACCACAGAGGTGAGACAACGGTGAGGACTCGACAGCAAGAAACCACTGAAATGCTGGAGCAAAAGAAAACCAACAGTTAGACTCCGATGAGCCCGACCAGAGACAGAGCATCAGGCACCAACCAACATTACCTTGAATTAGATCTCTCTAATTCTCAATAAGCCTTTACGTTAAATCTACTTTTGGTGGTGGTCTTTTCAATAGTTTTCTTCCTAATTCTGCGTATCCAACCGTTAATACTGTTTCCACTCCAGCATGATATAACATGTTTACTATTTGTTTTCCATCAATTTGTGTTGCCATTTTTATAAGAATTTTTTTGATTACTTAAACTCAAATGGATCTATTTCTTTCTTTTCCTTTCTCTTTGGAACAGGTTCTGGTGTAGTAACTTGTTTATTAGATTTAGCAGTATATATATATAATCCCAATCCAACAACCCCTACTACAACACATAAAGGTATATAATTTTTGTATTGAACTTCTTGAACTTCATCCTTAACTATATTTGAAACTTCATCATCATCTTTTGTTATTTTTAAATTATCTTTTGTTTTAGATTTTAATTGTATGTTTTCTTTTTTCATTGTTTCTATTTCTTTTCTTTTTAATTCAGCTTTTAATCTTTTTGCTTCTGCACCTTTTTTACCAGCAGATACTCTTTTTGGGTTTTTTATTTTAGGTTTTTCTTCAATTTCAACAATTTCATTCATCTTTTTTTAAGTCAATATTTTCATTTTTTTTATCAGTGAAATCAATATGTCTCGCTGTTGTTAACATTGCAGTAAAAGGAGCAAGATACATTCCATATCTATAATACAATTCACAACAAGTACTTGTTAAAGCATGATTGATAAAAGGGTCTTCCTCTAAGTCTTGTATTAATTTAGGTGGGTTAGTAACATTGAGATACTTTGACACACCCATAACATACAAATTTATAAAAGAATTCCCCAACGTCTTAGTCATACTTGCACCAAGTCTTGCTTCGTATCTACGGTATAGTTTTTCTATTTGTTCTGGTGTCATTGTATCAATGTCTGACATTTGTAAGTCTTTACCAAGATATTGTTTGCTTCCTCCACCAGCAACAAGGGCTGATAATCTTTCACGTTTTTTGTCTTCATGGTCATCTTTTTGTTCTGGTAACTCAACATCTTTCAATAATTCTTCGGCGTTCATTTTATATAGTTTATTTTTTACTTTATAAAATTTATTTTTAATTTTAAAATAATTAAATATTATATATCCAACTATTGATAAGACAGCAGTGTTTGTTATAATTGTTAGTGTTTCAAGAAGCATTGCTTTTTTATTGCTTATTTTTTAAGCATTACTTAAGCATTACTTAAGCATTACTAAAGCATTACTTAAGCATTACTTAAGCATTACTTAATCAACCACCCAATAATCAGTAGGTTGGTCGGTTTTCAAAATTAATTTACGATGTTTCTTTTTTTTTAGTTCTTCCTTTATTCTTTGTCGGCCTTCCAGTGTAGGAATAACATCATTCTCTCTCAAACAATTTTCAAAACTATCTCTATCTTTCATATAGAAAATACATAACCATTTTGTTTGTTCTCTTAAATCTTTTAAAACTGAATTGTATCTTTGAGATATAACCCATACTGATTGTTCTGCGTGTCTACCAGAAAATGCTAGTTCGGATAACATGTCTTTTTTCTTTGTTAGTTCTTTTGTGGCACTGCAGTCATCGATGATATACAGGGTTGGTTTACCTGCAAACTTATTAAAAAACAAACGTAACAGTTCTTGAAGTTTCTCTGTTCCATCTTTTATTACAGGATTCACGATTATAATATTTTTTGTTTTTGGTTTTCTAACATCACCAATCCAATCACGATTTTTGTATGCCTTGTTCCATTGAATGGTTGGGCAAAGTATAACAATATAACTAAATATACCTTTATATTCATCTTCAAGTAAGTCTAAAACAAATTCAGTCTTTCCACAACCAGTTTGGCCACAAATAATTGCACTGTGTGGATATTTAGGTAGTTCCATTTTAATTGATTAATAATTGGCTTCTCTAAATCTACCATCTTCAAAATTAATTTGTGCATCCTGTATTACAAATAGATAAACATTTATTGCTGCATCTGCTCCTGCTTCTTTCGTTATTTGTATTGTGATGCCTTCTGATGCATTTTCAATTCTTCTTCCTGAACCGTGAAGTGTATTATCATCCGTTGAACGTAAATCTAACCATAATGCATAATTGGTCGTAAGATATTTCTCTAACGTTGTATCAGTAAAATATAAATCTTTAATGACCATACTTGTTTCTCTATTTCTTTTTGAATTTAACGCAAAGAATTTATTTATCTCGTCCCACTGTTGATATGCTTTCATTCCTTGACTGTATAATTGATTTGGGATTCCTTCTATTGTCATTTCTACTTTTGTTATTTCTGGATTGTAATAGTGTTCTGTACTTGTCCTTTCAGGATCTTCGAATAACAATAGAATCCCTTTCATACTTCTAGCTGGGACATTTAAATTAATATTCCATAGTGTATCAGATTTATTTTTTGGTATTTTTCGGTGTCTTAGTATTCGGTCATACAAAATAACCATTTTACCATCAACTTGCTGTCTTATTTCTCTTGATAAATAAGGATCAGAAACAGTATCAAATTCCAAACAAATATTTTTGATTGTATAAGTTGAAGTTGCATCGCCTGATTTAATTACTTTATTATAATCATTGAATGTAAAGTAGAAGTAAAACAAAGATCAGGAATTGATACAATTAACTTACTCCACCCATAAAAGACACCAAAGGGAAAGAAATACAAACATTAAGCGACCAGACCATAATGGAAACCTAAACAAAGGAAGGCCATAAGGACAGTTACTTTCCCACAAAATGGCCATATGGTCATCCGAAACTAAAAGACACAAGTGATACACACAGTAAGTAACAAACAACAACATAAAATAAATCGCCACAGAAGAGCCGCCTTGGAACGGTCAGTGGAAGATTTCCACTGGGGGGCTTAAATCGATTTTACGTGGCCACAATCCTCGCCCTTACTTCCGTCGCGATTTAGACAAATAATTTGTTCAGTCCGCATGAAGGCCTCCTAAGTTCATATTCAAGTCTATCACCGAGTCCTGCTTGATAAAAAGGCATATGGGTTTCCAATAATTCAAAATCAAGTGGAATACAAAACCTGTTTCCATATGCCTTTGCAATGGCTTGATCTTCTTTATCCGCTGTCGCGTTTTCTGCGCCAACTCTATGTTTCAACATGTTTGGTTTGCCAACGCCTTGATAAGCCATATTTATTCGTTCTGTAGGAGTCTTCCAGAGATCAGTATAACAATGATAGATGTCACTATCATCAATTGACATAACTTCATTTCCAGAGATACGAATTGTTGTTTTCTTTATTATTGCTCTTCCTATATTCGGATATATAGTGGCATTTACATCTCTAGAATCTAACTCAATTTCAAATGCTAATCTAACTGTTCCGGGAACAATAACATCATTTCCGGAGAGATTGGGGAATCTCACTAACAATTGTTGATTTTGATCAATAGTTGACGGATTATTGGTTATCACTACACTTTGACGGATTCCTCTTACCCCACGTGGTTCTCTTATTTTTCTGTAAGGGTTTAATTTGTTTCCATAGGTCGACATTTTTTAAAGGAAAAATTTAATATAAAAAAATGGCGGAAGGATTTAATTTTGAGAATCCTACATTTAAAGAAGATGATTATGGTGATGAAGATGAAGATGAAGATGAAGATGTTGATTCCAGATTACCTACGGTACCCAATGAACATGAACAGAGTATTATTCTAAATCGGAGAAGAACAATCGATGACTTAAGAGGAGATCTCGAACAGACTGCTCTTCAACACTATAAAGAAAATCTTGTAAAGACGTTTTATAAAGAAACAGAGAAGCGATACAAAATGGCGTCAGACAAAATAGATTATGAACAGTTTAGATTGTCAGATGATAGAAAAACTTTATATTGGGTTGTCGGCGACAAAGAAATCAGAATTACTGCAGAACGAGGCCCAGCAGAATTTCTTTCTTTGGCTACTTTAGCAAATGAATACAACCGTGAAGTAGGTAGTGGTGGAACACGGGCAATCAGACAGTATTTAAATTTTCCAGATTATCGAAGTACAACAAAGATATCTCAACGGGCAAGGACGGCTCTGGGAAGTACGCGAAATGATTTGCTAAATGCTGAAGAACAAATTCCAATGCAGGACTTATCTTCTACCCAAGATGTGCAAAATGTAGTAGACACTGCAAATAATGTTGAGACCACTGTTACATCTCTTTTTGATAATTTAGAGCTGCCTGAAGTCAAAAATGCACTCACACAAACAGAAGGTAAAATTTTCAGAGAACTGGAAGCTCTAGATGAGAAACTACAAACTTTCCGTGGTGAACTCACTAATAACTTAGCAAAGCTGACAGACATTGATAAAGATATAGCAAAAGAAAAAAGAAAACTGCAAGAAGCTGAAGAAGTTGAAGATGTAGAGCGGATTAGTAAGGAATTAAAAAAATTGGAAGATGATAGAACTTTAAGACTTGAGGCTGCTAGTGAAAACAAAGAAGCATTACGTAGTCAGATAAACAGGATAAAAGAAACTATTAATAAAGTTTTGAAAGAAGATACTACTCTTGGTGAGAGAATTAAAACATTATTTAGAGAACAAGGGATTACAATTGTTAGTATTTTAACTGCTTTTGGAATGATTATTGGCGTTATTGTTGAGGCAATTATTCCTACTACTGGTAGTGGATCTATAACCCCTAAACCACCTTCATCACAGGGTGGAGTAAAAGAATGGGTAAAAAAACAATTAAGTTATCTTGCTAAACTATTAGCTAATCTAGCAGGTAAAGCAGCAGCAGCACTACCGGGTATTATTGGTGCCATTGTGTCTTGGTTGTTGTCTACTACTGGAAAAGTGGTTAACTGGTTTGGCGAACATCTCTGGACATTGCTTCTCCTTGTTGTGGGGTTATTGTATGCAGCTGCAAGAGAGTATATTAGTAAATCCAATAGATAGCAACAATACCTATTACAATACTTCCTACTATTAATGCTGTTTTGTTGTCTTCGTGTTGTGTTGATTCTTTCTTTTCAACGGGTTCTGGTATAGATTTCTTTGTTTTTGTTTCCTGATGTTTTGGTTCTGGTAGAGATTTCTTTGTTGGTGTACCTTGTATAGTTGCAGGTTGTGTAGTAGGTGCAACAGGTTTAACATTTACATCATTATTGAAACCAAGTGTTTGATTTTCTGTTGCAATTACAATTTTATTATTATATCCAGCGATAGTGCCAATTTGTAATATCATATCACTGGGAGACATATAGAGACCAAGTCCATATGTGTAATCAACTTTACTTCTTGCGTATTTCAATACATTTTGATATTTTGATATTTGAGTAGGCAAATCGATTGGCATGTTAATTGCATCTTCAACATTTGCTAAGAATTGTTTTTGAGCATCAAATCCTGTGCCTATTTTTAGTATTTCTACACGTGTTTGAGATTGTGCTCCTAATAGAGCCCATACAAACATTCTAATACTTTCGTTAATTCGTTCAACACCTGGTTTTGTGAAGCCTTCTGATTTGTCTAATATAAACATTGTCCATGCCTCACTTATATTTACTGTATGTTCTATTTTGTCATTTACACTAAAGAATGGCCCATCACTTCGATGATCTTGTCTGTATTTTCCATCTGGTTTAAAATATTGTGTGTAACTCCCGAGACCACTACATTTAGAACTACTTTCCAGTTTTTGCCTCCAATCCGTGCTAGGTGAAACATCGAATTCATTGCATAACTTTTGGTATTTTGCTTTGTCGTATGGGTTTTTGTAATAACAGAATGAGGCATCTGTCGGTAAAGGTGTTTTAAGTTCTTTCAAAATACGAGCAATACAATAATAAACATGAAATGTATATACTGTTTTAGTTAATCCTGAAGTGTTTTGTAAATGGTCTTGATAACTTACTCCACATCCTGTAGTGGCACACCAGACGGCAAAATTTAATTGACATTGCCACCAGTCAAATGATGAATGAAGCCATGTATTCCACGGTTCATTGGTGTGTAATGTTGGATTTTGATATTTTTGAAATAAGTCAAGAAACGTTACTGGAAAATGGTCATCTTTGTTAACATAAATTGTTTGTTTTACAAGTTCAATATTCTTTTTGGTATATTTAGTATTGTGGTTATATGATGCATTGGGATTGTACTTGAATTCTTTTGGTATCATTTTTTATGTGTAAAAAATGTATCATACAATTTCCGATATTAATAAAACAATATATTTACAACAATATATAGATAATAAATGTGGAAATAAGAGAATTGGATTGAAGAGTTTTACTTATACCATAGGTTGGTATAATTTAATTGATGAATACATCCAAAAAGGAACAGATAAAGCAATACGTTTACCTTCAGGATTTTACAGTTTCCAACAAGTAGCAGATATATTAAAAAGTAATAATATTGTATTATCTGTAAATGAAACAAATGGCATAGTGTTTTTGACGTCGACCGTTGATTTAAAAATAAGCAAAGGATTAAAAGAGATGTTAGGCCTCGGAAATAAAAGACGATTTAATGCAAATCAAACATATGAAGGAGAAATGCCTTTAAATTTTGCGCCTTATAAACAACTATATGTTCATCTTGAGCAGATAAACAGTGCTTGCAATTTCTTTGATGGTGCTCCTAGTAATATTCTTGGTGTTGTTTCTGTTGAAAATAAATCGTTTGGTGATATTGTTCATACACGATTTAGTAATCCGGAATACAAACAATTGACACATGGTGATATTTCAGAATTAAGTATAAGCGTTTGTGATTCTATTGGAGAAAAAATAAACAACAATGGATTGCCAATTAATTGTGTGTTAGAAATTATATAATTATTGTATAAAAATGAGTATATTTGGTGTTAAAAAGTTTACAACATTTGATTCTACAGCGAATGATTTGACTTTACGTGTTAATGATTTGCATAGAAAATTTACAGATTTAAATAGTAGATTACAAAACGCTTATACAAATGAAGACATTACAATAAGTGCTGAATCAAAAGGCCCTTTAATTAGAGGTGAGGTGTTTTCATTTGGAAATGCAGGTAGAGAGCCAAAAGTCGGATATGTTATGATGAGACGTGGTCATATTACAGGTATTAGCCTGTCGAGTGAAAGGTCAAGTGGCGAAGTGCGAGTTGGTGTGTTGGTGGATGGGGTAGTTATAAGTGGGTGTGAAATTACTTTGCGTACAACAATACCAAGAAAACATGATAATTTTGATAAACCATTTTATGTTGAAGCTGGAAGTGTTATTAATTTTATAAGTCTGGGGGCTAATCAAACTGTAGTTAATAGTGTTGCCTCGTTATTAATTGAATTCAAAAAATATATATAAAAATGAAGCAACCGCCGAATTTTGCAAACAGTATATATCCAGATTTACCTAATGAAGACGGACAAAATTATAGATTACAAAAGATATCAGAAATAGAAAAACAATTAATAAAAGAGAGAGATGTAAGAAAGGCATTATACAAAAAGTATAAACGTGGAATTAATATTACTGATTGTGTTGATACTGCATTAATTTCTTCAAGTGTTATTATGGCTGGTGTTGGTTTATCTGTTCCAATTATGTTGCCGTTGGAAATTGCTGCTGTTGTGTGTGGATCTCTGGGTGTTTGTGTTAAGTTAGTGAGACGTAAATTACATGCAAAAACACAAAAACATTATGAGATTAAAACTATTGCTGATAGTAAGTTGAATAGTATTAAAGACTTGATTTCCAAGGCTTTGACAGATGGGGAAATATCTGAAAATGAATTTAAATTGATTTTAGATGAATTAGACAAATATAATAAACTGAAAGATAGCATACATTCAAAACAAACAGGATTAAGTGAGACGGAAAGAAAAAAACTTATTGATGAAGGCAAGGCCCAGGCTTTAGCTGAGGTAAAAAAAAAAATAGGAGAAGCTTGATTTCATTTAATAAAATTATAATAGTAAATAATGATCCCCCACCTATTTATAGGAGCGTAAACTAAATCAATACAAATATGCAGATTTTTACATTCTAATTCTTTGCAAATTTCTTTTACTGACTGTTAAAAGCTATGCATTACGGTGATTCACGGTCCTTTCTGTACTTTGATTATTCCCGTTACGACTTTCAGGCCTTTCTGTACTTTGATTATATCCATAACGACTTTCAGGCCTTTCTGTACTTTGATTATATCCATAACGACTTTCAGGCCTTTCTGTACTTTGATTATATCCATAACGACTTTCAAGCCTTTCTGACAAGACTGATCGGACTGTAAGGGTCTGGTCAGGGTCTTCCCTATTCATAAATGCTAAAAGATACCTTTTTCACATGACATCAATCATATGTGTTCAATCTGCCTTACTGTAGCAGTCAGACTGGCTGAAGGCACACTTTCTCTTATTTGTGGTTTCGAGAAAGGTACATTTTTTCCTGCTATAATGTGTATTGATCCAATAATTTCATTAATGCTTCCACTGAATAGTTATTGATTCTGAATAGGGAATGACAGTAAGAAATAATGTGATTTTTAGCTATCGATTGACGTCACCGTATCAATATTTTATTTACTTATTATATATTTAATACTTAGTTTTATGAATGGGGTTTAGAAATTCCTCTGATAAACAGTACATTGACTTTGATATGATACGGGTATTGGGCCAGCGACTGAAAAAAAACCTATAAAGGTAAAACTTTACCACGTTCTGCAGCATCTGATCTTGACCTGCTCTGTTTGCCAAAAATCAGTCCACATGTTATTGATCCAAAATTGTTCCCTCAGTGTGAATAGTTATGTCGAAAACATTTCATGCCTTTTCTTTTGACATGTAAAAACTTTATAATCTTAAAAGTACAAACAACAGGCCTGTTACCTCGGAAGCTTGAAATGATTAACTATGCGCCTAAAGCACACAGATCATCAGCTGACTTCATATCTTAATGGCGGACTCAATGAAGAAGATGCCTTGGATATGGTTTGAGAGAAATACCTGAGCAGGATAGAAGGTCTTTCCAAAGAGGATTTTCTTTTTTAAATGCCAAAATGAAACTAGAAATTAAATGAGAGTACTTTGATTTATTGTTTGTGATATAAGCGGTGATTTTTTGTTAGTGATATTAGCGGCTGAAGTATCAGGCCTGTAACTTTTCCCGCAAAATTTATGATAACGCTTTGTAAATATGGTTGTATTTTTATATATAAATAATATGATAAATTGGGTTTCCAGTGTAGTATTATGCCTTATAAGGCTTGTTTACTGTAAAGTTAACCTTGGGGTTATAATAGTGTATATCCGTATAAGGAGTGTTTACTATTTTTAGATAAGTTTCGTACAGCCGTAAAAATTAGGACAGATTAAACAGCAGTTTTGTTTTTTTTTGGGCAGAGGAGAGGCAAAAATACTGTACTTCCGGGGGGTGTTTTTTTTTTTTTTTATGGGTGAGCTAGACTCACTTTTTTTAGAGGTGTGCTAGAATTTTTTTTGATGTGTGGCTGTTTTTTTTTTTTTTTAGGGGGGACCCAAAGGTGTGTTTTTTTTTTTTTTTAGGGGTGCGTTTTTTTTTGTTTTTTTTTTCACCCCCCTTTCATCACTTTGCCACAGTACTCCCTTCACTTTTTTTTTCACCCACCCCTCACCCATTTTTGTCACTGTACTCCCTTCACTTTTTTTTTATTTTTTGTGTTAGGAGAAAAAGCATTTTTTTTTTTATTTCTCGAGTGGTGTTTTTTTTTTTTTTTAGGGGTGTTTTTTTTTTTTTTTTTAGGGGTGTGTTTTTTTTTTTTTCGGGGGGTGGTCCAGACTCGCCCAATACCATTACTCATTTTTTTTTATTTTTTGTGTTAGGAGAAAAAGCATATTTTTTTTTTTTCTCGAGGTGTGTGTTTTTTTTTTTTTTATGTGGGGAGAAGCTAAAAAAAATTTATTAGGGTGTCCTATAGGTGTGGGATATTGTGTCGGGGGACAAATAGAGAAAATAAAAACAGGCTCATGCCTTTACTGGTTAGTGCAGCAGTATATTTTGTAGTGAAAAGAACATATAACAAAAACAAATAAGATTGGTCAGGAGAGCTCATTCTTAACCCTTATCTTGCTGAATATTCATTTAAGCCACACCCATTTCTGTCTATCAACCAATCAAATTACTTGATGTAATTTGATGTTACAAATGCATAAGTTGAATGCGAAACAGTGTAGATCCTGATCAGATGGCTTCTTCAGAAGCCATCTGATCTGGATCTACACTGTTTCAAAAGATAGGGGTTGTCGTGAACAGCAAGATAAGGGTTAAGCATTAGGTCTTTCACTGCTGTGAATTAAAGGCTCACTCTGGTTCAGCTCTACAGTCATAATTTCAGTCGTTTTCTCTGAATATTCTGGTTTTTGCCCACTTCTGCTCAGTGGCTGGTACAATATAAGTGAGACAATATTGAAAGGGCAGTACAACAAAACACAACAAAAATATATACATATGAAGTCTGATCAGAGTCCCAAGGAAAGTAAAAATTGTTAGTGGATCACATGTAATATTTGAATTCTACAGCGGGAGATTTGATTAATTATTAGCTAAGCAATCAGAAGCCATCTGATCACGATCTTCACTGTTTGTCATAGGGTTTTTGAATTTGAATGACTACATAATATCAAGTAATTTGATGAGTTGTTAGTCAACAATGGGTGTGGCAAAATTGATTTATTAAGCAGGTTATGGGTTACTATAATGATCCTAAGTATTGGGACAGATATGCTTAAGCAAACAGTGCAGACCCAGTTCCAACTGCTCCTGAAGGAACAGTCTGATCAGGGTCTACACTTTTTGCCATTCTGTCTGCACATTTTGGACTCCTTTTGGATCATGAAACAAATTTGTTAAAATTATAGGAGAATTACAGCAAGTCCTTAAGGTGTCGGAATGTTCAGGATTCTTAAGGTAATCCTTACAAGAAATATATGTTGTGGGTTTGGTAAAAATTGTCTTGGTGTGACTCTCTAACAATAGGCGAGGTACTTTAATTTTTATGGTCCAACTAATTCCTTGAGAAATTCTTTTAACACCAAAACACAGGGCTATGTTATATTAATTACCAAAAAAATTAGGATTTAATCCGCAGAAAAAGCATGAAATAAGTAATGGCCAGATAACAGCACCATACACTGTTTGACCGGCTGTAAGGCTCCTCACGCGCAAAAGAATGACGTCATCAAAAACAAAACTTACGTCAGAAATTGATAAAATGCAGTCTTTCTACATTCTATTTGTTTTAATACATGCCATTTATATTTTCCTTGTATGCTATTGATAAACAAGATCTATGTTCAAGTTGTAAAAATAAACATTTTTTTTTTTTGGTCGGAAAATACATTTCTCAATGTCTCATGACAAAATTTTAATGTATGGGAGCACATTTGTGCCATCAGAATCAAATGAATTAATATCGTAAATTTATATGCGCATACGGTGTATTCCGGTAACGTGGCACACGTAAGATTTTGATAGCTATGTGTGACTTTGTGGAAGCAACCACTCAAAAATCACAATCAGAACAATTGCAACACTGTCCTATCTACTTACTGCAATAGAAATTGGCCGCTGTCTTTTTAACAGGCAGGAAAAATAATAGGGGTGTACCCCCTTGAAATTGATTTACAAATTGTGTCTCCCAACATTGCGCACAACAACTGTTTTGAGCTGACTGAACACAAAGGTTGACTCAAACAACCTTAAAAGGGGCAAAATCCGGATGAGAAAAATATCTTTCAGCTAATTTGCCATGAGTAATCCATATATGAAATTTCAAAACCCTGGTATACAAGGTTCTAAAGTTTTACTATGCATCACAAAGCATAGGCCTACAATGTACCCAAAGTGCCAAATGGCCATTAGCCACAAAGTATTTTTCGGAATTTAGTCAAAAGTTTATCAGGACATCTACTCGTCACCAACTTACAACTCCAATAGATTTTGAGATATTTTGCTGACAAGATTTTATAAAAAAAGAATCAAAGGGCAATAACTTTTGAAAGGAGCATTATCCGGATAAAAAAAAAAAAATACGCGTTAGCTAATTTTCCATGAAGAATCGATATATGAAATTTCAAGACCCTTACACGCACTTTTCTTGCGTTATGCTATGCATCAAATGCGTAAAGGAAAGTCGAATGGACGAATCAGAAGCAATATGCCCCTCCATCTTTTTTAAAGTTGGGGTCATAAAAAACATAACAAAAAACACGCATATTCAAATCTATGGGAAGATTTGATCACCCCTAAAAAATCCAGAGAAAAATTCTGAGTTTTTTCTTATTCATCACGAAATGAGACGTTGTTCCCAAGTTTGTGGGACTTTTACCTGACATTGAGATGAAATGACATCTCAATCCCTGCCGCTCAATGAATCAAAAAGGTTTACATGCATGGACAGGCTGACTCGCAGCAACTTTCTGGATATTCTCAGCGCTTTAGCAGTATACTCATATGCGGTCGGTATCAGTTCTGTGCGGAAGCATTAGCAGCCCCATCTATTACTCCAAGCCCAGACGGGTGGGGTCAAAAACACGCCTATATTATTTTGATCCCTCGAACCCCACTTTTATAAATATTAAATTTCTTATATCAGCTCAAAAACATAGATTGTGGGTACTTGATAGAACCGCCAAGTTCAGGCGGTTCTGATGCGCTCCGCAATCTACTTATGTTTTGAGCAGAAATAAGAAAAACATCATTTTTTATCCCCTCGCAACAACGTTGCGAATGGGGATATAGCATCGGTGCCGTGCGTCCGTGTGTCTGTGTTTCTGTGTGTGTGTCTGTCCGGAACCTTGTGAGCAGGATAGAAGACACAGTATTCATCGTAGAAGCATCAAACCTTCCACAAATGTTCACCATGTACAGAGGATGAACCCTATTGAATTTCAAGGTCAGGGGTCAAAGGTCAAGGTCACAATGGACTTGACCTTGAAAACCTTGTGAGCAGGATAGAAGACACAGTATTCATCATAGAAGCATCAAACCTTCCACAAATGTTCACCATGTACAGAGGCTGAACCCTATTGAATTTCAAGGTCAGGGGTCAAAGTTCAAGGTCACAATGGACTTGACCTTGAAAACCTTGTGAGCAGGATAGACGACACAGTATTAATCGTAGAAGCATCAAACCTTCCACAAATGTACACCATGTACAGAGGATGAACCCTATTGAATTTCAAGGTCAGGGGTCAAAGGTCAAGGTCACAATGGACTTGACCTTGAAAACCTTGTGAGCAGGATAGAAGACACAGTATTCATCGTAGAAGCATCAAACCTTCCACAAATGTTCACCATGTACAGAGGATGAACCCTATTGAATTTCAAGGTCAGGGGTCAAAGGTCAAGGTCACAATGGATTTTCATGTTAATGAATGGTATGCAGTTACAGTATTCATCGTAGAAGCATCAAACCTTCCACAAATGTTCACCATGTACAGAGGATGAACCCTATTGAATTTCAAGGTCAGGGGTCAAAGGTCAAGGTCACAATGGATTTTCATGTTAATGAATGGTATGCAGTTACAGTATTCATTGTAGAAGCATCAAACCTTCCACAAATGTTCACCATGTACAGAGGATGAACCCTATTGAATTTCAAGGTCAGGGGTCAAAGGTCAAGTTCACAATGGATTTTCATGTTAATGAATGGTATGCAGTTGCGAGGGGATGCTACGCTTGCGTTGCCTTGTTTATCTTAAAATTCCATTTTTGGGCTGAACGATTGACAATGTTTTTGTTTAGGCTTGTTTCGTAATGTCTGCTCAAAAGCATAGATTGTGGGTACTCGATAGTAACCACCTCCTACTGGAGTATTAGTTTATACTAATTTTAGTTCGATTGCGATTAAAGCCTCAAGCTTAATTTATCGCTCTCGATCACTCATTCCGGAAGTTTTCACGCGCACAAGGGAGAGGCAGTTGACTGTAAAACCGCTGCTATCCATTTATACCTGGGTGGGTGGGGCACTGGGGAGTTTTAGGGGGTGTACATTATTTTTTCTTATTTCTGCTTAAAGAAGCCTCCATGGTGTAGTGGATAAGCTACTAGCCTCATAAACCAGGAGTCGTGGGTTTGATCCAAGGGCTTCGAAAGACTCTCAGACGAGTCTTTAAACTGAGGTCCAGTCTCCGTATGCAGGGGTTTCATCAATAGAAGGGTAGTGGGGATTTTCCCGTTTACTTAGACATTATTCCCCTGCTACGCTTGATAAATTTGTAAGGGCTTTATTCAGATAACATTGAAAATCACACTCCTATCTTTCCTTGAAATCCAGATGCCGAAATATTTTTGAAACCACTGCATAATTATGACATTTGCTGTTGACGGGATGTAAACCTCGAACACACTCACTCACTTATTACTACTCAAAACATAGACGAGGCAGTTCTATTGAGTATCAACAATCTCAGAAGCTATGTTTTTGGGCAGAAAAAAAAATAACCCATAAACCCCAAGTTTTTTAAGTATATAGTTAAAAGTGGTTAGTGGGCGTCAAAATTATATAGGCATGTTTTTGTGATGTGTTTGATTTTGATTTTCCTTCCCCCCCCCCCCCCCCCACCACCAAAAAAAAAAATATTTTGGTGTACCAATAACTTATCATTTATTTTGGCGCACAGAAACTATCATTTTTAGTGATATTAATTTTTTCTTGTTTTATGCAACTTTCCTTTATTGTCTACGCCCACGGGTGTAGACAATCCTAATGATAGCTTATATATAACATATATTTGCCCTTATCTAGTTCTTCCCACATCCAATTCTTAATGTTTTCATTTCTAGACGGCAATCTTGGCAGATTGTTTTTTCATGACGTTAACCTAGAATGTAAAATGAAACTTTAAACTAGAATGCGAAATGAAGAAACCGTAAATGTAGGCATGTAGTAGTACAGTTAGTTGTAATTGATAGTGAAAAAAAAAATTCGGAAATTTTGTTCTTTTTACACTTTGTGGCAACTGGCACATTATAGTTCTACACAAATTAATGTGTGCTTAGCATAGACTCAAGCTTTTTATAAAAGCTAATACTTGTTTTTCGAAATATCACACAAAAAATATACAAAAACAATTTAAAAGAAAACTTTTATCTTCAGAATTTTTAGTATTTTTCCCCAGATAGAACTATTCATTTTGGATGATTTAATGAAGTCAAGTATTAATTGTTTAACATACGCCTAGTTTTTGTGATTTTTCTTCATTTTTCGTATTTTTTTCACCCCCCCCCAAATACCCTTTCCCCTCGGATTTTTTTTGAGGACTTTTTTCCTATAAATCAGGACACCTTCCTGATACTAAAACTGCTGATAACATTTCTCAAGGAATTAGTTGTGGGTCAAGGGTCATTTCAGGCTGAATGTACTGGCCTACAAGTACATTTACCTGCAACATTTGTACATACAGTATAACTTTAATGGCTCGTTTACCATGGCTGGGTCGAACTCGTACTTGAGCCCCTAGATAAATCATCAAGATAAGAAATGGTGGGGGATGATTAAGGAGATTTTAGTCTTTTATCTTGCAAATGTATGCTATGTGTACTCATTAGAATCGCCTCGGTGAGGCGATTCTAATGAGTAAACACAGCATAAATTTTCATTATATAACATCGAAAAGATGTTCAAAATTATCTCATAATGCCTCCTGACAGTCACCCTCAGTGGTTGGAACTACCCCTGTCTGGAAAAAATTTTCATGGTCACAAAGGGGGTCGAGCCATCGAAGTTCAACTGTATTTGGATTACATTTGTTTTTTGGAGAAATAAGAAAAAAAATATATATATCCTCGTTGCACTTCCTTATAATTATTTAGAGCCATGAGCTGCATTATTATCTGACATGCTTGTTAACCCTTTTTGTACCAAATGGAATCTTCCTTCTTATATAAAGCAGGAGCCCATTTTAAAATTTAGGGGTGTCAGGTTGTGTTTTCATCAAAATTTTTATGGAAATGCAAATGGTGGGGGCCCTGATCAGATGCCACGTTCTGCGGCGTCTGATCTGGGCCTCCACTGTTTGCCACTTAACCCTTTTGGCGTTTCCGGTACGAAATGGGTTAATACCTTATTACAGTCGATATCAAATCATAGAAAGTGCAGAGAAATAATATTGTTCATTCTAGTCACACTTATCCCATTTTGTACCAGAAACCCTAAAACTGTTAATTGACAAACTGTGCAGGCTCAGTTCAGCACTGCAGGATGTGGCATCTGATCAAGGCCTGCGCTGTTTGCCAAAAAAAAAAAATCAGCCATTTTCCAATTAAATTTCGAAGATAACACAACCTAACACCCCAAAATTTTGAAATGGACTTGTGCTATTTATAAGGTGGAAGATTCCATTTAGTACAAAATGGATAAATACGGTCATTTTCTTCACACGTTTTATGGTTCCAGAGATCAATAAGTTCCTACTTGATAATTTGAGGTTACCTAGTGCATAGGCAGTTGGTGAAGGTTCAGACCAGCCTGTACTTAAAGACAACTGATACACCTGCATATTTTCAGCTTTTAACTAGAATCACGCAGTCGATGGCAAGCCATCGCATATCCCCACGCTTCCCTGCGGGCCCCATCCCCTGGGCCATCCCCTAGGGGTGTTTGACCCGAGGGGTAAAATTTTGATTGTGATGTATTCTACTCATCATGCCGTTCGATTTAATATGCTACACGACCATGTTCTGAAAACATTGATTTTTTTATCCCTAAGGTGCCCCACCCCTGGCCCCACTCTCAGGGGTAGGATCAAAATTCCGATAGTGTATAGCACTCCCCAGACCAAAGTTTTATCAGTTCCCAAAGTTTAAAATTTCTATCTATAACGGTCTAGGAGGAGTTATCCGGTAACAGTAATGAATGGGGGTACAGGGGTCAAAATCAGTTTTTGACCTTTGGTGACCTCAAAATTGACCCCAGGGGTCAAATTTTGGTTGTAATGTTTTCTACTCATCATGCCGTTCACTTTGATATATTACATGACCATGTTCTGGAAATTTTGATTTCTGATCTCCACGGCCCCACCCCCTGGGCCCACCCGTAGGGGTGTGATCAAAATTCCGAAAGTGTCATGCACTCTCCAGACCAAAGATCTATCAGTTCCCAAAGTTTCAAGCTTCTATCTATAACCGTCTAGCAGGAGTTAGCCGGTAAAGGGGTCAAAATCAGTTTTTGACCTCTGGTGACCTCAAAATTGACCCCAGGGGTCAAATTTTGGTTGTAATGTTTTCTACTAATCATGCCGTTCGCTTTGATATATTACACGACCATATTCTGGAAATTATGATTTTTGACCCCCCGCTGGCCCCACCCCCTGGGCCCACCCGTAGGGGTGTGATCAAAATTCCGAAAGTGTCATGCACTCCCCAGACCAAAGATCTATAAGTTCCCAAAGTTTCAAGTTTCTATCTATAACCGTCTAGGAGGAGGTATCCGGTAAGACGGACGGACGGACGTACGGACGACGAAGACCATTACAATATCCCCACTTTTTCTTCGAAAAGCGTGGGGATAATAACATGGTCTGTTATAACATTTTCAGCTTGTAATGATATGGTCTGTTATAACATTTTCATCTTGTAATGATATGGTCTGTTATAACATTTTCAGTTGGTAATGACATGGTCTGTTATAATATGATTTCAGATATAACATGAATGGAGGATGGGTCCCGAAAATATATATATTTATAGAAAAAATGACCATTAATGGTCATTTTTAGCTCACCGTCACGTAGTGACGAGGTGAGCTTATGGGATCACTTTTCTTCCGTCGTGTGTCAGTGCGAGCCCATCCACGGGCATATGTTGGGTAGACATAAGTTGGGTACTTGCCGTTTATTCCGTTAGTGTCCGAAAAAGTAGCCAACAAATTTGATGGGACATGTTGGGTACTTGTGCAAATTTTAGCTGATTGTTGGGTACTTATAGGTGAAAAATTAACACTGTAGTACCCAACAAATGTCCATCTGTACGAACGTGCGTCCGTAAACAATTTCTTTAAACGACATCTCCTCCTAAACCACTGATCGGATTTTTACCAAACTTCACAGGAATGATCTTTAGGTGGTCCCCTTTTAAAGTTGTTCAAATGGTTCGGGTCCGTTGCACATCTAGGTCTTTGGGGCCAAAAATAGATTTTTTTCACCAAGGGAAAATAGGGAAAATCTTTAAAAATCTTCTTCTCTGAAACCACAAGGCCCAGGTCTTTGATATTTGGTATGAAGCTTCATCTAGTGGACCCCTACAAAGATTGTTCAAATTATAATGCTGGGGCCAAAAATGCCCCCGCTCCGGGGCCCTTTGGTTTTACATGGGCTTGTATAGGGAAAATCTTTAAAAATCTTCTTCTCTGAAACCGTAAGGCCCAGGTCTTTGATATTTGATATGAAGCTTCATCTAGTGGACCCCTACCGAGATTGTTCAAATTATAGTGCTGGGGCCAGAAATGTCCATGCCCCGGGCCCCTTTGATTTTACATGGGCTAATATAGGGAAAATCTTTAAAAATCTTCTTCTCTGAAACCGCAAGGCCCAGGTCTTTGATATTTGGTATGAAGCTTCAACTAGTGGACCCCTACCAAGATTGTTCAAATTATAGTGCTGGGGCCAAAAATGCCCCCGCTCCGGGGCCCTTTGGTTTTACATGGGCTTTTGTAAGGAAAATCTTTAAAAATCTTCTTCTCTGAAACTGCAAGGCCCAGGTCTTTGATATTTGGTCTGAAGCTACATCAAGTGGACCCCTACCAAGATTGTTCAAATTCTAGGGCTGGGGCCAAAAATGCCCCGCTCCGGGGCCCTTTGGTTTTACATGGGCTTGTATAGGGAAAATCTTAAAAAATCTTCTTCTCTGAAACCACAAGGCCCAGGTCTTTGATATTTGGTATGAAGCTTCATCTAGTGGACCCCTACCAAGATTGTTCAAATTATAGTGCTGGGGCCAAAAATGCCCCCGCTCCGGGGCCTTTTGGTTTAACATGGGCTTATATAGGGAAAATCTTTTAAAATTTTCTTCTCTGAAACCGCAAGGCCCAGGTCTTTGATATTTGGTATGAAGCTTCATGTAGTGGACCCCTACCAAGATTGTTCAAATTATAGTGCTGGGGCCAAAAATGCCCCCGCTCCGAGGCCCTTTGGTTTTACATGGGCTTATATAGGGAAGATCTTTAAAAATCTTCTTCTCTGAAACCCTAAGGCCCAGGTCTTTGATATTCGGTATGAAGCTTCATGTAGTGGACCCCTACCAAGATTGTTCAAATTATAGTGCTGGGACCAAAAATGCCCCCGCTACTGGGCCCTTTGGTTTTACATGGGCTTATATAGGGAAGATCTTTAAAAATCTTCTTCTCTGAAACCCTAAGGCCCAGGTCTTTGATATTTGGTATGAAGCTTCATCTAGTGGACCCCCACCAAGATTGTTCAAATTATAGTGCTGGGGCTAAAAATGCCCCCGCTCCGGGGCCCTTGGGTTTTACATGGGCTTATATAGGGAAAATCTTTAAAAATCTTCTTCTCTGAAACCACAATGCCCCGGTCTTTGATATTTGGTATGAAGCTTCATCTAGTTGACCCCTACCAAGATTGTTCAAATTATAGTGCTGGGGCCAAAAATGCCCCCGCCCCGGGGCCCTTTGGTTTTACATAGGCTTATATAGAGAAAATCTTTAAAAATCTTCTTCTCTGAAACCACAAGGCCCAGGTCTTTGATATTTGGTATGAAGCTTCATCTAGTGGACCCCTACCAAGATTGTTCAAATTATAGTGCTGGGGCAAAAAATGCCCCCGCCCCGGGGCCCTTTGATTTTACATAGGCTTATATAGGCAGGATCTTTAAAATCTTCTTCTCTGAAACCGCAATGCCCAGGACTTTGATATTAAGAATGAAGCTTCATCTAATGGACCTCTACCAAGATTGTTCAAATTATAGCCCTTGGGCCAAAAATGCCCCCGCCCCCGGGCCCTTTGGTTTTACGTAGACTTATATAGGGAAAATCTTTAAAAATCTTCTTCTCTGAAACCACAAGGCCTTTGATATTTGGTATGAAGCTTCATCTAAAGGACCCCTACCAAGATTATTCAAATTATAGTGCTGAAGCCAAATCTGTCCCTGCCCCGGGGCCCTTTGGTTTTACATAGGCTTATATAGGGAAAATCTTGAAAAATCTTCTTCTCTGAAACCGCAAGGCCCTGGACTTTGATATTTGGTTTGAAGCTTCATCTAGTTGACCCCTACCAAGATTGTTCATATAGTGCTGCAGCAAAAAATGCCCCCGCCCCGGGGCCCTTTGGTTTTACATAGGCTTATATAGGGAAAATCTTTAAAAATCTTCTCTGAAACCGCAAGGCCCAGGACTTTGATATTTGGTATGAAGCTTCATCTAGTGGACCCCTACCAAGATTGTTCAAATTATCAAATTATAGCCCTTGGGCCAAAAATGCCCCTGCTCCGGGGCCTTTTGGTTTTACATAGACTTATATACTGAAAATCTTTAAAAATCTTCTTCTCTGAAACCACAAGTCCTAGGTCTTTTATTCGCCCCCGCCCATAGGGGCTTGAAGAAATATATGGGCTGCATGATGCTTCCACGCAGAGCTGAATCCGGCCCGCATACTAGTACTGGTAAACTGCTTAGAGGATCTAAGCCTGTCCAGGAACCGCGGTGCGAGGCGGACCGTCCGTGCTAATAAACCCTATTGGTTTCAATGGGCAACAGGGATTGAGATGTCATTTCATCTCAATGTCGGGTTAAAGTCCCACAAAATTGGAAGCAGCGTCTCCATAATGACCTTTACAATGTTGACGGGGACGTTAAACCTCAAATCAACCAACCAACCAACCTAGGTCTTTTATATTTGGTATGAAGGTTTTTCTAAAGGACCCCTACCAAGATGATTCAAATTATAGTGCTGGGGCCAAAAGTGGCCCCGCCCCGGGCCCTTTGGTTTTACATAAGCTTATATAGGGATAATCTTTAAAAATCTTCTCTGAAACCACAAGGCCCAGGACTTTGAAATTTGGTATGAAGCTTCATCCAATGGACCTCTACCAAGATTGTTCAAATTATAGCCCTGGGGCCACAAATGCCCCCACCCTGGGGCCCTTTGGTTTCACATAGATTTATATAGCCCCGGGGCCATTTGGTTTTGCATAGGCTTATGTAGGGAATATCTTTAAAAAAAATCTTCTTCCCTCAAACCGCAAGGCCCAGGTCTTTGATATTTGATGTGTAGCTTCATCTAGTGGACCTTTGCCAAGATTGTTCAAATTATAGCCTTTGTTGATGTTTGGTATGAAGCTTCACCTTTAAGACCTCCCTCAACATTATGCACATTAAAGCCCTGGGGCCAATAATGGCCCTCTCTGGGTCCCACTTGTTACACTATGGATCAGGTGAGCGATCCAGGGCCATCATGGCCCTCTTGTTAGCTCACCGTCACATAGTGACGAGGTGAGCTTTTGGGACCAATTTTTGTCCGTCGTCCGTGCGTGCGTCTGTCCGTCCGTAAACTTTTTCTTCAAACGACATCTCCTCCTAAACCACTGTGCGGATTTTGACCAAACTTCACAGGAATGATCCTTAGGTGGTCCCCTTTCAAAGTTGTTCAAATGGTTCCGGTCCGTTGCACATATGGGTCACAGGAGCCAAAAATAGATTTTTTTCACCGAAAACTTAAAAAATCTTCTTCTCTGAAACTGCAAGGCCCAGGTCTTTGATATTTGGTATGAAGCTTCATCTAGTGGACCCCTACCAAGATTGTTCAAATTATAGTGCTGGGGCCAAAGATGCCCCTGCCCCGGGGCCCTTTGGTTTCACATAGGCTTATATAGGGAAAATCTTTAAAAATCTTCTTCTCTGAAACCGCAAGGCCCAGGTCTTTGATATTTGGTATGAATCTTTATCTGGTGGACCCCTACCAAGATTGTTCAAATTATAGTGCTGGGGCCAAAGATGCCCCCGCCCCGAGGCCCTTTGGTTTTACATAGGCTTATATAGGGAAAATCTTTAAAAATCTTCTTCTCTGAAACCGCAAGGCCCAGGTCTTTGGTATTTGGTATGAAGCTTCATCTAGTGGACCCCTACCAAGATTGTTCAAATTATAGTGCTGGGGCCAAAAATGCCCCCGCCCCGGGGCCCTTTGGTTTTACATGGGCTTATATAGGGAAAATCTTTAAAAATCTTCTTCTCTGCAACTGCAAGGCCCAGGTCTTTGATATTTGGTATGAATCTTCATCTTATGGACCCCTACCAAGATTGTTCAAATTATAGTGCTGGGGCCAAAAATGCCCCCGCCCCGGGGCCCTTTGGTTTTACATAGGCTTATATAGGGAAAACTTTTAAAAATCTTCTTCTATGAAACCGCAAGGCCCAGGTCTTTGATATTTGGTATGAATCTTTATCTGGTGGACCCCTACCAAGATTGTTCAAATTATAGTGCTGGGGCCAAAGATGCCCCCGCCCCTGGGCCCTTTGGTTTTACATAGGCTTATATAGAGAAAATCTTTAAAAATCTTCTTCTCTGAAACCGCAAGGCCCGGGTCTTTGGTATTTGGTATGAAGCTTCATCTAGTGGACCCCTACCAAGATTGTTCAAATTATAGTGCTGGGGCCAAAAATGCCCCCGCCCCGGGGCCCTTTGGTTTTACATGGGCTAATATTGGGAAAATCTTTAAAAATCTTCTTCTCTGCAACTGCAAGGCCCAGGTCTTTGATATTTGGTATGAATCTTCATCTTATGGACCCCTACCAAGATTGTTCAAATTATAGTGCTGGGACCAAAAATGCCCCCGCCCCGGGGCCCTTTGGTTTTACAAAGGCTTATATAGGGAAAATCTGTAAAAATCTTCTTCTCTGAAACCGCAAGGCCCAGGTCTTTTATATTTGGTATGAAGCTTCATCTAGTGGACCCCTACCAAGATTGTTCAAATTATAGTGCTGCGGCCAAAAATGCCCCCGCCCCAGGGCCCTTTGGTTTTACATGGGCTGATATTGGGAAAATCTTTAAATAATCTTCTTCTCTGAAACTGCAGGGCCCAGGTCTTTGCTATTTGGTATGAAGCTTCATCTAGTGGACCCCTACCAAGACTGTTCAAATTATAGTGCTGGGGCCAAAAATGCCCCCGCCCCAGGGCCCTTTGGTTTTACATAGGCTTATATAGAGAAAATCTTTAAAAATCTTCTTTTCTGAAACCACAAGGCCCAGGTCTTTGATATTTGGTATGAAGTTTCATCTTGTGGACCTCTATCAAGATTGTTCAAATTATAGCCCTGAGGCCAATATTGCCCCCGCTCCTGGGCCCTTTGGTTTTTCATAGACTTATATAGGGAAAATCTTGAAAAATCTTCTACTCTGAAACCACAAGGCCTAGGTCTTTGACATTTGGTATGAAGCTTCAGCTAGTGGACCTCTACCAAGATTGTTCAAATTATAGCCCTTGGGCCACAATGCCCCCGCCCCAGGGCCCTTTGGTTTTACATAGACTTATAATAGAGATAATCTTTGAAAATCTTCTTCTCTGAAACAACAAGGCCCAGGTCTTTGATATTTTGTTGTGTAGCATCATCTAGTGGACCTTTGCCTACATTGTTCAAATTATAGTCTTTTGTTGATATTTGGTATGAAGCTTCACCTTTTTAGACCTCCCTCAACATTATGCACATTATAACCCTGGGGTCAATAATGGCCCTCCCCGGGGCCCACTTGCTACTCTATGGATCAGGTGAGCGATCCAGGGCCATCATGGTCCTCTTGTGTTTTATATAAGGATCACTTTTTGTCTGTCATCCATGCGTAAACAATTTCTTCAAATGACATCTCCTCCTAAACCACTGATCGGATTTTGACCAAACTTCACAGGAATGATCCTTAGGTGGTCCCCTTTCAAAGTTGTTCAAATGGTTCCGGTCAGTTGCACATACAGGTCACAGGAGCCAAAAATAGATTTTTTCACTGAAAACTTAAAAAATCTTCTTCTCTGAAACCGCAATTCCCAGGTCTTTGATATTTGGTATGAAGCTTCATCTAGTGGACTCCTACCAAGATTGGTCAAATTATAGTGCTGGTGCCAAAAATTCCCCCGCCCCGGGGCCCTTTGGTTTTACATGGTCTTATAGGGAAAATCTGTAAAAATCTTCTTCTCTGAAACCGCAAGGCCCAGGTCTTTGATATTTTATATGAAGCTTCATCTAGTGGACCCCTACCAAGATTGTTCAAATTATAGTGCTGGGGCCGAAAATGCCCCCGCTCCGGGGCCCTTTGGTTTACATGGGCTTATATAGGGAAAATCTTTAAAAAATCTTCTTCTCTGAAACTGCAAGGCCCAGGTCTTTGCTATTTGGTATAAAGCTTCATCTAGTGGACCCCTACCAAGATTGTTCAAATTATAGTGCTTGGGCCAAAAATGTTCCAGCCCAGGGGCCCTTTGGTTTTACATAGGCTTATGTAAGGAAAATCTTTAAAAATCTTCTTCTCTGAAACTGCAAGGCCCAGGTCTTTGATATTTGGTATGAAGCTTCATCTTGTGGACCTCTACCAAGAATGTTCAAATTATATCCCTGGGGCCAAAAATGCCCCCGCTCCGGGGCCCTTTGGTTTTACATAGACTTATATAGGGAAAATCTTGAAAAATCTTCTTCTCTGAAACCACAAGGCCCAGGTCTTTGATATTTGGTATGAAGCTTCAGCTAGTGGCCCTCTACCAAGGTTTGTTCAAATTATAGCCCTGAGGCCAAAAATGCCCCCGCCTCGGGGCCCATTGGTTTTACATAGACTTATATGGGGAAAATCTTTAAAAATCTTCTTCTGTGAAACCACAAGGCCTAGGTCTTTGATATTTGGTGTGAAATTTCATCTAGTGGACCTCTATCAAGATTGTTCAAATTATAGCCCTAAGGCCAAAAATTCCCTCGCCCCGAGACCCTTTGGTTTTACATAGACTTTTATAGGGAAATCTTTAAAAATCTTCTTCTCTGAAACTGCAAGGCCCATTTTTTTGATATTTGGTATGGAGCTTCATCTAGTGGACAATTATAGCCTTTGTTGATATTTGGTATGAAGCTTCACCTTTTTAGGCCTCCCTCAACATTATGCACATTATAACCTTGGGGTCAAAAATGGCCCTCCCCGGGGCCCACTTGTTACTCTATGGATCAGGTGAGCGATCCAGGGCCATCATGGCCCTCTTGTTCTACAAAATATATACATTTTCGCTTGGATATAATATCTTTGTTTAACTTCTGTAACCTCCTGCAAGGAGTCCAAACGGTTCAAACGGAAAGGCAAATAGTGTAGACCCTGATCAGAGTGTAGTCTGATCTGGATCTGCACTGTTTTTTCAGACCTATTAGTCCCATTACATAGGATCATTACGATAATGCAGATTTTGCTGTGGATCCCAGCAAATATTATGCCAAGTTGTGTGGTATTTTTTTTTTTTTTTTACAAAGGAGTCAACTAGGGATCTACTTCTAAAGGAGGAAAAAACTTTAAGGGTAGACCCCTGAGTGACCTTAGGTTAGTTAACTCATTTTGTACTGAATGGAATCTTTTACCTTTGCAAAATTTAGGGTTGTCAGGTTTGAGTTATTTATGGAACTTTGTTCAGAATATTTCTGAACCTTCTGCAAATAGTAAACATCACGAAAACACGCCTATATAAATCTGACCCCCTTGAACCCCATTTCATATAGTAAAACTGGGGTTCGCAGGGGTATGCATTGTTTTTGTAATTTTTGCTCATAAACATAGATTGTGGGTACTAGTTAGAACCGCCTCAATGAGGCGGTTCTAATGAGTGCCCACAATCTATGTTTTGAGCTAAAATAAGAAAAATATCGAAATTTTTCATCCGAAATTTTCCTTTCGGTGGTAATATTTTCAATATATTTGTATAGGCGTGTTTTCGTAATGAGCCCTGATCAGACCCTACCTGATCTAGGTCTGCGCTGTTTACCAGTATCTCGTTTGGATATGTTGACGATGATGCATTTACCTTTAACCTTTCAACTATTTCAGCTGTGTCGAGAGACGAAGCCCTACTACCCAAAAGCTGATTGTCCTGGTATCTGTCCTAGTCTCAAAACATGTCAGGAGTGTCTAAGTCAGGGCCAGGGTGCAAGCCTTACTGAGCACTCACCAGAGAAGTGGACATACATTCAACCGTGTAACTGGTGTGTTAAAAATGCACAGTGTCAAAGGAGATCAGGTTGGTACACAAAGCATATTTACCCTTAAATTGTCAGTCACAATAATTGTCCTCTGCTTTGTCATCTGCTGGTTACTGTAAAGTCATTGTTGCATATCAGTCTGATCAGCGTCCGTACTGTTCGCCTGTATCCAAAAATATGCTTGAGAAGTTCTTGCAACATTTTGTAATCGCTGTTAAACTTATATATAACAGGCCTCTATTGCCTTATGGTAAAGACTGACTCTTAATCATTAGGTCCCTCATTGCTGTGAACTTGAGCCTTGCTTGGGTCACCTGAGATGCCAAAATCTGCAATGGAAAGTCAGGTGATTTTTCTCTGGGTACACCAGTTTTCTCGCAGGGTCCAATTGTTCAAAACTAATGATGTCATTAGTTAACATATCATTAAATTTTGATCATTCAATATGGCACATCATTATGAAAACACGCCTATACAAATACATTGCAAACTTTACCACTGAAAAAAGGAAAATTTTAAGATGAAAAATTGTGATATTTTTCTTATTTCTGCTCATAAAATAGATTGTGGGTACTTGTTAGAAACGCCTCTATATTTTAGTGGAGAAATAAGAAAAATTAGGTTTACCCCTGTAAACACCAGTTTGTATGCCCCCGCCATTCGAAGAATGGTGGAAAGGGCATATAGCATTGCCCCTGTCCGTCCGTCCGATACTTAAACGTAGTCAATAACTTCCTTATTTCTTGATGAATTTTAAAATTACTCAGCATAAATGTTAACCATCATGAGACGACGTGTCACGTGCAAAACCCAGATCCGTACCTCCAAGGTCAAGGTCATACTTAGAGGTCAAAGGTAAAAAAGGGTCCGAAACTTAAACTCAGTCAATAACTTTCTTATTTCTGGATGGATTTTGAAATTACTTTGTAGAAAGGTTAACCATCATGAGGCGATGTGTCACGTGCAAAACCCCAGGTCCATACCTCCAAGGTCAAGGTCATACTTAGAGGTCAAAGGTCAAAAAAAGGGTCCGAAACTTAAACACAGTCAATATCTTACTTATTTCTGGATGGATTTTGAAATTACTTTGGAGAAATGTTAACCATCATGAGGCGATGTGTCACGTGCAAACCCAGATCCGAACCTCCAAGGTCAAGGTCATACTTAGAGGTTAAAGGTAAAAAAAAATGGTCCGAAACTTAAAGCAGTCAATAACTTTCTTATCTCTGGATGGATTTTGAAATTACTTGGCAGAAATGTTGGCCATCATGAGACAATCTGCCTCACACAAAACCAAGGTCCTTACCTCCAAGGTCAAGGTCATACTTAGAGGTCAAATGTGAAAAAAGGGTCCAAAACTTAAACACGGTCAATAACTTTCTATGGATGAATACGATCATAAAGATATTTTCAGGCGGGGGCATCCGTGTCCTATGGACGCATTTCTAGTACTATATAAAAGTTGGGTTCAATTGGGTCAAAATTATATAGGCGGGTTTTCGTGATGTTTTTAGCTCGCCTGTCCGAAAGTACAGAAGACCTATAGCAGTCACACTGGCTTCGGCGTTGGTTAAAGTTTTCTATTGCTCTATATCTCTAAAACTACTGAATGGATTTAGTTACTTATTAGATTGATGTTACATATTGGTCTAAAGTTTTGCACAGTACCGGCCCCACCCCCTCAGTGACCTTGAGGTCAAAGACTTCGAAATTTTATGTTGAAGTTTCTGGTTGAAGTTTTCTGTTGTTCTATATCATGGATTTAGTTACTTCTTGGGTGACCTTGAGGTCAAGGTCATGGACTTAGAAATTTTATGTTGAAGTTTTTGGTTAAAGTTTTCTATTGCTTTATATCTCTAAAACTACTTAATGGATTTAGTTACTTCTTGGACTGATGTTACATATTCATAATTTGGTCTAAAGTTTTGCACAGTACCAGCCCCACCCCCCTCAGTGACCTTGAGGTCAAGGTCACAGACTTTGAAATTTTATGTTGAAGTTTATGGTAAAAGTTTTCTGTTGCTCTATATCATGGATTTAGTTACTTCTTGGGTGACCTTGAGGTCAAGGTCACAGACTTAGAAATTTTATGTAACATCAAATCTTATTTTCTAAAAGAAAACAAAATGCTTTGAAAATGACATCTGATTTACAATTTAAAAAAAAAAACAGGCCAATTTAAATAGTGATGGACCAGCGCTCTCACCCTGTCTAATGTCCCCCTTGTGGGTTAAGAGGTATTGGAAGATAGGTAAAGCTGGTCCTTAGGACCAGCAATGATTTGATCTATAAGAAAATCCTTGAAAGTGAATAAATAAATAAATAAATATAAAAATTAACCAGAAACCAGAATTGTTTTTGTTTGTTTGATTTGAGGTCAACACTGTAAAGGTCATTTTGAAGATTTTGCTTCCAATTTTGTGGGACTTTTACCCGACATTGTGATGAAATGACATCACAAGCCCTGCCGCCCAATGAAACCAATAGGGTTTATAAGCATGGACAGGCCGACTCTCACCACATTGCCTGGGCAGACTTAGATCCTCCAAGCAGTTTACCAGTACTGGTGTGCAGGTAGGTTTCATCTCTGCGTAATGTTGCTTTAGTGTATATATTTGCCAAACTTCATGCTGTAATTTTATTACAGATCCCGAACGTACATGTAAAGATGCTAAAGACACTGAGTCTGGTATTATTGGTTGGTGGGGAGGTAAAAGTGGCAGCTTGAGTCAGCTGAGTCAGTGTGCAGCAGAAGATTTTCCCGCTGGTCTCCAGGCCATAAAGTACAGACCTGCTGTAAACTTCAGACAACCAGATGAGGTAGAACTTAAAATGACAGTAGCAGATTGAAATGTGATGAAATTCCACCTTTTTACATTGAGGATCTTACATGAGTGCTCATGTGTTATTGAATTTATTAAACAAGTTGAGGAAAAGGGATAAAATGCGAGGCTTTGCCAAGCATTTTATCCCTTTCCTCAACTCGTTTAATAAATTCATGTATTATGTTCTCATGTATTATTGAATTTATTAAACGAGTTGAGGAAAAGGGATAAAATACGAGCTTTGCCGAGCATTTTTATCCCTTTCCTCGACAAGTTTAATAAATTCAATAATACATGGACACAAATGCAAGATTCTGTTTATCACATGACATTTAAAATGCATTTTATTCAAGATTTGTTTTAAAAAATGTCTGTTTTCCACCATTAGAAAATGCGACATCGTTTAAGAATGTCATACGTGTAACATTACGGGGCATTTCTAACTATTTTGCATATTTACTTCACTAGTGGATTATCAAATTTATTACATGGCGTTATTACAGACGCGACGTCATATGATTTAAGTGCTTTCCTAGCTTACAATACTGAATATACCATAGCCTGTTTATATCATTGTTGGGGCCTTAAAAAACGTGTTAGTTAAACAACTGTATATCAAAAATCAAAAGATTAGAAAGAAAAATAAACCATATATGCAGTAGAACTTCTATATCTTGAACACCTTCGGGATCATGTAAGTGTGTTCGAAATATGGGTAGTTCGAGTTATTGAGGGTTACTGATACTACTAGCTGAGACATAATGGGGATGACCTAAGGATATATTTTCGCCTTTTTATCAAATAAATGTATGTTGTGTGTACTCATTAGAATCACCTCATTGAGGCGATTCTAATGAGTATACACAACATACATTTTAAAGTTAAAATGAAAGAAACCTCTATAAATTGAGCTAAAGACACAGATTCCTGGAGCTATAGGAACAGTTTTCTAGGGACCCAAGAGTGAGTTTGAATTAGTCATGGTGAATGAATTATCCATATTTGAGTAATCGAAGTTTCACTGTACATATGTAGTTACTTCTCTATATAATCATTGTATCTACAGTCGAGCGCTTAAGTTTAGCAGTAAAGCATGATGTGAAGCGTGATAGCTCAGTGGTTAGTGCACTTGCCTCTGATGCTAGAGGCCCCCGGTTCAATCCCCTGCAGCGGCGATAAAATTTCGGTGGCCGAACACGCTCCATTGGCATCATTTGCAGGGATAAATGTCATTAAGTGCACTGTCATTCAGATTGGGACGTTAACTGGAGGCCCCCTGTGCAGGGAGTGTCATCCCCTGTGCAGGTTAAAGACCCCTTCCGGAATTACATGATTACTGTGTAGGCTTTCATCCTGTAAACCTGGAGTGTATATAATGTACACCATCTGTGTCCCCTTCTGGGGTTAAGGCGAAATGAAAGAAAGAAAGAAAGCATCAGATTTGAGATCGAGAGGTAGTCGGTTTGATCCCTGCTTGGGCCAAGTGTTGTTTCCTCGAGCAAGAACTTTTATCCTCATTGTTTATTACTGGTTTCTGCCCAGGAAGAGGAAGAAAAAGAGGGCTACATGGAAGATTTACTGATTAGTACTAGTTTACTAACCCTCTTTAAATCAATTATTATTATTATTACTATTACTACATAGTTTTGGCATCCACCTGAAACCATGTTATGTCTAAAAGTGTTATACTGAACAATGTCATAAAGAGGTTATGGTATCCCATGGCTAACAACATAGACCTTTATCAGTGGCCAGTCTGTGCCATTTGATCAGGGTCTGCCTAGCTTGCATTACCTACAGACAGAATTCTGAAAAAAAAAAAATAATAATAATTCAAACCAATTGACAATATGTGAGGTAAAAAGCTTACATTTTGACTGCTAATCATTACTAGCAGATGGCATTTTCAGGATATATTGCACGACTCGCAGAAAAAGCAACCGACTGAAGTCGGTTTTTTCTAAGAGTGCCCTAAAATCACCATGTCATTCTGTCAGTCTGTCAGTCTGTCATTCTGTCTGTCCGTCCGTAACCCGTTTGTGAAAATTGGTGATAGTGACTTAACCGCTTGGAATATTTAAACAATTTTTGGCATACTGATAGATATCAATGAGATCTAACCAATGAACTTACGAAATATTACATTCCATTTAGTATAGCCTCCCCAAGGCGAAAAATGTGAAATTTTTCGAACATTTTTGAACTGCTTCTCCTCGGAAACCGTTGGGCCGATTGAAGTCAAATTTCATATGGAGCCTCTATGGGATGGGGGAAACCAAAATTTGCTCATGGGGTCAAGGTCACATGACCAAAATGGCCGCCAAGCCATATATGGTTTGTCTGTCTGTCCGTCCGTAACCCGTAAGTGAAAATTGGTGATAGTGACTTAACCGCTTGGAATATTTAAACAATTTTTGGCATACTGATAGATATCAATGAGATCTAACCAATGAACTTGCGAAATATTATATTCCATTTAGTATAGCCTCGCCGAGGCGAAAAATGTGAAAATTTTCGAACTGCTTCTCCTCGGAAACCGTTGGGCCGATTGAAGTCAAATTTCATATGGAGCCTCTATGGGATAGGGAAACCAAAATTTGCTCATGGGGTCCAGGTCACATGACCAAAATGGCCGCCAAGCCATATATGGTAAAAACCCTTCAAAAATAGTCTTCTCCAGAACCACTGGGCAGATTTCCACGAAACTTGATAAATAGCATCTGGGATGTAGGCCTATCATAAATTGCTAAAATGGTGACCCTGGGTTGACCTTGACCTTCTTTGGGTCCGTCCGTAACCCGTTTGTGAAAACTGGTGATAGTGACTTAACCGCTTGGAATATTTAAACAATTTTTGGCATACTGATAGATATCAATGAGATCTAACCAATTAACTTACGAAATATTACATTCCATTTAGTATAGCCTCGCCGAGGCAAAAAATGTGAAAATTTTCGAACATTTTTTAACTGCTTCTCCTCGGAAACCGTTGGGCCGATTGAAGTCAAATTTCATATGGAGCCTCTATGGGATGGGAGAAACCAAAATTTGCTCATGGGGTCAAGGTCACATGACCAAAATGGCCGCCAAGCCATATATTGTTTGTCTGTCTGTCCGTCCGTAACCCGTTTGTGAAAATTGGTGATAGTGACTTAACCGCTTGGAATATGTAAACAATCTTGGCATACTGATAGATATCAATGAGATCTAACCAATGAACTTGCGAAATATTACATTCTATTTAGTATAGCTTCGCCGAGGCAAAAAATGTGAAAATTTTCGAACTGCTTCTCCTCGAAAACCGTTGGGCCGATTGAAATCAAATTTCATATGGAGCCTCTATGGGATGGGGGAAACCAAAAATTGCTCATGGGGTCCAGGACACATGACCAAAATTGCTGCCAAGCCATATATGGTCTGTCTATCTGTCCGTCCGTAACCCGTTTGTGAAAATTGGTGATAGTGACTTAACCACTTGGAATATTTAAACAATTTTTGGCATACTGATAAATATCAATGGGATCTTATCAATAAACTTGAGAAATATTAAATTCCATTTAGTACAGCCTCGCCGAGGCGAATAATGTGAAAATTTTCGAACTGCTTCTCCTCGGAAATCGTTGGGCCGATTGAAGTCAAATTTTATATGGAGCCTCTACGGGATGGGGGAAACCAAAATTTCCTCATGGGGTCCAGGTCACATGACCAAAATGGCCGCCAAGCAATATTTGGTAAAAACCCTTCAAAAATAGTCTTCTCCAGAACCACTGTGCAGATTTCCACGAAACTTGATAAATAGCATCTGGAACGTAGGCCCATCATAAATTGCTAAAATGGTGACCCTGGGTTGACCTTGACCTTCTTTGTGCCTAGGTCAATCTTTGACACATATGCTTTTGTGTTGGATTTTATCCTGCAAACGATTCAGAATACAGTACTAAAGTATAAGATATATTTTTGCTCCTTACAATAAGGCGCATTTATTGGGGGAACCGTTTTATGTCCAGGTCACATGACCAAAATGGCCAATATACCCATATATTGTAACACTCATAAAGCTAAAAGCATCCGGCGGGTCGTGCACTTCAGCTGAAGCTCTGGTTTTTCTTATTTTTCAGTGAACATTAAGCTTGACATAACACGTGAATTCTCTGCCCAGCAGACGATTGACATGTTATGTCAGCCTTATTTTCAATGAAAAATATTCAAAAAGTCAGATTGTATACTCTAGGAGTTTTTGTAGCAGTTGAGGTATTGTTGGTATTTTTCATGGGTTCAGATTATCACGATTTTGATTAAAAACATGGTATAACTTTCTCTGTCTCCAGTATGTGCAACTATTAAAATTGTTAGACAACTCTTGCATTTTTGGTTTTTGAATTATCTGCCCTTGACTTAGTTCCATATAGTAAACCGTGTCCCAGCCATAACTCCTAAACCGTATGGAATATATTCATGAAACTTCACAGGTGCATTCATCACACTGAGACGATGTGTCATGAACAAGGAAGACAACTCTTGCATTTTTGTTTTTTTTAATTATATGCCCTAGATTTAGTTCTATATAGTAAACGGTTTCATGAATGGCATTTGGCGGGGGGCATCCGTGTCCTATGGACACTTTTTCTAGTTTTCTAATGCAGAATACCGCTATAAATTTACTGATAGATGTACAATTAATATGTATACAATACGGATGTGTATTATGAATAATCATTCATATCCCTGGTGACTGTAAAACAAAACATGAACTGTGCAAAAATTATTATGAATGGTAATGGAAATGTTTTCAGGAGCCAACAGAAATATATTTTATGCCTAATAAAGTAGAAGTTAAATGGTTCAAACACAGATTGCTCGTTTACCATGGCTGATTCAAACTTGTTTTTAAGGGGAATGAATTCATACACTTGGTGAATTTTTCTGCCATTTTTCAGAGGGAGACAACTTTTGGGACTTCCAGTTCACTTTTCTACAAACTCTGTCTCATGGAAAAAGGGATCTACTCTTAAAGGAAAGAATTTGCTCCTTAGGAGCAAATACTTTCCTTAAAGAGTTGACCCTTTTCGACAAGATAGACAAAATACTTTTGAAGAGTTGCTTCCCCTGAAGGTGTATCCATTCCCCTTAAGCCCTAAGAAATTCTTCTGATAGCTCTAGATTATAAGTACTGTAATGATCCTAAGAATTGCTCCAGAAAACAAGCACCTTAATGGTCTGAAGAATTGCTCCAGAAAACCAGTACCGTAATCATCCTAAGAATTGCTCCAGAAAACAAGCACCTTAATGGTCCTAAGAATTGCTCTACAAAACAAGCACCTTAATGGTCTGAAGAATTGCTCCAGAAAACAAGCACCTTAATGGGCTGAAGAATTGCTCTAGAAAACAAGTACCTTAATTATCCTAAGAATTGCTCCAGAAAACAAGCACCTTAATCATCCTAAGAATTGCTCCAGAAAACAAGCACCTTAATCATCCTAAGAATTGCTCCAGAAAACAAGCACCTTAATGGTCCTAAGAAGTTTTCTCCAGAAAACAAGCACCTTAATGGTCCTAAGAAGTTTTCTCCAGAAAACAAGCACCTTAATGGTCTGAAGAATTGCTCCAGAAAACAAGCACCTTAATCATCCTAAGAATTGCTCCAGAAAACAAGCACCTTAATGGTCCTAAGAAAATTTCTCCAGAAAACAAGCACCTTAATGGTCCGAAGAATTGCTCCAGAAAACAAGCACCTTAATCATCCTAAGAATTGCTCCAGAAAACAAGCACCTTAATCATCCTAAGAATTGCTCCAGAAAACAAGCACCTTAATCATCCTAAGAATTGCTCTAGAAAACAAGCACCTTAATGGTCCTAAGGATTGCTCCACAAAACAAACACCTTAATGGTCCAAAGAATTGCTCCACAAAACAAGCACCTTAATCATCCTAAGAATTGCTCCAGAAAACAAGCACCTTAATGGTCCTAAGAATTGCTCCAGAAAACAAGCACCTTAATGGTCTGAAGAATTGCTCCAGAAAACAAGTACCTTAATTATCCTAAGAATTGCTCCAGAAAACAAGCACCTTAATCATCCTAAGAATTGCTCCAGAAAACAAGCACCTTAATCATCCTAAGAATTGCTCCAGAAAACAAGCACCTTAATGGTCCTAAGAAGTTTTCTCCAGAAAACAAGCACCTTAATGGTCCGAAGAATTGCTCCAGAAAACAAGCACCTTAATCATCCTAAGAATTGCTCCAGAAAACAAGCACCTTAATGGTCCTAAGAATTGCTCCAGAAAACAAGCACCTTAATCATCCTAAGAATTGCTCTAGAAAACAAGCACCTTAATGGTCCTAAGGATTGCTCCACAAAACAAGCACCTTAATGGTCCAAAGAATTGCTCCACAAAACAAGCACCTTAATCATCCTAAGAATTGCTCCAGAAAACAAGCACCTTAATGGTCCTAAGAATTGCTCCAGAAAACAAGCACCTTAATGGTCCTAAGAATTGCTCCAGAAAACAAGCACCTTAATCATCCTAAGAATTGCTCCAGAAAACAAGCACCTTATTGGTCCTAAGAATTCCTCCACAAAACAAGCACCTTAATGGTCCGAAGAATTGCTTCAGAAAAAAGCACCTTAATCATCCTAAGAATTGCTCAAGAAAACAAGCACCTTAATGGTCCTAAGAATTGCTCCAGAAAACAAGCACCTTAATGGTCCTAAGAAATGCTCCAGAAAACAAGCACCTTAATGGTCCAAAGAATTGCTCCAGAAAACAAGCACCTTAATGGTCCAAAGAATTGCTCCAGAAAACAAGTACCTTAATCGTCCTAAGAAATGCTCCAGAAAACAAGCACCATAATGGTCCTAAGAATTGCTCCAGAAAACAAGCACCTTAATGGTCCAAAGAATTGCTCCAGAAAACAAGTACCTTAATCGTCCTAAGAATTGCTCCAGAAAACAATGACCATAATGGTCCTAACAATTGCACCAGAAAACAAGTACCTTTATCATCCTTAGAATTGCTCCAAAAAACAAGCACCATAATGGTCCTAAAACTTGCTTCAGAAAACAAGCACCTTAATGGTCCTAAGAATTGCTCCAGAAAACAAGTACCAGATTCATTCTAAGAATTGCTCCAGAAAACAAGTACCATAATATGACTAAGAAACCATGACCCCCTGCCCATCAGGACTTGGAGAAATAGATTGGGCTGCATGGTGCTTCCACACCAGCACATGAGTATTGGTAAACTGCTTAGAAAGTCTAAGCCTGCCCAGACAAAGTGGACATTTTCAGGACTTCAAGTCTCCAATTTTTTTTTTAAATTTGTTTCACGATTCAGCAAGGAGTCCAAAAAGTGGAGATGGAATGACAAACAGTGTAGATCCTGATCAGGCTGCTCCTTCAGGAGCAGTCTGATCCAGTGGATCAGACAGCTCTTTCAGGAGCAGTCTGATCTGGGTCTGTACTGTTTGCTTAGGCCTTTCTGTCCCGAAACTTAGGATCATTATGATAATCTATATGTTTGCTCATATATTGATTTTATTTACAGGTAAAGATCATCCGAGATACAACAGAAGCGGAAAACTTCCGACACATCTACACGCGGAAGAGTTTATATGACACAATAAAGTGGACAGGGTTCATTCACCCACTGAATGCAACAATAAAGTTCTTGTTCCCAAATTCAACTGTGATCTACTCGTTCAAATTGACGGTTGAAAATGTCACATTCGTAAACCTCAGCATAAGCAGAGATGACACTGTTGCAGGGCTAGTAAGTTGATTGAAACATATTTTATTTCATTGATCAGTAAAGAATGTGTTGTAAAACTTCGTAAAGTCACATGATACAGTCAAACCTCTTGGCACCAACACTAGATAATAAGGTAAAACTTGTAACATTGACTGTTTGGTGCCCCCGCCCATCAGAGATTTGGCTGCATGATACTGCCCCGCAGAGCTGAAACTGACCAAAACTTTTTAGTACTGGTAAACCACTTGGAAGATCTTAGCCTGCATAGAAATAGTGGTATGAGTCTATTGGTCCCTTAAACCCTAGATGTTTCTTTGGGCAGTAGGGCTTGAGATGTCATTTCATCTCAATATCGGGTAAAAGTCCAGAAAATTGGAAGCAACATCTCCAAAATGACCTAAATGTTGTTGACAGGGATGTTTAACCTCTGCACTTCAAAAATACACCATTACTTGTTTGTTACCTGTTCATTATCACACCTTTTTGGATAGAACAAGGTTTAAAGTTGCTACCCAAAAATGTTTAGGTTATGTAGAAAAATGACCATGAATGGTGGTTGTTCTATATAAGCTACATTTTTATTTATATATAACTAGTTTCTTTAACTAACACAGTTTCTGCTTTGCATCCCGGCAATAGTGTTATAAATAGATTATGGTGTATAAGAAATAAAATAAATCCTAAAATGTGGAATCGGCATGCTGCTTAAGGGGACTGAATCTACTTTTTTTGACACTTTTAATAAAGAAGACAATTTTTCAGTTCCTTACATTCCAAGTTTCTTATACTAAAGGGAAATGGATACACTTGGCAGATTTGTCTGCCATTTTTCAAAGGAAGACAACTTTTGGGACTTCCTGTTTGCTTTTCTATAAACTCATTCCCACGAAAAAAGGGGTCTGCTCTTAAAGGAAAGAATTTGCTCCTCAGGAGCAAATTCTTTCCTTTAGGAGTTGACCCTTATAGGCTTGGGAGACAAAAATACTTTTGAAGAAGTTGCCTCCCCTGAAGGGGTACCCATTCCCCATACGGAAATTGTTTGCTCATTCCAAATTATCCATTCTGAAAATGTGGTTTGCTCTTAGAGGTAGGAGTTAGTTCTGCGAGCAAATTCTTGTTTGTGATTAAAATCTATTCATAAGGGAGGCGGAAATAATATTTTGATAGAACTGCCTCTCGTAAAGATGTATTTTCCTTAAATTGAAACTAGAATTAGTGAATTGTGCAGTAAAAGAGTGCTATTCGTTCATGGTCTAATTGATCTAATTGACATTTTTCTAGGAAACTATAGTACAGAGGCGGCTCACGCAGAAACAAAAACCATACGAGTTTGATCGTCGCCCTAGTGATCATGTTTCACCAATATTTCCCAACATATCAAGAGGCAGTCGGTATTACATTGACATTATTGGGGATTATCAGTATCCTCAACACACAGAACAGATGTCCCTAGGACAGACCATGTATCGTCTTGAACTGGAGTGGAATGGTATCCCTACTACAGGTAAATAGTAGATAGTTATTTGATGGCAGCTTGGACAATAGTGTTAACCCTTGTTCTGCTGAGCCCGGATATGCCTTTTCTTTGAAACAATGTAGGTCCAGATCAGATGGCTTCTGAAGAAGCCATCTGATCAGGATCTACATTGTTTGCCATTCAGATTGTGAATTTGTTGCAATAATTTGCATCAAGTAATCTGATTGGTTGATAATCGGTAGTGGGTGTGGCATATATGAATATTCAGCAGGACAAGGATTAACTATTGCCCTGAGGTGTTGTGGATGACCTGAAGCATTATTGCCACAGGCCGAAGGCTTAGGGCAATAGTCATTCAGGTTGTTCACAACACCGAGGGGGAATAGTTTTTAGTATAGTCTAGATAGCCATGAAATAATTGTTTTATTTTGCAATCCAGCATGCAGACAAGCAATTCTTACTATCGAATGGGCACTTTCTTGTCAGAATGTTTTGGGTTATACAGTAAAATTCATATATTAAGACCACCTTTTTGACTCTTCAAAAGGTGGTCCCTGACCAGAGGACATTGTGTGCAGAAAACACGAAGAAAGAATAGCTGCACCCTTATAAATAAGTTTTTTAAAGCAGAATTAGTATTAATTTTAGGTGGTATGGTCATTTTTCTATATAATCTGTACATGTTAGATGGTCATTTTTCTATATAACATTTTTGGGATCTATCCTTGAATGATGGTCTATCCAAAACAATGACATAATTAACAGTGTTATAAAGAGGCTGTTGTATAATGATAGAGATAATAAAAGTTGTTATACGTAACCATTATACATGTTACTATTGTTTTTGTTTTCAGCCAATAGTTTGCGGAATTACCACACCTTCACCTCAGAGTTCCTGGAGCCGTACAGCAGTGGTAATTGTGACATTCACAACAACTGTCTGGGTTGTATGACTGATGCCCTGTGTGCCTGGTGTGACATTGACCAGTCCTGTGTGCTGAGAAATGCCTCCGCAGAGGAGTCCATGTGTATGCTAGAAGACAGTACCAAGATGCTGATCACAGATGGTGGTGTGTGTCCAGTCTGTGATGATCATGTGGAATGTCTGACGTGTGCTCAGGTAGGTCCTGACAGTTTTAGGTGTTGGCTAATTCTTTTTTGTTGGGCTGTTTTTTCTTTGAAAAAAAATAATAAAAGTATGGACAGCACTGGTCAGTTCATTTTCCCTGAGTGTAGGTTGGAAAATTGCTTTGGAACATGGCCTTATTATAGGAATGAATTTCATTTGGATGGATTTTTAGCTCACCGTCACATAGTGACGAGGTGAGCTTTTGGGATCACTTTTTGTCCGTCGTCCATCATGCGTGCGTCCGTGCGTAAACAATTTCTTCAAACGACATCTCCTCCTAAACCACTGAGCGGATTTTGACCAAACTTCACAGGAATGATCCTTAGGTGGTCCCCTTTCAAAGTTGTTCAAATGGTTCCGGTCCGTTGCACATATAGGTCACAGGAGCCAAAAATAGATTTTTGTCACCGAAAACTTAAAAAATCTTCTTCTCTGAAACTGCAAGGCCCAGGTCTTTGATATTTGGTATGAAGCTTCATCTGGTGGACCCCTACCAAGATTGTTCAAATTATAGTGCTGGGACCAAAAATGCCCCCGCCCCGGGGCCCTTTGGTTTTACATGGGCTTATATAGGGAAAATCTTTAAAAATCTTCTTCTCTGAAACTGCAAGGCCCAGGTCTTTTATATTTGGTATGAAACTTCATCTGGTGGACCCCTACCAAGATTGTTCAAATTAAAGTGCTGGGGCCAAAGATGCCCCCGCCCCGGGGCCCTTTGGTTTTCTATGGGCTTATATAGGGAAAATCTTTAAAAATCTTCTTCTCTGAAACCGCAAGGCCCAGGTCATTGATATTTGGTATGAAGCTTCATCTAGTGGACCCCTACAAAGATTGTTCAAATTAAAGTGCTGGGGCCAAAAATGCACCCGCCCCGGGGCCCTTTGGTTTTACATGGGCTTATATAGGGAAAATCTTTAAAAATCTTCTTCTCTGAAACTGCAAGGCCCAGGTCTTTGATATTTGGTATGAATCTTCATCTAGTGGACCCCTACCAAGATTGTTCAAATTATAGTGCTGGGGCCAAAGATGCCCCCGCCCCGGGGTCCTTTGGTTTTACATAGGCTTATATAGGGAAAATCTTTAAAAATCTTCTTCTCTGAAACAGTAAGGCCCAGGTCATTGATATTTGGTATGAAGCTTCATCTAGTGGACCCCTACCAAGATTGTTCAAATTAAAGTGCTGGGGCCAAAAATGCCCCTGCCCCGGGGCCCTTTGGTTTTACATGGGCTTATATAGGGAAAATCTTTAAAAATCTTCTTCTCTGAAACTGCAAGGCCCAGGAATTTGATATTTGGTGTGAAGCTTCATCTAGTGGACCCCTACCAAGATTGTTCAAATTATAGTGCGCAGACCAAAAATGCCCCCGCCCCAGGGCCCTTTGGTTTTACATGGGCTTATATTGGGAAAATCTTTAAAAAATCTTCTTCTCTGAAACTGCAGGGCCCAGGTCTTTGCTATTTGGTATGAAGCTTCATCTAGTGGACCCCTACCAAGACTGTTCAAATTATAGTGCCTGGGCCAAAAATGCCCCCGCCCCGGGGCCCTTTGGTTTTACAAAGGCTTATATAGGGAAAATCTTTAAAAATCTTCTTCTCTGAAACTGCAAGGCCCAGGTCTTTGATATTTGGTATGAAGCTTCATCTTGTGGACCTCTATCAAGATTGTTCAAATTATAGCCCTGGGGCCAAAAATGCCCCCGCTCCTGGGCCCTTTGGTTTTTCATAGACTTATATATGGAAAATCTTGAAAAATCTTCTACTCTGAAACCACAAGTCCTAGGTCTTTGACATTTGGTATGAAGCTTCAGCTAGTGGACCTCTACCAAGATTGTTAAAATTATAGCCCTGGGGCCACAAATGCCCCTGCCCAAGGGCCATTTGGTTTAACATAGACTTATAATAGAGATAATCTTTGAAAATCTTCTTCTCTGAAACAAAAAGGCCCAAGTCTTTGATATTTGGTGTGAAGCTTCATCTAGTGGACCTCTATCAAGATTGTTTAAATTATAGCCCTGAGGCCAAAAATGCCCCTGCCCCGGGGCCATTTGGTTTTACATAGGCTTTTGTAAGGAATATCTTTAAAACAATCTTCTTCTCTGAAACCTCAAGGCCCAGGTCTTTGATATTTGTTGTGTAGCTTCATCTAGTGGACCTTTGCCAAGATTGTGAAATTATAGCCTTTGTTAATATTTGGTATGAAGCTTCACCTTTTTAGACCTCCCTCAACATTATGCACATTATAACCCTGGGGTCAATAATGGCCCTCCCCGGGGCCCACTTGTTACTCTATGGATCAGGTGAGCGATCCAGGGCCATCATGGTCCTCTTGTATCGATGTGTAAACTCCTGTGAATCACTCACAAACTGCATGAAGCCCTAATTTTGAGTACTGGTAAACTGCTAAGAGGGTCTAAGCCTGCCCAGGAAAAGTGGTGCAAGTCACATTGTCGCTTAAACCCTAGCTGTTTTTAACTCACCTGTCACGTAGTGACGAGATGAGCTTTTGTGATCACTTTTTGTCCGTCGTGCGTGTCTCCGAGCGCATCCACGGGCACATGTTTGGTAGACATAAGTTGGGTACTTGCCGTTTATTCCGTAAGTGTCCGAAAAAGTAGTCAACAAATTTTGATGGGACATGTTGGGTACTTATGCAAATTTTAGCTGATTGTTGGGTACTTATAGGTGAAAAATTAACACTGTAGTACCAAACAAATGTCCATCTGTAAGAACGTGCGTGCGTCCGTCCGTGCGCACCAACGAAACGACATTTAGGGGGCAAAAAATTTGGACAGTTTGACACTTAAGTATATATTCGTGAGTCCAAATGGGGTTTATTCCGTTATTTGGGTACTTAAGTGGCAAAAATTTGCTCTTAGGTGGCTTGCCGCTTAAGAGAATTTGCAGCTTAAGAAGTCAATATGCCGATGCCTAGCCACTAAAGTATCCGTTCGTGAGAATGTCCGTTCTTACGTGCATCCGTCCGTGCGTCAGTGCGTCTGTAAGCAATTTCAAATAAGTATATCTCTAATACCCAATGGTCAATCTTGATCAAATTTCATGAGAAGCATCATCAGGTAGGGGGAAAGGCTGCATAAGGTTTTGGGCTGTTCAGATTGGAATTCTGGTTTCCATGGCAACATATAGCTCCCATAGACTTACAATGGGAAAAACTTAAAATATCTTCTTCTCTGAAACCACTGGGCCCAGTGCTTAGATATTAAGCTTGTAACATTGTCAAGTGGTCACCTACATAATTCCTGCCAATCATGCCCCTGGGGTCCAAATTGGCCACAACCCGGGGCCCCTTAACTCCTATAGACTCATAATGGAAAAAAAAAAAGCTTCAAAAATCTTTTTCTCTGAAACCACAGGGCCCAGAGCTTAGATATTTAGCATGTAGCAATGGCAAGTGGTCACCTACATAATTCCTGCCAATTATGCCCCTGGGTGCCAAATGCGCCATGCCCTGGGGCCCCTTCGCTCCCATAGACTCAAAATGGAAAAAAGCTTCAAAAATCTTCTTTTCTGAAACTGCAGGGCCCAGAGCTTAGGTATTTAGCATGTAGCAACAGCAAGTGGTCACCTACATAATTCCTGCCAATTATGCCCCTGGGGTTCAAATTGGCCACACCCCTGGGCCCCTTAGCTCCCATAGACGCATAATGGAAAAAAAAGCTTCAAAAATCTTCTTCTCTGAAACCACAGGGCCCAGAGCTTAGATATTTAGCATGTAGCAACAGCAAGTGGTCACCTACATAATTCCTGCCAATCATGCCCCAGGGTTCCAAATGGGCCACGCCCCAGGCCCCCTTAGCTCCCATAGACTCATAATGGAAAAAAAAGCTTCAAAAATCTTCTTCTCTGAAACCACAGGGCCCAAAGCTTAGATATTTAGCATGTAGCAACGGCAAGTGGTCACCTACATAATTCCTGCCAGTCATGCCCCTGGGGTCCAAATTGGCCACACCCCGGGGCCCCTTAGCTCCCATAGACTCATAATGGAAAAAAAAAGCTTCAAAAATTTTCTTCTCTGAAACCACAGGGCCCAGAGCTTAGATATTTAGCATGTAGCAATGGCAAGTGGTCACCTACAAAATTCCTGCCAATTATGCCCCTGGGTTTCGAATGGGCCATGCCCCTGGGCCCCTTAGCTCCCATAGACTTGTAATGGAAAAAATAAAGCTTCAAAAATCTTCTTCAATGAAACCACAGGGCCCATAGCTTAGATATTTAACATGTAGCAACCGCAAGTGGTCACCTACATAATTCCTGCAAATCATGCCCCTGGGGTCCAAACGGGCCACGCCCTGGGGCCCCTTAGCTCCTGTAGACTCATAATGGAAAAAAGTTCAAACAGCTTCTTCTCTTAAACCACAGGGCCCAGAGCTGAGATATTTAGCATGTAGCAATGGCAAGTGGTCACCTACATAAATCCTGCCAATCATGCCCCTCGGGTCCAAATGGGCCACGCCCGGGGCCCCTTAGCTCCTATAGACTCATAATGGACAAAAAAAGCTTCAAAAATGTTCTTCTCTGAAACCACAGGGCCCAGAGCTTAGATATTTAGCATGAAGCAACGGCAATTGGTCACCTACATAATTCCTGCCAATCATGCCCCTGGGTTCCAAATTGGCCACGCCCCAGGGCCCCTTTGCTCCCATAGACTCATAATGGAAAAAAGCTTTGAAAATCTTCTTCTCTGAAACCACTGGGCCCAGAGCTTAGATATTTAGCACGTGGCAACGGCAAGTGGTCGACTACATAATTCATGCCAGTCATGCCCCTGGGGTCCAAACGGGCCATGCCCTGGGGCCCCTTAGCTCCTATAGACTCCAAATGGAAAAAAAGCTTAAAAAATCTTTTTGTCTGAAACCACAGGGCCCAGAGCTTAGATATTTAGCATGTAGCAATGGCAAGTGGTCGCCTACATAAATCCTGCCATTCATGCCCCTGGGGTCCAAATTGGCCTCGCCCCAGGGCCCCTTAGCTCCCATAGACTCATAATGGAAAAAAGCTTCAAAAATCTTCTTCTCTAAAATCACAGGGCCCAGAGCTTAGATATTTAGCATGTAGCAATGGCAAGTGGTCACCTACATAAATCCTGCCAATCATGCCCCTCGGGTCCAAATGGGCCACGCCCCAGGGCCCCTTAGCTCCCATAGACTCATAATGGAAAAAAGCTTAAAAAATCTTCTTCTCTGAAACCACAGGGCCCTGAGCTTAGATATTTAGCATGTAGCAACGACAAGTGATCAACTACATATTTCCTGCTAATCATGCCCCTGGGGTCCAAATGGGCCACGCCCCGGGGCCCCTTAGCTCCCATAGACCCGTAATGGAAAAAAGCTTCAAAAATCTTCTTCTCAGAAACTGTGAAGCACAGAACTTAGATATTTAGTATCTAGGAACATAAAATAGCCAGCTACAAAAATCCTGCTTACCCTGCCCCTAGGGTCAAAATTGGCCATGGCCCAGCTCATCAGCTCCAATAAACTTATAATGGAAGAAAAACTCTTCTTCTATGAAACCATTAGGCCCAGAGGTTAGATTTTTAGTATGTAGCAATGTCAAGTGGCCACCTACATAAATCCTGCCAGTTATGCCCCTGGGATCCAAATTGGCCACACCCCAGGGCTCTTTAGCTTCCATAGACTTACAATTGGAAAAACTTCAAAAATCTTCTTCTCTGAAACCACATGGCCTTTATCATAAAAAAAAAACAAAAAAACTTGAAATGGGGGAAAAAAATCTTCAAAAATCTTCTTCTCTGAAACCATATAGAAGCCTACGTGGTGCAGTGGTTACGCTACTGGCCTTGTAAACCAGGGATCGCAGGATCGATCCCGGGCTTCTCAAGACTTTCGGATGAGTCTTTAAACCGAGGTCCCGTCTCCGTATGACCTTAGCTGTTGGTGGGACGTAAAACTGAAACTCACTCACTCACTCTGAAACCATAAGTCCCAGAGCTTAGGTATTTAGCATGTAGCAATGTCGAGGGGTTGCCTTCATGAATCCTGCCAATCATGCCCCTGGGGTCCAAATTGGCCAAATCCTGTGGCCCCTTAACTCCAACAAACTTATAATGGAAAAAAGCTTCAAACATCTTCTTTGAAACTATGAAATACAGACCTTAGATATTTAGTGTATAGCAACAAAAAATGGCTGCCTACATAAATCCTGCCAACCATGCCCTTTGGGTCAAAATTGGCAAAGCCCCAGGGCTCATTAGCTAAAACTTAAAAAAGATCTTCTTTTCCAAAACCAAAGGCACAGATTTTGTTTGATTTTAGGTTTTACATCCCTGTCAACACTGTATAGGTCATTTTGGAGATATCTCTTCCAATTTTGTGGGACTTTTACTCGACATTGAGATGAAATTACATCTCAAGCCCTGTCGCCCAACGAAACCAATAGGGTTTATAAGCATGGACACCGCTTTGCCTGAGCTTAGATATTTAGTATGTAACAATGTCAAGTGGTCTCCTACACTAATGATTTTCTGGTACACAGGTGAGTGATATAGGGCCATTGGGCCCTCTTGTTTATGGTAGTAGGTCTTGAGGTGTCATTCCATCCCAGTGTTGGGTTAAAGTCCCACAAAATCGGAAGCAACAGCTCCAAAAATGACCTAAATAGTGTTGTTGGGGACATTAAACCTGAACACAAGTAAAAGACTAACAAGCTCATTAGGCTTATGATAATGATGCTTTTAACCCGTATCTTGCTGTTCACGACAACCCCTATCTTTTGAAACAGTGTAGATCCAGATCAGATGGCTTCTGAAGAAGCCTTATCTTGCTGTTCACAACAACCCCTATCTTTGAAAACAGTGTAGATCCAGATCAGATGGCTTCTGGAGAAGCCATCTGATCAGGATCTACACTGTTTGACATGAAGTTTATGAATTTGTAGCAATAAAATACATCAAGTAATTTGACTGGTTGATAGACAGAAATGGCTGTGGCTTAAATGAATATTCAGCAAGATAAGGGTTAACAACTTGATCTTGAAATTCAGAGCCCAGTTGTTCAAAGCATCAGTAGCTTTACAAACTTGATAGCAGCTGAAATGTCCTAGCAAGTGCTGTATCTGATATAGAGGATCTTACATGAGTGTTCATGTATTATTGAATTTATTAAACGAGTTGATTTGTTTTGTTTTGTTTGATTTGAGGTTTAACGTCCCCGTCAACACTGTAAAGGTCATTTTGGAGACGTTGCTTCCAATTTTGTGGGACTTTTACCCGACATTGAGATGAAATGACATCTCAAGCCCTGTCACCCAATGAAACCAATAGGTTTATTAGCATGGACGGTCCGCCTCGCACCGCGGTTCCTGGACAGGCTTAGATCCTCTAAGCGGTTTACCAGTACTAGTGTGCGGGCCAGATTCAGCTCTGCGTGGAAGCATCTTGCAGCCCATATATTTCTTCAAGCCCCTATGGGCGGGGGCGGATTAAACGAGTCGAGGAAAAGGGATAAAATGCAAGGGTTAGCCGAGCATTTTATCACTTTTCCTCAACGAGTTTAATAAATTCAATAACACATGAGCACGAATGCAAAATTCTATTTATCATATCACATTTAAAACGTATTTTATTCACGATTGTTTACAAAAATGTCAATAATCCGCCTTTAGTAAACGCGACATCGTTAAGTCCGTTGTATATGTAACGTTAACGGGACATATGTAGCTAATTTGCATATTTAATCCACTAGTGGATTATCGAAAATATTACCTGGCGTTATTACACTCTCAGACGCGACATCATATGATAAACTCATATATTTTTGCTTGCTAAAATGTGAGAAACTTTTGAAACACAATCACACAATGAGTGAAAGAATGTTGTATTGAACCTGTGACCTCCAGGGCCCAGTTGTTCAAAGTCTCATTTGCATAACAAGCTCAGTAGTGGTCATATTGTTAATTATTATAATAAGTACAGTATCTAAAATTTTACTATTTTTGCAGAAAAAAAAATGTGAGTATTCATAAGTTACTCACATTTTTAGCAAAAATATTGGTTTGTTTGGCATATTAAATGATCGAAGTTATAACAATTCGTTAACTAATGATGTAGTTAGTGTTTAACAATTTGCCCCTGATCACCAGTCAGATGGGCATCTGACTGAGAGTCAGAGGTCAGCCACATGCAAGTATAAATTATATAAATTCTATTTTGCTAGGATCCTCTATGTGAGTGGGTGAAAGATGGTGTTGTCTGTGTCCGCCGCGGAAGAGTTAATATCACACAGAAAGTAGTCACATTACCAGAAGAATGTCCTGCAGCCTGTCATGGGTATGTATGTACAGTAAAATGTTATGGCTCTAACACCTTTTGGTCTATCAGAATGTGTGTGAGATGGGGTAGTTTGAATTTCCGCTATTAAGATCATCATCATCAAGACCAGTTAAAACTGGGACTAATTCTTGTTTTAAAATGATATTTATTAAGGATGCTCACTCATACAACAAAATATATATAGATACAACTACTTTTATTTATCTCCTTTTTCACATAGTTAATAAAACATTATTGGCAGTATATGGACACCGAGTAGATTCAGGTCGAAGGGGGGACGCAGTGACAGCATATAACCTTGCTCGCATGAAAACGGGCACCAAATTATTAATTTGTTTGCACTCAAAATATTGTGCAGTCCAATTTTGAATTTTGAGTATTCCAAAATATGCGCACACTCCAAATGTGTGCTCCAAGATTTTGTAACATTCCAAAAATTGCGCACTTCCTATAGTACGCTCCAAATTTTGTAACAGAGTATTCCAAATATTGCGTACATCCTGTTTGTACGCTCCACAATTTTTTAACATTCCAAATATTGCGCACATCCTGTTCCATACGCTCCACTCTATCCCAACTCTTGTGCACTCCAATTTATGCACTCCAACTAATCTTGACAGTGAGCACTCCGTAATGTGCACTCCAAAATGCATTCCATGACACGCATTCCATACCATCTTCTGCATTATGCAATGCATACCATGTAATCCATCCCATATTACATATATTCAAATAGCCCCGGCTGCACGTGCGAACCTTACTTATGACTTGCAATTTAGAAATTTTTAGTATGACCCTGTGGGGAACACATCCTCAGGCTATGGCGAACCATTTCCATGAAGGAGACGCCACCCAGTTCAAGAAGTTCTGAAAGAAACAAGCCTCAGCTCTGCTCCCAGCAACCAGTACCCGGAATCCAGGCTCAAGAACAAATCTTCAGGTTATGGCGGACCACTTCCATGAAGGAGATGCCACCCAGTCCAAGTAGAAGTCCTGAAAGAAACAAACCAGTATTTGGAATCTAGGCTCAAGGCGTAAAGTTTCATTACAACCAAACAGCTGTCTAAGCAAAGCGTCCCCCCTATCGAATGCTGAATTCCGCCACAGCAAATTTATGATGCCCCACATAAATTTGTCCCCCAATTCAGCAAGTCAACATTTTTATGAATATAGCCTTTTTATCCTTGTCCTGTTATTCTAACTACATATTAGGATTTTACATTTGGGAAGAAGGGTCTGTAACAAATTGATTGACTACTTCCTCAAATGTATTTAAAAATATGATATTGCCCACAGCAGTGAGATGAACCCTATCCGTCTTAAATAGCCCTGTTGTATTGAAATCGAGCACATGCTTGATTGTTCGGTCACTACAATTAAAGCAGGCTGTCTACCCGATTGGTTTATACGCCTCCTTTGATCCAGCTTTTTAAGCCCTTCATGAGTGTTGTCCGCCCCCAGCCACGACTGACAATTAGGGAGGATGTCTGATCATACCGTTTGGGCTTCGGGATAGATAGAAGCCATGTATGCAAATTAGCTTTTAAAAGTCTTTAAGAAGTTTGCTTTGGGACCACTCAACAAGGTTGTTGCCCCCGAGGTGAATAATTATCATCACAAGGGTTGAATGAAACTGCAGCAACCATTGGAGCTCGGTGTCGTAGTGATCCCAGTGCACCGCTGAACCCTAATAAAAATTTTAGCTAACAATCACTGCATTAGCTGGAGTTCTGAGAGCTGATACACTGTCAGCAAGGTGTGAAACCAGGGAATCACCGATAATCAATATATCTGTAACAGACAATTTAAAAAAGTATGTACTATGTTACCGCCCCAGTTTTCCATCAACCAAGTTCTTTTATGGCTATACTAGAATACCCTTAGCTGCCAAATTAATAGCCCTTCCAATTCTAAAGGAATGTGCAGCATAAAGTTGCTTTGGAAGTCCTAATTTATTTTCTACAGCCGTCACAAGAATGCCACTGAGTTGACAGTGCTTTAATGAAAGGCCATTCCGGAGGCAAAAGAAGTCTAGACTACCATCAGGCTTCCACATCATATATTGTTTGACAACCAAGGCAACATATAGATGCATTGATTGCAAGTGGGATGTACGATATTGTTGGAGGGCAGTTGTGTCTCAACTAATTCTAAAGATGAATTAAATATTTATCTAGTTTATTTATCTGATTAGAACTATCTCATCCAACATTACCCTGCGTGAGTGGGTATGTGTGATTAGGATGTGGTGTACTGCAAGGTGCAGTGCTCAGTACTCTACATTTTAATAAATGCATAAATTAAAATAAATAAATAAATAAATACATAAATGGAAATATCTCATTAAACATTACCCTCCGTGAGTGGTAAGGTTGATCCGTAGATTTGAAAAGAATGTTGTGTACTGCAAAGTTCAGTGCTCGGCACTCTACATTTTTAATATGTCATGGAAATATCTCGATTAACATTGCCTTCCGTGACTTGGTAAGGTTGGTCTGTAATTTTGAATAGAATGTGGTGTACTGCAGGGTGCAGTTCCCAGTACACTACTGTTTTTTTTTTTTTTTTTTTTTTTTTTTTATAAATCAAAAAATAAATAACAGAAGATGCTTCAAAAATGGAAAAATTATCCACTGGACCACTGGTCTTATCTCATTACCTACAAAGTAGGCACCAAAACCGAGTTCAAACCCCTTGCACGAATGGTGCAGTGCTGTAAGTCCTCATTTGACATCCAGACATGAGAAAGGGAAATACCATAATTTTTTTTTTTTTTTTTTAAAAATTGTACCCAAAGTTCAAATTCCTTCATATCTGCTGTGATGCGATGGTGACAGTGTATCTTTGATAAACCACATGTAACATTTATAAATTGCCCACAAAATGGACTCCCTAGTACCAAGCAGGAAACTGTCAAGATAACATATGAATCGTCCCTCAGAAACATGTCTAGCTACCCAGAATTCCAAAAAAGTAGCGACAGTCTCGAAAGTCTGGCGTGCTATGCTGCAACCAAATGGCATACTTAAACAAAATAAAACTTCCCGTCAAGCTTGAATCTGAGCTGATCAGAGTCTAAAGGAGAGACGAGTAATAGCCCAAATTTTCCTTTTATATCGGAATTTATCAAAAGGCAACCACAGCCTTAAGCTTGCACCATTTGCACAATATAATATACAAGACCTAATGGTGATATGTGCAGAGTTCATAGCGGACAAGAGTCAAAAGGTCCAGCCACTCTGTCATATTGAATCAGATGAGGTTTGTGGCTTCAAATATGTTTTGAAAGTCAATAAAATTACCTTTAGAAAATATATTGTTTGTGGTCATTGAATTCCCAATATATGTTTAATTGACAGGTTACTATCGATAATACCGGTATATCACACCTGTGATTCAAGCGGCTATGTCCGGCTCAAAAGTAGGTCGGTGTTCATAAATAAACTAACATTCGACAAACACATGGTCATTTGCATATTTAAAAATAACATAGCTGGTCAGCCGAGCCGTCAACTATCCCGCAATGCCTGGGCTGTTTAACTCTGACAACCCAAACTGACGCTATTATACCCGAAAGTCGAGGCATAATCCCTTCAAAAATATAAAGAAAATTCTAAAAGCGTATTTACTTAAAATATGGTATTTTAAGTTAATTTAGCGTTACACAATGAGTGCCAAAGGTCATGACCCCTGTGGAAATTCCCCGGTCAGTTTGTAAATATCGGCCACCATCTTGTCTACAATCTATCTACCGATAAATTCCCAAGATTTGCACTCAAAATAAACAGATACCGGGCGTCCCTGTGGTACAAAATATATAAGGACGATCGGCGTGAAGTCACTTCCACTGAGGTCCGCCGTTTTCGGAGGTGCAAACAAAGGTATTCTGCTATATGACCTTACCAAATGTACACAAGAAATATTTTCAATCAGTCCCACACCTCTGGCAAAGATTTTGCTTTTAACTGTTCAAAAATGATCAAATTTTAGCAATAAAAACCGAAGCTTTCACCTCCACCAAATGAGAAACTGGCGGGAAAGATATCCGTTCTTTGTTTCTTTTTACTGAAGAGTTCCCTGCCGACCGTCCTTATATCAGAAATCATATTTAGCCCTTTAATTTCTTCGCTGCATACTATTTATCTTCCATAATAACATTTTTCCCCAAGCTTTATAAGGTACCAAAAACTCGCAGGGCCACCATTGTCACCCATGTATATTTTGCAATTAAAATGGCGATTTTTATGCCGCCGTAGTGTCACTTTTCCTAATATTTTCATAATGGTGAACTGTCTTAGTTGTCACTTTTTCCCTATTTAGTTGTACCTCGTCACTAACGCATTTTATCATTTCCGGTTGCAAAACGAAAGTACCGGTAATATTATCGTGTTCGAGGTCAACCAATGGAAATTCTTATATTATAGCTAAAGGACACCCTCTTCTTCTTTTATTATGAAACATATCTCAACCGAGTCCCGACAACTTTCTCTTGCTGGATTTTTAGCTCACCTGTCACGTAGTGACAAGGTGAGCTTTTGGGATCACTTTTTGTCCGTCGTGCGTCCGTCCGTGCGTGCGTGCGTGCGTCCGTGCGTCCGTAAACTTTTCTTCAAACGACATCTCCTCCTAAACCACTGATCGGATTTTGACCAAACCTCACAGGAATGATCCTTAGGTGCTCCCCTTTCAAAGTTGTTCAAATGGTTCTGGTCCATTGCACATATAGGTCACAGGAGCCAAAAATAGATTTTTTTCACCGAAAACTTAAAAAATCTTCTTCTCTGAAACCGCAAGGCCCAGGTCTTTGATATTTGGTATGAAGCTTCATCTAGTGGACCCCTACCAAGATTGTTCAAATTATAATGCTGGGGCCAAAAATGCCCCCGCACGGGGGCCCTTTGGTTTTGCATGGGCTTATATGGGGAAAATCTTTAAAAATCTTCTTCTCTAAAACCGCAAGGCCCAGATCTTTGATATTTGGTATGAAGCTTCATCTAGTGGACCCCTACCAAGATTGTTCAAATTATAGTGCTGGAGCTAAAAATGCCCCCGCACAGGGGCCCTTTGGTTTTACATGGGCTTATATAGGGAAAATCTTGAAAAATCTTCTTCTCTGAAACCGCAAGGCCCAGGTCTTTGATATTTGGTATGAAGCTTCATCTAGTGGACCCCTACCAAGATTGTTCAAATTATAGTGCTGGGGCCAAAAATGACCCGCACGGGGGCCCTTTGGTTTTGCATGGGCTTATATAGGGAAAATCTTCAAAAATCTTCTTCTCAGAAACCGCAAGGCCCAGATCTTTGATATTTGGTATGAAGCTTCATCTAGTGGACCCCTACCAAGATTGTTCAAATTATAGTGCTGGAGCTAAAAATGCCCCCGCACGGGGGCCCTTTGGTTTTACATGGGCTTATATAGAGAAAATCTTGAAAAATCTTCTTCTCTGAAACCGCAAGGCCCAGGTCTTTGATATTTGGTATGAAGCTTCATCTAGTGGACCCCTACCAAGATTGTTCAAATTATAGTGCTGGGGCCAAAAATGCCCCCGCACGGGGGCCCTTTGGTTTTACATGGGCTTATATAGGGAAAATCTTTAAAAATCTTCTTCTCTGAAACCGCAAGGCCCAGATCTTTGATATTTGGTATGAAGCTTCATCTAGTGGACCCCTACCAAGATTGTTCAAATTATAGTGCTGGAGCTAAAAATGCCCCCGCACGGGGGCCCTTTGGTTTTACATGGGCTTATATAGAGAAAATCTTGAAAAATCTTCTTCTCTGAAACCGCAAGGCCCAGGTCTTTGATATTTGGTATGAAGCTTCATCTAGTGGACCCCTACCATGATTGTTCAAATTATAGAGCTGGGGCCAAAAATGACCCCGCACGGGGGCCCTTTGGTTTTACAAGGGCTTATATAGGGAAAATCTTGAAAAATCTTCTTCTCTGAAACCGCAAGGCCCAGGTCAGTAGTAATGGTATTGAGCGAGTCGGGACCACCCTAAAAAAAAAAAAAAACACACCCCTAAAAAAAAAAAAAATACACCCCTAAAAAAAAAACACACCTCGAGAAAAAAAAAAAAAAAAAAAAAATGCTTTTTCTCCTAACACAAAAAATAAAAAAAAGTGAAGGGAGTACAGTGCAAAAATGATGGAGGGGTGGGGTGAAAAAAAAAAAAAAAAACACACACCCCTAAAAAAAAAAAAAAAAATACACCCCCCTAAAAAAAAAAAAATAAAAAAAAAAGTGAAGGGAGTACAGTGCAAAAATGATGGAGGGGTGGGGTGAAAAAAAAAAGTGAAGGGAGTACAGTGCAAAAATGATGGAGGGGGTGAGAAAAAGAAAAAAAAATAACACAAAAATAAAAAAATGAGGGTTTGTGTATATAATAAAAAAATATCTAAAACTCAGTAATCTGTAATTCTTGTTCGTAGAAACTACCTTTGATTTCTTCGCCTTTTAAATCATTTATTTTATAAGTAACAGGATCTGTATTTAAAACTTCTTCAATTACAAATATTTCTCTTGTCCAACGAGTAGTATAACCCTTTTCAAATTTACCTTTCTTTTTTGCTATTCTAACTCTATCCCCAACTTTGAATTTAGGTTTTTTAATTTTCTCATCATTTTCAGGATATAAATTTTTATACACTGTTAATTCATTTTCTTTTTTACTTGCTTCAACAGGTGTCATTTTAATAGAAGAATGTACTGTATTATTATAATTTTCAACTAATTCATCTAATACATCATAATATTTAGTAGTTTCATTTGCAGTAAAATATTTATACATATGTTGTTTCATTGTTCCTATCCAGCGTTCTACTACACTAGATTTTTCTTCATTCTCAGTTGAATATAACTTTATATTATTATCTTTTAACAATTCTTTTACTTGTCGATTATAAAATTCAGAGCCTTTATCTGACCAGATGAACATTGGTTTCCTTTCTTTAAATAATGTTTTAAACGCTTCACTTACTGTTACTCCTGTTTTATTTTTCAATGGAATTAACCAACCATATTTACTAAAAACATCTATAACAGCTAATAAATATTTATAGTGTTTATTTTGCTTTGAATATTGTTGCATATCTATCAAATCAACAGCCCATGTTTGATCTATTGAATCAACATAAACACGTCTTTTAGGAAAAGATTTTATAACTCTACGATGTAATTCATCTGCTAATGTATTTGTTATTTTTTCTTTATCGGATATAAATCTATTTTTGGTAGATCCACACTCAGAACATTTACCTTTTAACATTTGTTTATTATTGGCTGTTGTTACTTGTTTCACTGAATCATTTTCAGTATGCTTTTTACAACGTAAACAATATATATTTTGGATGCTCCATTTTAATTATATTAAAAATTGATTCTTAAAAAATGAGTGAAGGAAAAGTTTGTAACACATGTCATCAATTTAAGTTCTTAAATTTATTTGCAAAAGAGAAAACATGCCCAGATGGACATAGAGGAAAATGTAAAGATTGTGACAGAGAACGAAAACGATTACATTATCAAAATAATAAAGAAAAATATAAAATAGCATTTCAAAAATTTTTAATTAGAAATCCTAATTATGTAAATGAATATAAAAACAGGGTAATTAAAATTGTTCCTAAATAAATGGCAAGTAAAAAATCCAAAGTATTTAAAAATGTTATTACTGAAACTATTATTGATGACATAGAAGAAGATGATATAACTAAATATATTAATAAATTAAAAGATAAAATTAAAATACAATCATTTCCCATTAAAGTGAAGATAATAATTACTTCTGAATTCAATACCCCATTAGCATTTGATATAATAGAAAGTCATTACTCTCATCCTGTTCAAGTTATTAAATCAAATAATAATGTAGATGAATTTTATAATAAACTAAAAGATAAATTTGAAGCATGGATTGATGAGTATCAAGAAAGAGGTTCTGGTTTTGTTTTTAGAAATATTAAAAGTGTAGAAGTAAAAACATATAAATATGATTATCAGAAAGCTTCGTCTTATATACCTTTAGAGTTTAAATCAAGTAATATTATCAATGTTAAAAACACAAAAGATAACAAATGTTTCTTGTGGTCAATATTAGCAAAACTATATCCTGCAGATAATCACAAAGAGAGGGTAACAAAATATAAACCTTATGAAAATGAAATTAATATGAATAACATTGAATATCCTATTTTAATAAAAGATATCCCAAAAGTAGAAAAACAAAATAATTTAAATATAAATGTTTTTGCATTAGAAAACCAAACAAACAAACAATCTTTATACCCAGTTTATATTTCAAATATAAAAAGTGAAAATATAATTGATCTTTTATATATAGAAGAAAATGAAAATACACATTACTGTTTAATCAAAGATCTTGATAGTTTTCTATGTGATAAAAATAGGCATAAACAACATACATGTAGAAACTGTTTACAAGGTTTTCAAAGACTAGAAACATTAGAAAAACATAAAGAGATATGTCTAGATCATGACTATTGTAAAGTTAATATGCCAAAGAAAAATAATATTCTTAAGTTTAAAAACTCATTTCAAAAATAGATTACCTTTTGTTATCTATTCAGATTTTGAATCAAATAATATCCCTTTACCTGCCGGCCTCGTTGGCTCAGTCGGATGCGCGTCTGACTGGTGATCAGGAGGACGCGGGTTCGACTCCCGCCGGGGTCGGCAACATTCTTTCGTGGAGATTGATCATGAAATCTTTTCTACGGTCATTCTCTCCCTTCCGCTGATTCAAGAAGGGCAGTTGTCAGTTTCTGGCGAAAGAATGTGCACTGTACTGGTTAACCGCTTACGTATAAGCCTGCCCAGGAAAGTGTGGATAGGTAAACTGACCGGCTCAAAAATGACCTAAATAGTGTTGACTGGGCCGCTAAACTCCAATACAAACAAACAAAATCCCTTTACCTACTTCTCAACCTGACCCAAATAAATCATATGTTAATCCAATAAGAAAACAAACAGTTAATAGTTATGGTATCTATGTTCAGTCTGATTATCCAGAAATTTATAAACCACAATACTTTTCTTATGTTGGTGATGATGCAGCAGAAAAATATGTAGAAAAAATAATAAAAATTTTTAATAAGATAACTTATAAGATTTCACGTAATGAAAAGAAAGAACCAATTCTAAGTAAACAACAAGAAAAAGAATTTCAAGAGTCAAAAGAATGTTATATATGTGGAAATGAATTTGAAACAGAAAACAAAGTAAGAGAACATAATCATCTTTCTGGTAAATATAGAGGAGCAGCTTGTCAATCATGTAATACAAAAGAAGGTAAAACAACAAAATTAATACCTGTTTTCTTTCATAATGGCTCAAACTATGATTTCCACTTTTTAATAGAGGAGCTAATGAAATATGAAGATGATTATAACAAAGTAAAACTTCTATCCAAAAATTCAGAAAATTATATTTCTATAGATTACGGTTCATATTATAAAAAACTAAGATTTCTAGATTCATTTAGATTCCTTACAAAGGGTTTAGCTGATGTAGCAGAATCATTAGAAGAATTTCCTATCTTAGAAAAAGAATTTGAAAGTCATAGTGTTGATAATAATATATTAAATAGAAACAAAATAGAATTTATAAGAACTAATAAAGAATTAAATGACTTACATAGAAAAGATAATAAGAAGTATCAGGAAAAGAAAAATAAAATAAAACTTGATAATTTTTTTCTATTAAAACAAAAAGACTTTTATCCTTATGAATATATAGATTCAATTGAAAGATTAAAAGAAACAATACTACCACCTAAAAGTGCATTCTATTCAACTTTAAAACAAAACGATATCTCAGATAAAGATTATAAATATATACAAGATGTTTGGAAAGCTTATAATTGTAAAACATTAGAAGATTATCATAATCTTTATCTAAAAACAGATGTTTTAATTTTAGCAGATGCTTTTGAACAATTTAGAAATATTTTTTTAGATTATCATAAAATTGATCCATGTTATTGTTATTCAGCTCCAAGTTTAACATGGCAATGTGGATTAAAATATACAGGAGTGGAATTAGAATTATTAACAGACTATGAAATGTTATTAATGGTAGAAAATGGAATAAGAGGAGGGTTTTCTGGTGTTCTTGGTCCTAGACATGTAAAAGCATTTAATAAATATACACCCAATTATCATGGTAATGGTAATAAGATATTAGATGAAAATGAAATGAAAGAATGTTTAGAAGCATTAAGAAGAGGAGAAGATTTAAATGATTTTCTAACAGAAAAATATTTATTATATCTAGATGCAAATAATTTATATGGTTGGGCAATGTCACAGAAACTACCAACTAGTGATTTCAAATGGGAAAGTAATTCAGATTATTATTTAAATATTCCAAAAGGAAGAGGATGTATAATAGAATGTGATTTAGAATATCCCAATAATTGTAAATTTAAAACAATGAAATATCCATTAGCTCCTGAGAAAATGAAAATAAATGAAAAAGATTTATCAAATTACCAGAGAAAATTATTAGGAGATAAGCCATTAGGTAAAGAAGAAAAATTATTATTAACACTAAATGATAAAAAGAAATATGTTATTCATTATAGTATTCTAAAAGAAAATATTAAACTTGGAATGAAAGTAAAAAAAGTTTATAGAACTATATCATTTAAAGAAAGTGATTGGTTAAAGAAGTATATTGATTTTAATACTACACAAAGAACAAAATCTAAATCTAATTTTGAAAAAGACCTCTGGAAATTAATGAATAATAGTTTCTATGGAAAAACATTAGAAAACATAAGAGGAAGAAGTGAAATTAAATTAACAACTAGTAAAAAAGAAGTAAAGAAATATATTAGTAAACCTAATTTTAAAGATTCAATAATTTTCAATAAAAACTTTGTTGCAATTGTGAATAATGTTACTTCTGTTAAATTTGATAAACCTATTTATTTAGGACAATCTATACTAGATTATAGCAAGTTATTAATGTATCAATTTTATTATAATATAGTTAATGAAATATGGCCAAAAAATGAATTAGTTGCATCAGACTCTGTTTCTGGTGATACTCCAATTATTTTAAGATATAAAAATAAAGTATGTATTGAAAAAATAGAAAACATTACTGATGAATATGAATACTCAAATAATAAATTTTATCATCAACTAAAAGATATTGATATTGAAGTTTGGACTAGTAAAGGATTTGATAAAATTAAAACTATCATTAAACATGAAACAGAAAAAGAAATGTTTAGAGTTGTTACACCATTAGGATTTGTTGATGTTACAAAAGATCATTCTTTAATAAAAGATAATAATGAAATTATTAAACCTAAAGATTTATCGTTAAATACTTATCTTTTATTCAATGATTGTTATAAAAATAGCAATTATAATCCTCCTTTAAAAGAAGAATTCCTAAAATTAGAACCATCAACTTTAGAAGAAAAAAGAGCTTTTATTGAAGGTTTCTTTTTAGCTGATGGAACTAGTGGAGTTTATCAAACTAAAGGGGGAATAAAATATTCTTGGAATTTAAATAACCAAGATCTAAATCTTTTAAATAAATGTTTAGAATACTGTAAGGAGTTATATCCAACTGATTTTAAAATAATAGATTGTATGAATTCATCTAAAGTATATAGAATTATTCCAAAAGGAAATCATAAGTTAATGGCAATTAAATTTGAAAAATTTTATACTGATAAAAAAGAGAAATACATCCCTTATAGAATTCTTAATAAAGATTACAATTATAAATTATTCTTTTTCAGAGGATTTTATCAAGGTGATGGTTATAGAAAAGGAAAAAATTGTCAATTCTGTTTTTCACAAAAATCTAAAATTACATTCTCATGTTTACATTATCTTATAACTTCTCTAGGATATAACAGTAATATCAATACTAGAGAAGATAAACCAAATGTGTTTCAATTAAATATAACAAAAAAAGAACAATATGCTAACGTAAAAAAGATAATACCATTAGGTAAACAAAAAAGGGTGGTTTATGATTTATCTACAGCAACTGAAAATTTTAATTGTGGATTTCCTTTGATCGTCCATAATACGGATAGTATATTCTTATCAATTAAAACTAAAGACATCTACGAAGATATGAAAGATAAAATAAAAGACGAACTTGATACATGTGACTATCCAAAAGATCATGATCTTTATTCAATAGATAATAAAAAGAAAATAGGGAAGTTTAAAGATGAATTAAATGGTAAAATTATGAATGAAATAGTTTTTCTGAGGAGTAAAGCATATTCTTTTACATTAACTGATCTTAGTGAAGAAAAAAAATTAAAAGGTATTGGTAAAACAACAATTAAAAAAGATATAAAATTTAATGATTATAAAAATTGTTTATTTAACAATGAAACAAAAATGAATAAGATGTACACATTAAATTCTGATAAACATAATATGTTTATAAATGAAATAAATAAAATTTCTTTATCTCCTTTTGATGATAAAAGATATATATGTGATAATGGAATAGATACAAAACCTTATGGAATTGAATCTTTATATTTTATTTAATTTCCATGCAACAAATCCAGTTAATGCCATACCACAAACAACAAATAAAATCTCTCTTTTTTTGTGTTGATTCAGATGGGGTATAATAATCATTTAATGTAGGATTTGCTTGTAGATTTTTACTAGTAGCATATTGATATAACTTCATTGATTGATCACCATCGTCGTACATCTGATAAACTTCTTGTTCTTCATCCTTTTGTTTTTTAAGAAAATCTTGTCTTCCTGATCTTTTTTCATTCCATTCAATTTGTGCTTTGCTTAATTGTTCCATTGCTCTATCATGCCTTTCTTTCTCTTCTTCTGAATCATCTTTTCCAATATGTGAAAACAAATAATTACTACCCGAAAAAGAAAAGGCATTTACTACTGCTCCACCAATCATCATCGCAATTGCACTCGCCAGTTTATAAATATTTTATTTCATAATATCAGCTGGAATAATTTTGTGTTTAATTAACATATCTCTGGTAGCCATTGCAAGTAATATATCAATAGATAACATACCAATATCAGCCATATTTAAATCTACTTTTGGTGGTGGTCTTTTCAATAGTTTTCTTCCTAATTCTGCGTATCCAACCGTTAATACTGTTTCCACTCCGGCATGATATAACATGTTTACTATTTGTTTTCCATCAATTTGTGTTGCCATTTTTATAAGAATATTTTTGATTACTTAAACTCAAATGGATCTATTTCTTTCTTTTCCTTTCTCTTTGGAACAGGTTCTGGTGTAGTAACTTGTTTATTAGATTTAGCAGTATATATATATAATCCCAATCCAACAACCACTACTACAACACATAAAGGTATATAATTTTTGTATTGAACTTCTTGAACTTCATCCTTAACTATATTTGAAACTTCATTATCATCTTTTGTTATTTTTAAATCATCTTTTGTTTTAGATTTTAATTGTATGTTTTCTTTTTTCATTGTTTCCATTTCTTTTCTTTTTAATTCAGCTTTTAATCTTTTTGCTTCTGCACCTTTTTTACCAGCAGATACTCTTTTTGGGTTTTTTATTTTAGGTTTTTCTTCAATTTCATTCATCTTTTTTTAAGTCAATATTTTCATTTTTTTTATCAGTGAAATCAATATGTTTCGCTGTTGTTAACATTGCAGTAAACGGCGCAAGATACATTCCATATCTATAATACAATTCACAACAAGTACTTGTCAAAGCATGATTGATAAAAGGGTCTTCCTCTAAGTCTTGTATTAATTTAGGTGGGTTAGTAACATTGAGATACTTTGTCACACCCATTACATATAAGTTAATAAAAGAATTACCCAACGTCTTAGTCATACTTGCACCAAGTCTGGCCTGTATCTAGAGTATAGCTTGTTTATTTGTTCTGCTGTCATTTTATCAATGTCTGACATTTGTAAGTCTTTACCAAGATATTGTTTACTTCCTCCACCAGCAACAAGGGCTGATAATCTTTCACGTTTTTTGTCTTCATGGTCATCTTTTTGTTCTGGTAACTCAACATCTTTCAATAATTCTTCGGCGTTCATTTTATATAGTTTATTTTTTACTTTATAAAATTTATTTTTAATTTTAAAATAATTAAATATTATATATCCAACTATTGATAAGACAGCAGTGTTTGTTATAATTGTTAGTGTTTCAAGAAGCATTGCTTTTTTATTGCTTATTTTTTAAGCATTACTTAAGCATTACTATAGCATTACTAAAGCATTACTTAAGCATTACTTAAGCATTACTTAAGCATTACTTAAGCATTACTTAATCAACTACCCAATAATCAGTAGGTTGGTCGGTTTTCAAAATTAATTTACGATGTTTCTTTTTTTTTAGTTCTTCCTTTATTCTTTGTCGGTCTTCCAGTGTAGGAATAACATCATTCTCTCTCAAACAATTTTCAAAACTATCTCTATCTTTCATATAGAAAATACATAACCATTTTGTTTGTTCTCTTAAATCTTTTAAAACTGAATTGTATCTCTGCGATATAACCCATATCGATTGTTCTGCGTGTCTACCAGAAAATGCTAGTTCGGATAACATGTCTTTTTTCTTTGTTAGTTCTTTTGTGGCACTGCAGTCATCGATGATATACAGGGTTGGTTTACCTGCATATTTTTTAAAGTACATTCTTAGTAGTTCTTGCAGTTTTTCTGTTCCATCTGATGCCACAGGATTCACGATTATAATATTTTTATGCCCCCAACTTTAAAAAAGTTGGGGGGCATATTGCTTCTGGCTTGTCCGTCCGTTCGTCCGTTCGTACGTCACGCTTTCTTGTGCATAGCATATCTTTAGAACCGTGTATGCTAGTGTTTTGAAATTTCATATATGGGTTCCTCATGAAAAAATAGTTGACCCGTATTTTTTTTCTTGTCCAAATTATCTCCCCTTCTTGAATTATTTCCCCTTTAATTAAATAACATAGAATTCTCGTTAGCAAGATATCTCAAAAAGTATTTGAGCTACAGCCTTGATATTTGGTATAGTGATTGGGACTAAGGAGGAGATTACCTGATTAAATTTTCAACCAATGCTATAAAATTTTGTTAGAGTTATGGCCCTTTGTAATTTTTTGCCACTCAATTGTGTTGCTTTCTGGTGCATAGCATATCTTTAGAACCGTGTATGCTAGTGTTTTGAAATTTCATATATGGGTCCCTCATGAAAAAATAGTTGACCCGTATTTTTTTTCTTGTCCAAATTATCTCCCCTTCTTGAATTATTTCCCCTTTAATTAAATAACATAGAATTCTCGTTAGCAAGATATCTCAAAAAGTATTTGAGCTACAGCCTTGATATTTGGTATAGTGATTGGGACTAAGGAGGAGATTACCTGATTAAATTTTCATTTGTTTTTGGTTTTCTAACATCACCAATCCAATCACGATTTTTGTATGCCTTATTCCATTGAATGGTTGGGCAAAGTATAACAATATAACTAAATATACCTTTATATTCATCTTCAAGTAAGTCTGAAACAAATTCAGTCTTTCCACAACCAGTTTGGCCACAAATAATTGCACTGTGTGGATATTTAGGTAGTTCCATTTTAATTGATTAATAATTGGCTTCTTTAAATCTACCATCTTCAAAATTAATTTGTGCATCCTGTATTACAAATAGATAAACATTTATTGGTGCATCTGCTTTTGCTTCTTTCGTTATTTGTATTGTGATGCCTTCTGATGCATTTTCTATTCTTCTCCCAGAACCGTGAAGTGTATTATCATCCGTTGAACGTAAATCTAACCATAATGCATAATTGGTCGTTAGATATTTCTCTAACGTTGTATCAGTAAAATATAAATCTTTAATGACCATACTTGTTTCTCTATTTCTTTTTGAATTTAACGCAAAGAATTTATTTATCTCATCCCACTGTTGATATGCTTTCATTCCTTGACTGTATAATTGATTTGGGATTCCTTCTATTGTCATTTCTACTTTTGTTATTTCTGGATTGTAATAGTGTTCTGTACTTGTCCTTTCAGGATCTTCAAATAACAATAGAATCCCTTTCATACTTCTAGCTGGGACATTTAAATTAATATTCCATAGTGTATCAGATTTATTTTTTGGTATTTTTCTGTGTCTTAGTATTCGGTCATACAAAATAACCATTTTACCATCAACTTGCTGTCTTATTTCTCTTGATAAATAAGGATCAGAAACTACATCGAATTCTAAACAAATATTTTTGATTATATAAGATGATCCTGCGTCGCCTGATTGAATTACTTTGTTATAATCATTGAATGTAAGTTCATATTCGAGTCTATCACCGAGTCCTGCTTGATAAAAAGGCATATGAGTTTCCAATAATTCAAAATCAAGTGGAATACAAAACCTGTTTCCATATGCCTTTGCTATTGCTTGATCTTCTTTATCCGCTGTCGCATTTTCTGCGCCAACTCTATGTTTCAACATGTTTGGTTTGCCAATGCCTTGGTATGCCATATTTATACGTTCTGTAGGAGTCTTCCAGAGATCAGTATAACAATGATAGATGTCACTATCATCAATTGACATAACTTCATTTCCACTTATTCTAATTGTTGTTTTCTTTATTATTGATCTTCCTATATTTTGATAAATAGTTGCATTTACATCTCTAGAATCTAACTCAATTTCAAATGCTAATTTGACTGTTCCGGGAACAATAACATCATTTCCGGAGAGATTGGGGAATCTCACTAACAATTGTTGATTTTGATCAATAGTTGATGGATTATTGGTTATCACTACACTTTGACGGATTCCTCTTACCCCACGTGGTTCTCTTATTTTTCTGTAAGGGTTTAATTTATTTCCATAGGTCGACATTTTTTAAAGGAAAAATTTAATATATAGAAATGGCGGAAGGATTTCAAATTGATAATCCTACATTTGAAGATGATAAAAATGAAGATGATAAAAATGAAGATGATGAAGATGAAGATAAAGAATTTGATAGAACTATGCAAAACCGAATTGATGCTATTAATACTGCTGGCAGTGATGTTGATACAAGAACAAAGATAAAAGTAGAACAGAAACAATATGCAGTTAAAGAATATTACAAGTTTATAAAAGAAAAGTATGGATTAGACCCTGAATATATTGATTATACAAACTTTGAACTTAGTCCTGATTCAAAAACACTATATTTAGTATATAAAGATAGAGAAATTCAAATTTCTAACAAAAGAGGCGGTGATAAGTTTATAAGCTTGAGTACTTTAGCGGGTAAAATTGGCATGGGCGGAACACAAGCAATTAGAGAATTATTATACTTACCTGATTATAAATCTATAAGTAAACCATTATTAACACCACAGAATATTGCAAAATTACAAACTGTAGAAAATAACTTGCCCAATGTTGATACAATAGAAATGGATAATTTGCCTAATGCAGCCGAAACAACAATAGAAGAATTAGAAACATCATTAATTGATGAAGATGGGGCACAAATGTCATTTATGCCAAAAAGAGAATATGATGGTCTTAAAGAAGCAATGACAACTGTTAAAGAAGAGCTCACGAATAACTTAGCAAAACTGAGTAACACTAACGAAGATATAACAAAAGAAGAGAGAAAATTAGAACGAGCCAAATCAGACAACGATAAATATCAAATAAAAAGAATAGAGGGGAGATTAAGAGATCTAGAGATTGACAAAAGTTCAAGATTAGAAGTAATTACTATTAATAGAGATAAATTACGTAGTCAGGTAAATAGAATAAAGGAAACAATAACTAAAGTATTAAAAGAAGACACAACTTTAGGTGAGAGAATTAAAACATTATTTAGAGAACAAGGAATTACAATTGTTAGTGTTTTAACTGCTTTTGGGATGATTATTGGTGTTATAGTTGAGACTTTTATTCCTACTACTGGTAGTGGATCTATAACCCCTAAACCACCTTCATCACAGGGTGGAGTAAAAGAATGGGTAAAAAAAACAATTAAGTAATCTTGCTAAACTATTAGCTAATCTAGCAGGTAAAGCAGCAGCAGCACTACCGGGTATTATTGGTTCCATTGTGTCTTGGCTGTTGTCTACTACTGGAAAAGTGGTTAACTGGTTTGGCGAACATCTCTGGGCATTGCTTCTCCTTGTTGTGGGGTTATTGTATACAGCTGCAAGAGAGTATATTAGTAAATCTCATAGATAGTGAGTGCAACAATACCTATTACAATACTTCCTACTATTATTGCTGTTTTGTTGTCTTCGTGTTTCTTTCCCTTTGAGTGATGGTGATGTTTTGGTTTTGTATCTTGAGGTTCTGGCATATTTTTTAATTTACTCATATTTGGTTCTGGCAGAGATTTCTTTGTTGGTGTACCATTTATGGTATTAGATGGTGTTGTAGGAACAACAGGCTTAACATTTACATCACTGTTGTAGCCAAGTTCAAATTTATATTTTGGGTCAGCAATTTTAATTTTATTATTATAATTGACGATAACGCCAATTTGTAATACCATATTACTAGGTGACATATAGAGACCATTGCCATAAACATAATCAACTTTACTGCTTGCGTGTTCTAACAGATCTTCATAATTTTTTACTTGGGTAGGTATATCTTCCGGAGCCTTAATAAATTTTTGAATATTATTTACGAATTGTTTTTGCGCATCTAATCCTTTTCCTAGGGTTGTTACGGATGCTCGTGTTTGAGATTGTGCTGCTAATAGAGCCCATACAAATACTCTGATACTTTCATTAATTCGTACAACCCCATGGCTTGTGAAGCCTTCTGATTTGTCTAATATAAACGTTGTCCATGCATCACTTATATCTACTGTATGTTCTATTTTGTCGTTTATATTAAAGAATGGCCCATCACTTTGATGATCTTGTCTGTATTTTCCATCTGGTTTAAAATATTGTGTGTAACTCCCGAGACCACTACATTTAGAACTACTTTCCAGTTTTTGCCTCCAATCCGTGCTAGGTGAAATACCGAATTCATGGCAGATATTTTGATAAGCTTTTTTATCGTATGGGTTTTGGTAATAACAGAATGTATTATCTGTTGGGAAAGGTGTTTTAAGTTCTTTCAAAATACGAGCAACACAATAATAAACATGAAATATATATAATGTTCTAGTTTGTAGAGAATCAGCTTGTAAATGGTCGTTGTAACTTACACCACATCCTGTAGTAGCTAACCAAACAGCAAAATTTAATTGACATTGCCACCAGTCAAATGATGAATGAAGCCATGTATTCCACGGTTCATTGGTGTTTTAATGTTGGATTTTGATATTTTTGAAATAAGTTGAGAAACGTTACTGGAAAATTATCCTTTTCATTAGCATAAATTTTTTGGTTTACAAGTAAAGGACCAGCAGCATGTTTGGTTTTATATTTAGTATTGGGATTATATGATAAATCCTTGTTTAACTTGAATTCTTTTGGTATCATTTTTATACATAAAAAAATGTATCATACAATTTCCGATATTAATAAAACAATATATTTACAACAATATATAGATAATAAATGTGGAAATAAGAGAATTGGATTGAAGAGTTTTACTTATACCATAGGTTGGTATAACTTAATTGATGAACACATCCAAAAAGGAACAGATAAAGCAATACGTTTACCTTCAGGATTTTACAGTTTCCAACAAGTAGCAGATATATTTCAACATAATAATATTGTATTATCTGTAAATGAAACAAATGGCATAGTGTTTTTAACATCGACCGTTGATTTAAAAATAAGCAAAGAATTAAAAGAGATGTTAGGCTTCGGAAATAAAAGACGATTTAATGCAAATCAAACATATGAAGGAGAAATGCCTTTAAATTTTGCACCTTATAAACAACTATATATTCATCTTGAACAGATAAATAGTGCTTGCAATTTCTTTGATGGTGCTCCTAGTAATATTCTTGGTGTTGTTTCTGTTGAAAATAAATCATTTGGTGATATTGTTCATACACGTTTTAGTAATCCGGAATATAAACAATTGGCACATGGTGATATTTCAGAATTAAGTATAAGCGTTTGTGATGAGAATGGAGGAAAAATAAACAACAATGGATTGCCAATTAATTGTGTGTTAGAAATTATATAATTATTGTATAAAAATGAGTATATTTGGTGTTAAAAAGTTTACAACAGATAAGAATAATTTGACTTTACGTGTTAATGATTTGCATAGAAGATTTACAGATTTAAATAGTAGATTACAAAACATTCATATAAATGAAGACATTACAATAAGTGCTGAATCAAAAGGTCCTTTAATTAATGGTGAGGTGTTTTCATTTGGAAATGCAGGTAGAGAGCCAAAAGTTGGTTATGTTATGATGAGACGTGGTTATATTACAGGTATTAGCCTGTCGAGTGAAAGGTCAAGTGGTGAAGTGCGAGTTGGTGTGTTGGTTGATGGGGCGGTTTTGAGTGGGTGTGAGATTACTTTGCATACAGCATCAAGAAAACATGATAATTTTGATAAACCATTTTTTGTTGAAGCTGGAAGTGTTATTAATTTTATAAGTCTGGGGGCTAATCAAACTGTAGTTAATAGTGTTGCCTCGTTATTAATTGAATTCAAAAAATATATATAAAAATGAAGCAACCGACAGCCCCGAATTTATATCCTGACTTACCTAATGAAGACGGACAAAATTATAGATTACAGAAGATATCAGAAATAGAAAAACAATTAATAAAAGAGAGAGATACTCGCAAAGCTTTATATAAAAAGTATAAACGGGGAATTAATATTACTGATAGTATTGATACTGGCCTAATATCAACGGCTGTTATTATGGCTGGTGTTGGTTTAACTGTTCCAATTATGTTGCCATTGGAAATTGCTGCTGTTGTGTGTGGATCTCTGGGTGTTTGTGTTAAGTTAGTGAGACGTAAATTACATGCAAAAACACAAAAACATTATGAGATTAAAACTATTGCTGATAGTAAATTGAATAGTATAAAAGATTTGATTTCTAAGGCTTTGACAGATGGGGAAATATCAGAAAATGAATTTAAGTTGATTTTAGATGAATTAGATAAATATAATAAACTGAAAGATGGTATACATTCAAAACAAACAGGATTAAGTGAGACGGAAAGAAAAAAACTTATTGAGGAAGGCAAGGCCCAGGCTTTAGCCGAGGTAAAAAAAAAAATAGGAGATGCTTGATTTTATTCAATAAAGTTATAATAGTCAATAATGACCCACCACCTATTTATAGGAGCGTAAACTAAATCAATACAAATATGCAGATTTTTACATTCTAATTCTTTGCAAATTTCTTTTACTGACTGTTAAAAGCTATGCATTACGGTGATTCACGGTCCTTTCTGTACTTTGATTATTCCCGTTACGACTTTCAGGCCTTTCTGTACTTTGATTATATCCATAACGACTTTCAAGCCTTTCTGACAAGACTGATCGGACTGTAAGGGTCTGGTCAGGGTCTTCCCTATTCATAAATGCATATGCGTTCAATCTGCCTTACTGTAGCAGTCAGACTGGCTGAAGGTACACTTTCTCTTATTTGTGGTTTCGAGAAAGGTACATTTTTTCCTGCTATAATGTGTATTGATCCAATAATTTGATTAATGCTTCCACTGAATAGTTATTGAAATATTCTGAATAGGGAATGACAGTAAGAAATAATGTGATTTTTAGCTATCGATTGACGTCACCGTATCAATATTTTATTTACTTATTATATATTTAATACTTAGTTTTATGAATGGGGTTTAGAAATTCCTCTGATAAACGGTACATTGACTTTGATATGATACGGGTATTGGGCCAGCGACTGAAAAAACCTATAAAGGTAAAACTTTACCGCGTTCTGCGGCATCTGATATTGACCTGCACTGTTTGCCAACTACCCATTTTGGGGTTTGCGGTACTAAATGCTGTATTCTGTGGCGTCTGATCTGGGCCTGCACTGTTTGCCAAAAATCAGTCCACATGTTATTGATCCAAAATTGGGCCCTTTCACTTTTACCTTGCTTAGTTGCACACATGTCCATTGAAGAAACAAATCTTTGATGTAAAAGACAAGTGTGTCCTATACGTCATAGTCGATCTGGTTTCCAGCTCTTTGTAGTAAAATTCACATTATGAAGGTGACTCTAGCCGGTGTTTTTAATTTATTGTTAATGGTATAAGCTACTCAAATATCAGGCCTGTTACTTGAGTAGCTTATATCATTGAAAAAATGACTACGCGAGATTTATGACAAGAGTGCATAGCATTTTCATCACGCCTCATACTTGTAAACAAATACTTTGTTTTAATCATATACAAACAAGTTTTTTTACATTTTCACTTTTTTACATTTTTACTTTTTTACATTTTTATAATTTTCCGAGGTCACTCTAGTAGGAAAAAATTAACGATTACAATATAATTTACGCTGCGGATTACGGCGTAATCATACTCTGGCTGGCTTGATTGATAGAGTCATCTCCCTTGCTAGAGTTTATCGGGGATTACGACGTAAGCATCAACAAATATACATTGGGAATTACAGCGTAATCATCACATTGGGGATTACGGCGTAAGCATCAACAGAGTTTATTAGGAATTACGCCGTAATCATCAACAGAGTTTATTGGGAATTACGGCGTAAGCATCAACAAATATACATATAGTTTATTGTGGATTACGGCGTAAGCATCAACAGAGTTTATTGTGGATTACGGCGTAAGCATCAACAGAGTTTATCGAGGATTACAGCGTAATCATCAACAGAGTTTATTGTGAATTACGGCGTAAGCATCAACAAATCTTTTCGCTCCAATAATTTTTTCATTTTTTTATTTTTGTGTTATTTTTTTTCTTTTCTCATTTTTTTATTTTAGCATTTCTCGAGGTGTGTTTTTTTTTTTTTTAGGGGTGTGTTTTTTTTTTTTTAGGGGTGCGTTTTTTTTTGTTTTTTTTTCGGGCAGGTTAGCCTAAAAGTGGGTTTGGGGTGGTGGGTTTAAAGGCCAAACCCACTTTTATTAGTCTAAACCTATAGGTGTGTTTTTTTTTTTTTTTTTAGGGGTGTGTTTTTTTTTTTTTTTTTTAGGGTGGTCCCGACTCGCTCAATACCATTACTACTCAGGTCTTTGATATTTGGTATGAAGCTTTATCTAGTGGACCCCTACCAAGATTGTTCAAATTATAGTGCTGAAGCTAAAAATGCCCCCGCACGGGGGCCCTTTGGTTTTACATGGGCTTATATAGGGAAAATCTTGAAAAATCTTCTTCTCTGAAACCGCAAGGCCCAGGTCTTTGATATTTGGTATGAAGCTTCATCTAGTGGACCCCTACCAAGATTGTTCAAATTATAGTGCTGGGGCCAAAAATGACCCGCACGGGGGCCCTTTGGTTTTGCATGGGCTTATATGGGGAAAATCTTTAAAAATCTTCTTCTCTGAAACCGCAAGGCCCAGATCTTTGATATTTGGTATGAAGCTTCATCTAGTGGACCCCTACCAAGATTGTTCAAATTATAGTGCTGGAGCTAAAAATGACCCTGCAAGGGGGCCCTTTGGTTTTTACATGGGCTTATATAGGGAAAATCTTGAAAAATCTTCTTCTCTGAAACCGCAAGGCCCAGGTCTTTGATATTTGGTATGAAGCTTCATCTAGTGGACCCCTACCAAGATTGTTCAAATTATAGTGCTGGAGCTAAAAATGCCCCCACACGGGGGCCCTTTGGTTTTACATTGGCTTATATAGGGCAAATCTTTAAAAATCTTCTTCTCTGAAACCGCAAGGCCCAGGTCTTTGATATTTGGTATGAAGCTTCATCTAGTGGACCCCTACCAAGATTATTCAAATTATAGTGCTGGAGCTAAAAATGCCCCCTGCACGGGGGCCCTTTGGTTTTACATGGGCTTATATAGGGAAAATCTTTAAAAATCTTCTTCTCTGAAACCGCAAGGCCCAGGTCTTTGATATTTGGTATGAAGCTTCATCTAGTAGACCCCTACCAAGATTGTTCAAATTATAGTGCTTGGGCCAAAAATGCCCCCGCACCAGGGCCCTTTTGTTTTACATAGGCTTATATAGGGAAAATCTTGAAAAATCTTCTCTGAAACTGCAAGGCCCAGGTCTTTGATATTTGGTATGAAGCTTCATCTTGTGGACCTCTACCAAGATTGTTCAAATTATAGCCCTGGGGCCAAAAATGCCCCCGCTCCGGGGCCCTTTGGTTTTACATAGACTTATATAGGGAAAATCTTCTTCTCTGAAACCACAAGGCTTAGGTCTTCGATATTTGTTATGACGCTTCAGCTAGTGGACCTCTATAAAGATTGTTCAAATTATAGGCCTGAGACCAAAAATGCCCCCGCCATGTGGCCCTTTGGTTTTACATAGACTTATATAGGGAACATCTTTAAAAATCATCTTCTCTGAAACACAAGGCTTAGGTCTTTGATATTTGTTATGAAGCTTCAGCTAGTGGACCTCTACCAAGATTGTTCAAATTATAGCCCTGGGGCCAAAAATGCCCCCGCTCCGGGGCCCTTTGGTTTAACATAGACTTATATAGGGAAAATCTTGTTTTACATAGACTTCTATATGCAGGGTAAACCTTTAAAATCTTCTTTTCTGAAACCAGAAAGCCCAGGTCTTTCATATTAGCTATGAAGCTTCATCTTGTGGACCTCTACTAAGATTGTTCAAATTTTAGCCCTGGGGCCAAAATTGACCCTGCCCGGGGCCCACTTGTTATGCTTTGGATCAGGTGAGCGAACCAGGGCCCTCTGGGCCCTCTTGTTAGTTTTAGATTCCTTTTAAAAAATACAACTTTCTTTTGCTGGATTTGAAAACGGAAAAGGAAGGTTTCCCTGAGCATGCGCAAGACGCCAAACCATAGTTTGGCCCTTAAGACGCTTGACTGCTGAATAACAAACACGGTGCAAGCGTCCAGTAACCTGGACCAACTGTCATGGTGGATGACGAGATCGAAATTGCGATCAGACATTGTTTAAACCTAAATAATGAGAGGTCAAGCCACCCTGAAGCTGCAATCATGACACATTAATGACAGTCCTTTCAATTTGTTCGCACCAAATAAATGGGATTATCATTTAGTTGATAATCCCTTTTATTACTTTCACTTTTCTTTCTTTGTGTTTTCTGCACGCAGTGTTTTAATTAGAGACCACCTTTGGGACTGTTCAAAAGTGGTCTTTAAGACCACTTTTGAACAGTCCCAAAGGTGGTCTTAATATAGGAATTTTACTGTATAGCACCAAGTCAGAAGACCAATGGGGATGACTTGAGAACATCTTTCCATTCTTCTATAAAGGAATGGTATGTTGTGTATTCTCATTAGAATCACTTCATTAAGGGCAATTCTAAACAATATAACATTTTCATGGTGAAATTAAAAAAAACAAACTCCCTAAATATCCTACATGTATGGATATTTGGAGCTCTAGGGACTAAAGGGGAATGGATACAGCTTCAGGGCAGGCAACTCTGCAAAAGTATTTTGTCTCCCATAGCAATAGATGTTAGCTCTTGAAGGTATCTTCTCTTAAAGGAAAGAATTTGCTCCTTTGGAGCAAATTCTTTCCTTTAAGAGTAGACAACTTTTTCTGTGGGATAGAATTTTCAGTTATTGCAGTTTAACCACTACGATATGTAATGACAGCACTTTTCAGGAAATGAACTTAATAAGCTTCTAAGCTTCTGTTAAAATCCTTTCATGAATGAAAATATTTATAATGTGGTTATGATTGTATGTATGATGTATTTCCATGAATAAATACGTTTAAATTTAAATTTGTGGGGTAGAGTTTATAGAAAAGCGAACAGGAAGTCCCGAAAGTTGTCTCCCTTTGAAAAATGGCAGAAAAATCTGCCAGGTGTATCCATTTCCCTTAAGAGCATATTCACCATGTTAAACCAGCAATCCATGTTGATCTGACCTCGGAGTTTTCCTCGGACCAGAAAAAATGTGCATTTAGCAGGTAAATGAAAATTCTGATATTTGGAAATAGGAAAAAAGCTATCTAGTTCTGCAGAGTTGGTGAGCATAAATTGTTAAATTGTTGTTAAAATGTGTTTGCTTACATTTGTATGTCACCAAGTTCTACTCTGAATTTAAAAGGGTCATGTATGTATGTATGTACAGTCATACATGATCCTTTTATATTCAGATTAAAACAATTCCTCTCTCACCATTTTTCTTTTAAGTGCTTGGGTCACTTGTAAGGCTCCCAAGTTCTGCAGTGGAAGGACAAGTGTTTTTTTTCCTGGTACTTCGGTTTTCATCTATCTATTAGTAATAGTAGGCTATATTCTTGAAGGGACAAGAGCCAAAGTCCCCCCCCACCCAAAAAAAAAAAATAAATAAAAAACTTGAAAAAAAAAATCAGATTTTAAGTTTTGTAACAGCTTGCTAGGGCTGCTATAAGAAGTTGTAACCATGTTAAATAAGGCTTTGGGTATGGCAGATATATGCTAGCTCTAGGCAGGTTGTTGTTAGCACCTGACCTTGACCTTTATTATGGGTAAGGCCTAGGATATCCAATTACATTGGAAGCATTTCTAGTATAAGAGGATTGAAAATAGGCATGGCTGAATTGTCACAAGTATCCACTTCACAGGTTTTTATGAAGAATTGAGAAAAAAATTCTGTTAGTTATTGTTACTTCACCATACCTGGAGCTATGTGAGGAATAGTTTTCGTGTTATCTGAATCCTTTTCAAATGGAGGATTAAACAGTTCTAGTTCCGTGGGAGAAGTATAGAGGACCCTCGTTATAAGGACAGTGTTTGTTCCCTATTATTGTGTTGTTACAAAGAATTTGCCGTTAAAAAGACTCCCAGTTAGGAGTTAGAAGTTTGATTGGTAATAAAAGACCTTTTCCCCATTATTAGATTACAAAACCCTTTCATGACTATAGACTCCATTTGTGCATTTCCAACCCAAGGGAAAGAAGCCCAGCCCACTTGGAACTGAGGCAAAGCCTTTAGCTAAGAAGTTATTCCATTTGAATTGCTGTTATAACGAGTTTTGCTGTTTTACAAATGTCGGTATAAAGAGGGTTGACTTCATCGCCCTATATAGAAGCCAAGAGTTAATGTTCAGAGGTTGGCCCTTAGCTTACAGTGCCTGAGTCTTCTACTGCTTCGGACCATGGTAGGGTAAAGGGGTATTATGCTTGCAGCCATTGTGGGATTGATGGGCTTTTTTTTTTTGTCGCACCTGCTTTAGCAGGAAGACATAGGCATGCAAGTTTCCGTCCATCCGTCCGTCCGCACTTCCGTCCGTCCGTCAGTCCGTCTGTCCACACCAACGAAACGACATTTAGGGGGGCAAAAAATTTGGACAGTTTGACACTTAAGTATATATTCTTGTGTCCAAATGGACTTTATTCCGTTATTTTGGTACTTAAGTGGCAAAAATTGTCTCTTAGGTGGCTTGCCGCTTAAGAGAATTTGCCGCTTAAGTAGTCAATATGCCGACGCCTAGCCACTTAAGTATCCATTCGTGAGAATGTCCGTTCGTCCGTCCGTCCAGTTGTCCGTCCGTCTTTCCGTCAACATTCATAAGAACATCTGTCCATCCGTCCGTCGGTGCGCACCAACGAAACGACATTTAGGGGGCAAAAAATTTGGACAGTTTTACACTTAAGTATATATTCGTGAGTCCAAATGGACTTTATTCCGTTATTTTAGTACTTAAGTGGCAAAAATTGTCTCTTTGGTGGCTTGCAGCTTAAGAGAATTTGCCGCTTAAGTAGTCAATATGCCGATGCCTAGCCACTTAAGTATCCATTCGTGAGAATGTCCGTTCGTCCGTCCGTCCAGTTGTCCGTCCGTCTTTCCGTCAACATTTTACACTGGGTGTCTTGTCATCGCAACTCCTCCTACAGTTTCATACCGATTATTTTCAAACTTTGCGTGTGTTTTGCCATGGTATGAGGATGTTCATGTGGTTTGGACTTTATCGTCCGATCAGTTTTTGTCACTTTTTCCACATTGTGAACTTAGTCATTTTTAACCTACAATTGATATATGATAGGTACCTCTTTTCATCGCAACTGCTCTTGCAGTTTTATACCGATCATTTTGAAACTTAGCATGTGCTTTCGGCATGGTATGAGGATGTGCATGTGGTTTGACATAATTAGGGCCCCGCACTGAAAGTGTGGGTGACCTATAGTAATCACTCTGTCCATCCGTCTGTCCGTCCACAAATTTCTGATAGCGCTGCCGGGGCCCTAGTCAGTTTCACTGACAGCTCTAGTTCTCAGAATATTTTTTTCACTCTATGCGCGTTTTGAACTCAGTCATTTTTAAGCTTCAATTGTTATACGATAGGTACCTCTTGTCATCGCAACTCCTCTTGCAGTTTTTGTCGCACCTGCTTTAGCAGGAAGACATCGGCGGGCAAGTTTCCGTCTGTCCGTCAGTCCGCACTAACAAATGTATAGTTAGGTGGCTATGTAAATGGACAGAATCAATGTAAGTCAATGGGATTTATTCTGTTAGACATCGAAAATACTTCTTTTCTGTGGCTAAAAGTAGCCACTTAAGTATCGATCTTGCCAAAAATAGCCACATAACTATACATCCGTGAGAACACACGTGCGTTCGTCTGACCGTCCTTCCGTATTTCCGTCAACATTTTACACTGGGTGTCTTGTCATCGCAACTCCTCCTACAGTTTCATACCGATTATTTTCAAACTTTGCGTGTGTTTTTGCCATGGTATGAGGATGCGCATGTGGTTTGGACTTTATCGTCAGATCATTTTTTGTCACTTTTTCCACATTGTGAACTTAGTCATTTTTAACCTACAATTGATATATGATAGGTACCTCTTGTCATCGCAACTCCTCTTGCAGTTTTATGCCGATCATTTTGAAACTTAGCATGTGCTTTCGCCATGTTATGAGGATGTGCATGTGGTTTCGACATAATTTTCAGAATATTTTTTTCCACTTTTTGCACATTATGAACTTAGCCATTTTTAAGCTTCATTTGATATAGGATAGGTACCTCTTGTCATCGCAACTCCTCCTACAGTTTCATACCGATTATTTTGAAACTTTGTGTGTGATTTTGCCATGGGATGAGGATGTGCATGTGGTTTAGACTTTATATTTGGATAAATTTTTGTCACTTTTTCCACATTGTGAACTTAGTCATTTTTAACCTTCAATTGATATATGATAGGTACCTCTTGTCATAGCAACTCCTCTTGCAGTTTTATACCGATAATTTTGAAACTTTGCATGTGCTTTCGCCATGGTATGAGGATGTGCATGTGGTTTCGACATAATTCTCAGAATATTTTTTTTCACTTTTTGCACATTGTGAACTTAGCCAATTTTAAGCTTCAGTTGACATACAATAGGTACCTCTTGTCATCGCAACTTCTCTTACAGTTTTATATTGATCATTTTAAAACTTTGTGTGTGTTTTTGCTATGGTAGGAGGATGTGTATGTGGTTTTGACTTCTTGGGATCAATTTTTATCACTTTTTCCACATTGTGAACTTAGTCAGTTTTTTACCTCACATATATAGGCTATGGATTCTTCTCAAAGCCCTATATTCATTTCTTCTGCCTTAAATAAACTTTCATTTTTTTGTGTGGGGCAGGTGGGGAGCAGGTGCGACATCAACTTCACCGAAGTTGAATTTCTGGTTTCCAAAGAGATGTTTGACATACTACTGGACCAAGAAAAAGAGGAGAACAAAATTACCGTAAAAATCCTAAACATTCGGACACCTTGAGGACTTGCTATAATTCTTATAAAATTCTAATAAATTGTTTCATGATCCGGCAAGGAGTCCCAGAAGTGTAGACAGCATGGCAAACAGTGTAGACCCTGATCAGACTGCACCTTCAGGAGCAGTCTGATCTGGCTGTGCACTGTTTTCTTTGGGCATATCTGTCCAATACTTTGGATCATTACGGTAAACTGCTTCCATTTTTTTCAGACGATCATCTTGTAGTGAATGCCTTCAGATGAGAGAATGTGCCTGGTGTGAGAATCTTCATACTTGTCTCCCCTTCTCTGATTATGTCTCTCGACATCGCCACGGCCAGTGTACAGAGTGGATAGACAGTGAGGAAGCCACTAAGAACCCCTACACTTGTCGCAACTGTTCTGCCAAGAAGACCTGTGAAATGTGTCTTGACACCTTTTCTTGTGGCTGGTGTGGGAATACTGTTAATCCTACAATTGGTGTTTGTGCTGAGGGGGATTTCTCAGGTAACTCAAATCAATTATTTAATACTGCTATTTAACATGTTTTGTATCAGACACTCCAAAACAGGATACTGCAAACAGTGCAGGCCCAGATCAAACACCGCATTCTGCGGCATCTGATCAGGGCCTACACTGTTTGCAAATGGTTCAGCCCTGTTGTTTTTTTTTTCCAAATAAATTTTGAAGAAAACACAACCTGTCACCCTGAATTTTGAAATGGACTACTGTTATATGTAAGGAGAAAGATTCCATTTGGTACAAAATGGGTTAATTGCTAGTGGAGCAAAACTGTACCCACATATGAGTTTCATCATGAGAACTGTCGTAGGGATTTGCAACGGTAAAGACTCTAATCAGCCTGCTCATCTACACAAACTGGAAAAAAAAATGTGAAATTTCACAAATAGAAACTTAGAGGTATTATGCTATCCAGGTGAACAAGTTTTATCACATTGCATGCACAGGCTAATCAGCCTTTTTGTTGTTTGCAAATGACGAAAAACAAGATTTATTGGCAAAAAAAAAACAAAACAACAGGACTTAATATCTGATGTCACTCATTTGACAATTGAATCTTCTGCCTAATGCTTTGAGATAAGTACATCTCCAATTATAGGCTTGTTTTGTTTGTGGTAAGCTTAATGAAATGTCTGCACTTTAAGCAAACTGAGTGGAGATTGGGATCAGATGCCACAAACTACTGTTTGCCAGTGACCGAAGACATGAGATGCTAGACATTTATGGGATACAGAATCTTTGATGTAGCAAATAAAAGGCTTTCTACTTTCTTCTTTCATTAAATCTAATTGCTGTGAATTTAAAACCCAAAACAATAATATAATTACATTAATCCTTACAGTGCCAAACACAAATGAGACATATAACACCCTATTTCATATTTGTTTGCATATCAGGGGCTAGTTGATCAAAACTATTGATGTCTTTAGTTAACATATTGTTAAAACTTTGATCATTTATTATCGCAAATACGTTAATGTTTTTGCTAAAAAAATCTGAGTAGCTTTTGCATTTGCAAAAGCTAATCAGATTTTTCCAGTAAAAATAACATATTTTTGCTGATAAAATCTGAGCTACTCACATTTTCCAGAAAAATCACAGAATATTCTATCTGTACTTGTTAGAATAGTTAACAATATGACACTAACGAGTTTGTTAAGTTAACAATGCTTTGAACAACTGGACCCAGATGAGATATCTGAGATTTTTACTGAGTAAGAAATTCTTATCTCACCCTCTTTATCTCACCCATGGATAAGATGAAAAAATGTCTCCTGTAATATGCACACTGGCTGCATAGGACATCCCACACTTTATCATTGAGATTGGCGTTACTGAGCTTGAAAATGACATATGTTTTAAGAGACATTAATTAGCATCAAATGGTTGCAGTATCATAATTTGAAAATTAGACAAAGTCATGTAAGAAAGAATCTTTCACAAATGTTCAGAGCATATTAAAAATTCCATGCCTCAGATCACAGCTCATCATCACTTGGCATAGCTGTGTTTTGCCAAATTGTGATCCTTGTGACAGATTTTTCTATCCATCCCTCACAAATTTGAGGAAATGGACTCTATAAGCATTTTTACTCTTGTCCAAATCCTGTCATATTATGTACGTGTATATGTATGTATGTTAATTTGTTACTTCTGTCTTAAATATGTTTTAACCACACAATTTGTGAAATATTCTTATACTATAGTATCTACTGGAGGGGACCTGTAGTCAGATAATGGTTCCTATACAAAAAGTATAGATCCAGATGATCATAAACTGCGATCTCGAAGTTGCTAATTTTCTTGACTGAAACCTGTTGGCAGAAGTAGACATGTCCAGACTCAAGGATGGAAGATTACACTTCCAAAAGTCAGGGGTGTAAGGGTCAAGGATTAAGATTCCATATATTTGTATTTATTAAGGATGCTCACTCATACAACAAAATATATATAGATACAACTACTTTTATTTATCTCCTTTTTCACATAGTTAATAAAACATTATTTCAATAATGTGTTTTGTTGTCTTACTTTCAGTCTCTACAATATCTGGCAGTATATGGACACCGAGTAGATTCAGGTCGAAGGGGGGACGCAGTGACAGCATATAACCTTGCTCGCACGAAAACGGGCACCAAATTATTAATTTGTTTGCACTCAAAATATTGTGCAGTCCAATTTTGAATTTTGAGTATTCCAAAATATGCGCACACTCCAAATGTGTGCTCCAAGATTTTGTAACATTCCAAAAATTGCGCACTCCCTATATTACGCTCCAAATTTTGTAACAGAGTATTCCAAATATTGCGTACATCCTGTTTGTACGCTCCACAATTTTTTAACATTCCAAATATTGCACACATCCTGTTTGTACGCTCCAAATTTTGTAACAATCCAAATATTGCGCACATCCTATTTGTACGCTCCAAGTATTCCAAATATTGCATACATCTTGTTTGTATGCTTTACAATTTTTTAGCATTCTAAATATTGCGCACATCCTGACTGTACGCTCCAAATTATGTAACAATACAGATATTGCGCACATCCTATTTGTACGCTCCACTCTATCCCAACTCTTGTGCACTCCAATTTATGCACTCCAACTAATCTTGACAGTGAGCACTCCGTAATGTGCACTCCAAAATGCATTCCATGACACGCATTCCATACCATCTTCTGCATTATGCAATGCATACCATGTAATCCATCCCATATTACATTTATTCAAATAGCCCCGGCTGCACGTGCGAACCTTACTTATGACTTGCAATTTAGAAATTTTTTAGTATGACCCTGGGGGGAACACATCCTCAGGCTATGGCGAACCATTTCCATGAAGGAGACGCCACCCAGTTCAAGAAGTTCTGAAAGAAACAAGCCTCAGCTCTGCTCCCAGCAACCAGTACCCGGAATCTAGGCTCAAGAACAAATCTTCAGGGTATGGCAAACCACTTCCATGAAGGGGATGCCACCCAGTCCAAGTAGAAGTCCTGAAAGAAACAAACTTCAGCCTTGCTCCCAGCAACCAGTATTTGGAATCTAGGCTCAAGGCGTAAAGTTTCATTACAACCAAACAGCTGTCTAAGCAAAGCGTCCCCCCTATTGAATGCTGAATTCCGCATTGCACCTCGAAGCTCAGCTGATCAAAAGTCAGCAGAATCTCTCGGTGAAGAAATTAGGTGGCCATAAACAACAGATCCGGAGTCTACATCATAGTGTAGATTATATTTTCTTGTCCTTTGGGATCATTGATTCCATTGTGGAAATTTGAAAATATCTGAGGGTCACTGATGAGGCCTCCTAATTGGCCGAAACTAGCTAGTCTGGCCCAGAAAACATGCACATTCCATATTTTTCACTTCTGTAGTGTATTCCTTGCTTCCAAAGGATAACCCTTTTATAGAACATATTTGTTGTTGTTGTTGTTGTAAATCTATAAGGCATTTTATCGCTGCCTATAGCCACTTGGTACTTAAATAAGTCACTTGTACATTTCACTATGTGAAAAACTCATGATACTAATATTACAACGCAATTTAAAATCTTTTTGTGCTCCTGATGAATTCCATCAGTGCATCTGTCAGTTCCTTCCTTCCTTGCTTACTAATGTCTTCAATCATGCCTGTCAACACTTTCAGGTTAATGTCTGTTACCATTTTCACCTCCTCTCTGCCCAGAATCTCTTCAACATTATACTCTAAAGTATCCCTTTCTGATTTAAATCTCTGACAATTAGGACATGCCAGCCTCAGCACCAGGAGGCACCAAACAAGCCTGAAATGAAAAGAACTTAAGACAGTATCAGGTATTAAAATTCCCGGACTGCCAATAAGATCACAACGACAGCGGCGGGTAGGTGGGTTTTAGATTCCTCTTAAAAAATACAACTTTCTTTGCTGGATTTGAAAACGGAAAAGGAAGGTTTCCCTGAGCATGCGCAAGACGCCAAACCATAGCTTGGCCCTTAAGACGCTTGACTGCTGAATAACAAACATGGTGCAAGCGTCCAGTAACCTGGACCAACTGTCATGGTGGATGACGAGATCGAAATTGCGATCAGACATTGTTTAAACCTAAATAATGAGAGGTCAAGCCACCCTGAAGCTGCAATCATGACACATTAATGACAGTCCATTCAATTTGTTCGCACCGAATAAATGGGATTATCATTTAGTTGATAATCCCTATTATTAAGGATGCTCACTCATACAACAAAATATATATAGATACAACTACTTTTATTTATCTCCTTTTTCACATAGTTAATAAAACATTATTTCAATAATGTGTTTTGTTGTCTTACTTTCAGTCTCTACAATATCTGGCAGTATATGGACACCGAGTAGATTCAGGTCGAAGGGGGGACGCAGTGACAGCATATAACCTTGCTCGCACGAAAACGGGCACCAAATTATTAATTTGTTTGCACTCAAAATATTGTGCAGTCCAATTTTGAATTTTGAGTATTCCAAAATATGCGCACACTCCAAATGTGTGCTCCAAGATTTTGTAACATTTCAAAAATTGCGCACTTCATATAGTACACTCCAAATTTTGTAACAGAGTATTCCAAATATAGTTACATCCTGTTTGTACGCTCCACAATTTTTTAACATTCCAAATATTGCGCACATCCTGTTTGTACGCTCCAAATTTTGTAACAATCCAAATATTGCGCACATCCTATTTGTACGCTCCACTCTATCCCAACTCTTGTGCACTCCAATTTATGCACTCCAACTAATCTTGACAGTGAGCACTCCGTAATGTGCACTCCAAAATGCATTCCATGACACGCATTCCATACCATCCTCTGCATTATGCAATGCATACCATGTAATCCATCCCATATTACATTTATTCAAATAGCACCAGCTGCACGTGTGAACCTTACTTATGACTTGCAATTTAGAAATTTTTTAGTATGAACCTGGGGGGAACACATCCTCAGGCTATGGCGAACCATTTCCATGAAGGAGACGCCACCCAGTTCAAGAAGTTCTGAAAGAAACAAGCCTCAGCTCTGCTCCCAGCAACCAGTACCCGGAATCTAGGCTCAAGAACAAAAATCTTCAGGGTATGGCGAACCACTTCCATGAAGGAGATGCCACCCAGTCCAAGTAGAAGTCCTGAAAGAAACAAACTTCAGCCTTGCTCCCAGCAACCAGTATTTGGAATCTAGGCTCAAGGCATAAAGTTTCATTACAACCAAACAGCTGTCTAAGCAAAGCGTCCCCCCTATCGAATGCTGAATTCTGCCACAGCAAATTTATGATGCCCCACATAAATTTGTCCCCCAATTCAGCAAGTCAACATTTTTATGAATATAGCCTTTTTATCCTTGTCCTGTTATTCTAACTACATATTAGGATTTTACATTTGGGAAGAAGGGTCTGTAACAAATTGATTGACTACTTCCTCAAATGTATTCAAAAATATGATATTGCCCACAGCAGTGAGATGAACCCTATCCGTCTTAAATAGCCCTGTTGTATTGAAATCGAGCACATGCTTGATTGTTCGGTCACTACATTTAAAGCAGGCTGTCTACCCGATTGGTTTATACGCCTCCTTTGATCCAGCTTTTTAAGCCCTTCATGAGTGTTGTCCGCCCCCATATTTGTACATATAATTTACTTGCCTAGCCATTATATGCAAGTACTTTTATGGAAGGAGTATCTGTTCTATCACTCATACATTGGGGATCTCTTGCAGGTGGCCATTATGTACAAAATTTATGACACAAGCCTTTGGCCAGCTTCGTAGGTTTCATGTGTTTGAGATTCTTTTTGTCATAGAAATGTTTCTCATTGAATTTTCTTTGTAGCTTAGACAGAAAGCACTATGTTGTCGTTGATGTGATAACAGTATGATATTTCACTTGTGCAATGACTGTATAACACTGTTTAGGATATATGTTAAAATATCAATGCAGTTGGCATAGCCAGAGAAAAAAAAATAGAGTGAACAAAGTCATCTTCCTTTGAGAGGGGGCCACTCTTAAAGGACAAAGGGGGCAAATTCTTTCCTTTAACCCTTATTCCGCTGTTTGCTCATCAACCCCTACCTTTGCAAACAGTGTAGATCAAGATCAGATGGCTTCTGCCATCTGATCAGGATCTACACTGTTTGACATTCAGTTTGTGAATTTATAGGAATATATTACAGCAATTAATCTGATTGGTTGAACGTCAGAAATGGGTGAGGCTAATTAAAATATTGAACAGGATAAGGGTTAAGAGCAGCCCGTATGATATAAAAAGAAAATGTTCTATAGTTAGGCTATTATTGTTTATTCAAAATTTAGTTTTTATTATGAACATGTTTAATATGGATAAGGAGCAATACATCAGTACTCATTCTTTCATTACAAATCTCTAGGACCTTATGGTAATGTTACCTGCGAGGCCATTGTGAGTAAAGTTCATCGTAGTGTACCAATCAATGAGAGTGCTGACTGGTCGTACAACATGTGCCCTGATGTGGAGGAGTGTCTGCTAGGTTTAGCCAGATGTCACAAGAATGCTACATGTATTAATACGCCAACATCATACAACTGTACTTGTAACCGAGGCTATGTTGGGGATGGATTCGACACCTGTGAAAAAACGTAAGTTAAGCGATTCCAAGTTTGAAAGCTTCTTTTACACATTGTCATTTGGTATTAAATACATTTAAAGGTGAGGCAACTCTTGCAGAATGATGCGGCAGGAAGGATTTCCTATAATTACTTTAAATATGACAGCCAGTTTCTTCAGTTATCCTTAAATTGAAGGATGTTGACTTTACTTTTTTGTGTGTACACTTGTACACTTGTGTGTGCACATGCTTGCCTGTGTGCATGCTAAAACATGCTGTTCAAATATCAGAATACCAATCAAGGTCAGGACCCAGCTGTTCAAAGGTAACAATGACATTCATTAGTGAACCATTTAAAGCTTTCAAAGGTAATGATGACATTCATTAATGAACCATTCAAAGTTTTCAAAGGCAATGATGACATTCATTAATGAACCATTCAAAGTTTTCAAAGTTAATGATGGTATTCATTAATGAGCCATTCAAAGTTTTCAAAGGTAATGATGACATTCATTAATGAGACATTCAAAGGTCATGATGACATTCATTAATGAACCATTTAAAGTTTTCAAAGGTCATGATGACATTCATTAATGAGCCATTCAAAGTTTTCAAAGGTAATGATGACATTAATTAATGAACCATTCAAAGTTTTCAAAGGTAATGATGACATTCATTAATGAAACATTCAAGGTTTTCAAAGGTCATGATGACATTCATTAATGAGCCATTCAAAGTTTTCAAAGGTAATGATGACATTCATTAATGAAACATTCAAGGTTTTCAAAGGTCATGATGGCATTCATTAATGAGCCATTCAAGGTTTTCAAAGGTAATGATGACATTCACTAATGAACCATTCAAAGTTTTTAAAGGTAGTGACGACATTCATTAATGAACCATTTAAAGTTTTCAAAGGTCATGATGACATCCATTAATGAGTCATTCAAAGTTTTCAAAGGTAATGATGACATTCATTAATGAACCATTCAAAGTTTTCAAATGTAATGATGACATTCATTAATGAACCATTCAAAGTTTTCAAAGGTAATGATTACATTCATTAATGAGACATTTAATGTTTTCAAAGGTAATGTTGACATTCATTTATGAACCATTCAAAGTTTTCAAAGGTAGTGATGACATTCATTAATGAACCTTTCAAAGTTTTAAAGTTAATGATGAAATTTATTAATGAGCCATTCAAAGTTTTTTCAAAGGTAACAATGACATTCATTAATGAGCCATTTAAAGTTTTCAAAGGTAATGCTAACATTCATTAATGAACCATTCAAGGTTTTCAAAGGTAATGATGACATTCATTAATGAAACATTTAATGTTTACAAAGGTAATGATGACATTCATTAATGAACCATTCAAAGTTTTCAAAGGTAATGATGACATTCATTAATGAACCATTTAAAAAATAGAAGTGGTGGCAATGATCAGGAATCGATACAATTAACCCATTGCTCCCATCAGAGACACCAAAGGGAAAGAAACACAAACATGCAAAAGGTAATGGTGGCATTTATTAATGAACCATTTAAAGTTTTCAAAGGTAATGATGACATTCATTAATGAAACATTTAAAGTTTTCAAAGTTAAAAATGACATTCGGTAATGAAACATTTAAAGTCTTCAAAGATAAAGATGACATTCATTTTCAAAGGTAACAATGCCATTCATTAATGTACCATTTAAAGTTTGCCATTCATTAATGAACCCTTTAAAGTTTCCAAAGGTCATGATGAAATCCAATAATGAACCATTTAAAGTTTTCGAAGGTAATGATAACATTCATTAATGAACCATTTAAAGTTTACAAAGGTAACATGACATTGCAAATACACTAATGCTTTTGCTGTAAATACACTTGTACTTGTGCTGAACAAATGAAAAAGCTATTCACTTTTTTCAGCAAAAATATCAAAATTAAATACTTACTTGCTAGTTGACCACTAAGCAGTTTGGAAAGTTAACGAGACTGAACAGCTGGGATAAGGGCCTAGTTAGTAAAGCACCATTAGCTTAAAGGTGCATTATTGAGCTATCGGTAAAAAATGCTTTAAAAATAAAATACATATAGCCAGTATTTTTCTTTAAAACAATACAAATGAATGCATTTTATGCAAAAATGGGAATAATTATGATGACAGATAAACGAGTTTGAGAGGGATTCCCTAACTAGGTTTCGAACACTAGTTAGATCTATTTTTAGTTCGTGACAAAAATAGAATCCCCATATATGATAATGCAACATTCATTTTTGGCCTTGTTTGCTTAGGCCATGCCTGAATCGGAAAAAAATATGACGCTGAATTCCATGCCATAAATAACGACACTGAGAGACGATAATGTCGCCATGTATGTGTAAAGGGACAGATTTATTTTTAGAACAGAAATTCCGAACACATGTTCAGAGTGAAAGGTAAACATGAATGAAAACGACCATTTTCACAAAGTTCTGAAGCTGTATTTGGCTGCAAAAGTGTACACACGACAAAGGAGTATGAATTGAAGATAAAAAAAAAAAACAGAAAAAAAAATTGAGACCCGGTAGCTTAATAATGCACCTTTAACATGCTTGTAAGTGGTCAAAATGTCAAGTGTTCTAGTATGTATAAAAGCTAATACTGTGTTTTTTTTTTTTTCTGAACAGATGTAAATAGCTTTTGCATTTGCAAAAGCTGTTCACATCTTTTCAGCAAAAATATTAGTAAATTTGCAGTATTATCAAATTTTAACAAATTGTAATCAATGACATCGTTAGTTTCGAACAACTGGCATCAGATTGTTTCCTTAGCCTGTTGTATTGGAGTGGTATGGTATGTGTGCCAACATTGTCCACCAATATACAGTAGTACTTCAAGGGCTGGAACACAAATGGCTTGTTTACCATGGCTGAGTTGAACCCATTTTTGAGTCCCCAGGGAATTCCTCTACATAAGACGAAATGCAGGATAATTTAGAAGATTTTCAACATGTATACCATGTGTACTCATTAGACTCGCCTTGATGAGGCGATTCTAATGAGTACACACAGCATACATTTTAGAACACCAAATTGATGTCCCAAAATTAATCCCATAATGCCTCCTGGCAGTAAGCCCCAGTGGCTCAAACTACCCGTCTTGAACAGGGCCCAGTTGTTCAAAGCATTGTTAGCTTAACAAGCTCGTTAGTAGTCATATTCTTAACTGTTCTAGCAAGTATAATATCTAAAATTTTGGTATTTTTGCTGAACAAATGTGAGCAGCTTTTACATATGCATATGCAAAAGCTAAAAGCTGCTCACATTTGTTCAGCAAAAATATTAGTATATTTGGCATATTAAATGATCAAAATTTTAACAATTCGTTAACAAACAACATCGTTAGTTTTGAACAACTGGACCCAAATTTTCGTGGTTCCAAACATGTTCAAGCCATTGAAGTTTGACTGTATTTATAGATAATTATGAAAGTTGTCATTCCCTTTTCAGATGTTATTATAAATGTGGCCATGGCATTTGTCTAGAAGACCCCCCAGGAGAGTTCTTCTGTGACTGTGACCTAGGCTGGACCGGGGTAGACTGCGGGCAGGATTGTTTGTGTAATGGGCACAGTATGTGTGAGAGTGGGCCGGGCCAATGTGACTACTGTGACAACAACACGACAGGAGAACATTGTGAACAGTGCAAGGCTGGCCACTTCGGAGATCCTTCTAAACTTGATGGTAGGCCACTTCCACTTCTTAAGGGGAATGGGAACACCTTCAGGGAAGGCAACTCCTGCAAAAGTATTTTTGTCTCCCATGTCAAAGGGTCTCTCGTAAAGGAAAGAATTTGCTCCTGAGGAGCAAATTCTTTCTTTAAGAGTAGACCCCTTTTCAGTTGGACAGAACTTATAGAAAAGTTAAGAGGAAGTCCCAAAAGTTGTGTCCCTTTGAAAAAAAAAATCTGCCTGGTACTCCCATTCCCCTTATCATTATTACTGGCATCCATAGCAAATAAAATCCCAATTCAGCTAATCAGGGGTGAAAGGATTAATGTATTAGGACTGGGGGGGGTGGGGGGGGGGGCTACAGTACTGAGCCTAAGGCACAGCTTGACTAATAATCCACTTGTCATACAACCATCAGACCCGGGACAACTTTTTCCATTCCCAGATTACTGTTTGAACAGGTACCTTTACCAGTCTACAGGGTTGAAAGATACATGAGCAGGCTTAGTTAGTTTAGTACAAAACCAGTACAGGATGTAGCTCTTGATCTGGGTCTCAGGTTATAAAAACTTTTTTCATGCTCATCTCATTTGAGCTTGAAAATTGTCCTGCTCACAAATTTCAAAATGCCAACAATTGCCCATTGGGGCTTGGAAAAATAGATTAGGCTTCAGAGCTGAAACTGACTGAACTGGAGTACTGGTAAACCACTTAAGTCTAAGCCTGTCCGGGAAAAGTGAGTCGGACAGCTCCTTAAAACCTAGCAGTTTCTTATTCTATGGGCAGTAGGGCTTGGGGTGTCATTTCATCTCTTGCCTCGCCTAACCACCCCCTAATGTTATGTTGATATAGCAGGGCTTGGTTTCAGTGTGAACATACCATGAAACTTAGATGGCTTAGACACAGATAAACTGTTTACAGAGGCTGCTTGGAACTAGGGAAAATTGCCATAACTGTAGATATAAGTGTTTTGGCTAATATAGTGAGATTTCTTTTTGCAATATTGTGTGCACTCATAAATTTGTTTGTATTGGAGTTTAACGGCCCAAGTCAACTCTATTTTAGGTCATTTTTGAGCCGGTTAGTTTACCTGTCTACACTTTTCCTGGGCAGGCTTGTACGTAAGCGTTACAGTGAACATTCTTTCACCAGAAACTGACAAATGCCATTCTTGATTCAGGGGGAGGGAGAGAATGACTGTAGAAAAGATTTCATGATCGATCTCCATGAAAGAATGTTGCCGACCCCAGCAGGTTTTGAACCAGCGTCCTCGTTATCACCAGTCAGACGCGCATGCAACTGAGCTACCGTAGCTGGCATGCACTCATAAGAATTGCCTCAATGAGGCCATAAGAATTGCCTCGATGAGGCAATTCTAACAAGTACACATAAGACACCTTTATTTTTAAAATCAAAAAAGTATTCCAATTATTCTCAGTTATTCTCCTGTGGAGAACTACAGTGATGTTTTGCTATGATTAATTCTCAGTAGTTACGTCTCCCCCGAAAAAAATTTTTTCGGAGAGACATATTGTTTTTCCCCCGGGCATCTGTCTGTCTGTCTGTCACACATTCGTGTCCGCTCTGTAACTTGAAAACCGTTAGAGCTATCTTCACGAAACTTCGTATAAATATTAATCAGCATTAGACAACGTGCAGTGCGCAAGAACTATAACTCTCGCATTTATACTTTTTGAATTATCTCCCTTAGAAGTTTGTTGGTATGTATATATGTATGGGCAAATCGTGTCCGGTCAATAACTTTATTTTTTGATGGATTATAAAATTACTTGGCAGAAATATTAACAACCATAAGACGATGTGTGGTGCGCATGAGGCAGGTCTGTACCTCAAAGGTCAAGGTCATACTCAGAGGTCAAAGGTAAGAAAAGGGGCCTTTTTTTCGTATTTGGTCAATAACTTTCTTATTTTGAGATGGATTTTAAAATTACTTGTCATAATTATTAACAACCATAAGACGATGTGTGGTGCGTATGAGGCAGGTCGGTACCTCAAAGGTCAAGGTCATACTAGGTCAAAGGTCAAAAAAGGGGCCTTTTTTTCGTATTTGGTCAATAACTTTCTAATTTTGAGATGGATTTTAAAATTACTTGGCATAATTATTAACAACCATGCGACGATGTGTGGTGCACATGAGGCAGGTCGGTACCTCAAAGGTCAAGGTCATACTTAGAGGTCAAAGGTCAAAAAAGGGGCCTTTTTTTCGTATTTGGTCAATAACTTTCTTATTTTGAGATGGATTTTGAAATCACTTGGCAGAAATGTAAACCAATATAAGGCGATGTGTTGCGTGCGTGACCCAGGTTGGTACCTCAAAGGTCAAGGTCACACTTAGAGGTCAAAGGTAAAAAAGGGGCCTTTTTTCGGGTTTTGTCAATAACTTGCTTATTTTTAAATAGAATTTGAAGTTACTTGGCAAACATGTAAACTAGCATGGGACGATGTGTTGCATGCATGATTCAGTTTGGTACCTAAAATGTCAAGGTCATACATAGAGGTCAAAGGTAAAAAAGGGGCCTTTTTTCGTGTTTGGTCAATAACTTTCTTATTTTTAGATGGATTTTGAAATTGCTAGGCAGAAATGTTAACCACCATGAGATGATGTGTTGCACGCATGACCCAGTTTGGTACCTGAAAGGTCAAGGTCATACATAGAGGTTAAAGGTAAAAAAAGAGCCTTTTTTTGTGTTCTGTCAATAACTTTCTTATTATGCCCCCAACTTTGAAAAAGTTGGAGGGGCATATTAGTTTTGGTTCGATCGCCCGTCCATTACGCTTTTGATGCATAGCATAACTAAAGAACCGTGTATGCTAGGGTTTTGAAATTTCATATATGGATTCCTGATGGAAAATTAGCTGACCCGTATTTTTTTTTCTCTTCCAGATTATGCCCCCTTCAAGAGTTATTGCCCTTTGAAATTTTTTTAATAAATTCTTGTCAGCAAGAGATATCTCAAAAACTATTGGAGCTAGAGCCTTGAAAGTTGGTGAATAGATTGGTTGTGATGAGTAGATGAACTGATTAACTTATGACAAAATTCCGAAAAATACTTTGTGAGTTATGGCCCTTTGTCATTTTGGTAATTTGTGCCCATTGTAATGTATGCTAAAAGTGATGCATAGCATAACTTTAGAACCGTGTATGCTAGGGTTTTGAAATTTCATATATGGATTCCTCATGGAAAATTAGCTGTCGCATATTTTTTTTCTCGTCCGGATTATGCCCCTTTCAAGAGTTATTGCCCTTTGAAATTTTTTTTAATAAAATCTTGTCAGCAAGATATCTCAAAAACTATTGGAGCTAGAGCCTTGAAAGTTGGTGAATAGATTGGTTGTGATGAGTAGATGAACTGATTAACTTATGACAAAATTCCGAAAAATACTTTGTGAGTTATGGCCCTTCGTCATTTTGGTAATTTGTGCCCATTGTAATGTATGCTAAAAGTGATGCACAGCATAACTTTAGAACCGTGTATGCTAGGGTTTTGAAATTTCACATATGGATTCCTCATGGAAAATTAGCTGATGCGTATTTTTTTTCTCGTCCGGATTATGCCCCTTTCAAGAGTTATTGCCCTTTGAAATTTTTTTAATGAAATCTTGTCAGCAAAATATCTCAAACACTATTGGAGCTAGAGCCTTGAAAGTTGTTGAGTATATTGGTGGTGATGAGTATATGAACTGATTAACTTTTGACAGAATTCCGAAAAATACTTTGTGAGTTATGGCCCTTTGTCATTTTGGTAATTTGTGCCCATTGTAATGTATGCTAAAAGTGATGCATAGCATAACTTTAGAACCGTGTATGCTAGGGTTTTGAAATTTCATATATGGATTCCTCATGGAAAATTAGCTGACGCGTATTTTTTTCTCGTCTTGATTATGCCCTTTTCAAGAGTTATTGCCCTTTGAAATTTTTTTTAATAAAATCTTGTCAGCAAGATATCTCAAAAACTATTGGAGCTAGAGATTGAAAGTTGGTGAATAGATTGGTTGTGATGAGTAGATGAACTGATTAACTTATGACAAAATTCCGAAAAATACTTTGTGAGTTATGGCCCTTTGTCATTTTGGTAATTTGTGCCCATTGTAATGTATGCTAAAAGTGATGCATAGCATAACTTTAGAACCGTGTATGCTAGGGTTTTGAAATTTCATGTATGGATTCCTCGTTGAAAATTAGCTGAGACGATGAGACAATGTGTTGTACCTCAAAGGTCAAGGCCATACTTAGAGGTCAAAGGTAAAAAAGTGCTTTTTTGGTTTACGGCCAATAACTTTTTTATTTTTCTATGAACATTTTTAAAGTTACTATGCAGAAATGTTCATCTTCATTAGATGATGTGTGTGTGTGAATTCCGGTTTAACGTCGCTTTCAACAATTTTTCAGTCATATCACGACGGTGTCTGGTTGCGACAGGGAGCTCAATGCTCACTTTTATAGTGCTGCCTCACTGAAGTATCATGTCCCAGACACATTACATGATACCACACCCAGTCACATTATCCTGACACTGGATCGACCAGTCCTAGCTCTACCCCGTAAATCTGAGTGCCAAGCAAGGAGCAGCTAGTACCATTTTTAACGACTTTGGTATGTCACGGCCCGGGATCGAACCCGAGACCTCCCGTTCCCCAGAGCGGACACTCTACCAACTGAGCTTTCGGGGCCGGTCATTAGATGATGTGTTGCACACAAGACCCAGCTCAATACCGCCAATGTCAAGGTTATACTTAGCAGTCAAAAACGGGGGAGACATCTGTGTTTTTGTAGAAAAACAAATTCTAGTTTGAACTGCACTTATCCCAAACAAATTGGCATGGTCCCAGCGGTTCCGTAAAAATCCTAACAGTTCGGACACCTTAAGGACTTGCTGTAATTCTCCTAAAATTTTAACAAATTTGTTTCATGATCCTGCAAGGAGTCATAAAGGTGCTGACAGAATGGCAAACAGTGTAGACCCTGATCAGACTGCTCCTTCAGGTGCAGTCTGATCTGGGACTGCACTGTTTGCTTAAGGGGCTCTTACACTGTCACGATTTTGGCCGAGACTC